>JAYESD010000002.1:70027461-70541156 GCA_036927565.1 Tuctoria greenei | reverse complement strand
ACTTGCCTTGCTCTTGCGGTTGATTAGGGTCAAAGCCTTCAAACTCTTGGTGCTGTAGATCCTCTGCGGCACTCTCCAGTGCAAATCTGTCTAATCCACACAATAAACATACGAGATAAGAAACACAATCAAAGAGTGCACAAAAATTACTCAATATGACATGACATGCATGATTAATGCAAATGCAAGGTAGAACTTGTTACTAGATTGCTTTTAATGATATCTAACTAGTTCTAATAGATTTTAACAATTTTATACAGATTTGGAGTTGATTAGATCCAACTTTAGAATCAATTCAACACAATTTAACCAGGAAGATCAGACTAGTCCGCTAGGGACCGAACAAGTCCGCTCTCCGCGAGATCAGCATATTAGAGTTTTCTAGATCGACGTGAATTTGGAGATTAGGGGTTGAATTCACGTAAGGAAAAGAGAATAGAAAGTATACCAGGTGTTTAGGACTCCAATTAATCAAGAAACTTGGAGGTAACACTTGGATCTTGATGATCTAGGGTTGGTGATGAACTTGGAGATGAATTGGTGATGAAGAACGAAACTTGATGGAGATCTTGATCCTCTTTCGTTTCCTCCTCTTCTTCTTCTTGCTTGGGATCTTCTCCTCCCTCCTTGGTGGTGGATCTCCTCGAACTAGGGTTTGGGTGGGGTGGAAAAGTGGCAAATAGATGTCAAGCCAAAGGGTGGGGTTGTTTATATAGAGGTGGAGGCTAGGGTTAGATGGATTTCGAGTTTGGGATGAGTAGAGGCCGGTTTAGAGTCCCTCATGGGCTCTAAAAGAGTTAGGCACGACGTCCCTAGGCCCACTTAACGTGAAACCCAAGAAACAAGTCGTAAAACAAAAGATCAACTCGGAGTCGCGAAATATCGGACAAGTCCGAAAAGGACCGTACTAGTCCGAAGTCGTCCAAAGAGAAAATCGGACAAGTCTGGCCAAAAATCGGACAAGTCCGACTTTAAACAGAGAGGAAATCGGACAAGTCCGCTGGAACACCGGACTAGTACGGAAAAGTCCAGGGACTTAGCAATTTTTCAAGGATTCTTGGAATATTGTACTAGTCCGCACAAAATCGGACAAGTTCGTTTTTAGTCAGAGAGAAATCGGACTAGTCCTCAGCAAAATCGAACTAGTCCGCACTTTCCTGCATTTTAAGTGCGGTTTTGTTCCAAATCAATTTTAAACTCGTTCCTCTTATGGTGGGTTAACGTTAAACATGTATATGAGTGTATGTAGGGCATGATGCATGAAAATGAGGGTGTTACAAACCTACCCCCCTTAAAATGAATCTCGCCCTCGAGATTCGACGCGGAGGAGAAGAGATAGGGAAATTCCTTCTTGAGATCATCCTCCAATTCCCACGTTGCTTCTTTTTCTGCGTGGTGCTTTCATTGAACTTTACACCATCGAATCACCTTGTTCCTTGTGACCCTCTCCTTAGTTTCCAAGATTTTGATCGGTTGCTCGGCATAAGTCAAATCTTCCTCTAGCGCCAATTCTTCCATTGGCACTTGTTCTTTCGGTACTCTCAAACACTTCTTGAGCTGGGAAACATGAAAGACATCATGGACATCCGAAAGATGAGCTGGCATCTCCAACTTATACGCTACTTCTCCTCTTTTGTCCAAAATCTTGAATCGTCCAATATAACGAGGTGCGAGCTTGCCTCTTATGTTAAACCTCTTATGACCTCTCATTGGTGACACCTTGAGGTAAACAAAGCCTCCTACTTCAAAGGCTAGTTTCCTTCTTCTATTATCCGCATAGCCTTTTTGCCTTGATTGGGCAGCCCTCAAGTTTTCACGAATTATTTGGACTTGATTTTCGGCTTCGTGCAACACATCTGGACCAAATACTTGAGTTTCTCCTGCCTCATTCCAGAATAAAGGTGTCATACACTTCCTCCCATAAAGTGCTTCATATGGTGACATCTTCAAGCTTGCTTGGTAACTATTATTGTATGAAAATTCTGCGTATGGCAAGCTTTTGTCCCAACTTTTCCCATGCTTTAAAGCGCAAGCTCTTAACATGTCCTCCAAAATTTGATTGGTCCTCTCGGTTTGTCCATCCGTTTGAGGATGATATGCTGAACTAAAATTCAACCTCGTTCCCAAAGCTTCATGCAATTTTTGCCAAAATCTGGAGGTAAATTGAGAACTTCTATCTGAGACTATCTTCTTAGGGACTCCATGTCGACACACAATATTCTCTATGTATATTTCGGCCAATTGTGCAGCTGTATATTTGGTCTTCACAGCGACAAAATGAGCTGACTTGGTTAAGCGATCCACAATTACCCAAATTGAGTCATACCCGGACTGAGTACATGGTAGCCCAACTATGAAGTCCATTCCGATTTCTTCCCACTTCCATTCTGGAATCTTTAATAGTTGCAATAATCCAGCTGGCATTTGATGTTCCGCCTTGACTCGTTGCCACACATCACACAATGCCACATATTCAGCTATGTCCTTTTTCATGCTATACCACCAATAGCAAGCCTTCAAGTCTTTGTACATCTTCGTACAATCGGGGTGAATCGAGTATGGCGAGTCATGTGCCTCCTTTAATATTGTCTCCCGAATATGCTTTACATTATGCACGACAATCCTTTTTCCAAGCCATAGGGTACCATGTTCGTCTTCATCAAATCTAAATTCTCTCCCTTCCTTGGTCCTTTCCTTGATTTCCTTGATCTCCTCATCCGTGGTTTGTGCCTCTCGAATTTCTTGCTCCAAGGTCGGATTTAACTCCATCATCTCCATCTCATTTACAAATCTGAGGTTCAACCGTTCAAACTCCTTGCATAACTCGGATGGTAACTCTCGAACTGTGAGTTGATGACTCACTCCCTTTCTACTCAAAGCTTTGGCCACTACATTGGCTTTTACCGGGTGATAGCTGATCCCCAAATCATAATCTTTTATGAGCTCCAACCACCTTCGTTGCCTCAAGTTCAGATCCGTTTGTGTGAAAATATACTTCAAACTCTTATGATCCATATAAATTTCACACCTATGTCCAAGAATATAGTGCCTCCAAATCTTCAATGTATGTACCACGGCTGCAAGTTCCAAATCATGCGTTGGGTAATTCTGCTCATGTTTCTTCAATTGTCTTGATGCATAGGCGACCACTTGACCTTCTTGCATCAATACACATCCAAGTCCTTGTCTCGATGCGTCGCAACAAATGTCAAAACTCTTGCTCACATCCGATAGTACCAAAATAGGGGCTGTTGTCAACCTCTTCTTTAACTCGTCAAAACTATTTTGACAAGCTTCAGTCCATCGGAAAGCCTTTCCCTTCATTAGCAACTCCTTCATAGGCTTGGCTATCTTGGAAAAGTCCTTGATGAATCTACGGTAATATCTAGCCATCCCAAGAAAACTCCATATTACCTTGACATTTTGCGGGGGCTCTCACTTCAACACGTCTCTCACTTTTCCGGGGTCAACTCATACTCCTCCTCCTGAGATGATATGACCCAAAAATGACACCTCTTTCAACCAAAACTGACACTTGTTGAACTTGGCATACAATTGATGCTCTCTCAATTTCTGCAACGTAAGCCTCAAGTGTTCCTCATGTTCCTTCTCATCCTTCGAGTAGATCATAATATCATCAAATGAACACCACGACAAATCTATCCAAGTACTCCATGAAGACCTTATTCATGAGGTACATAAAGTAGGCAGGCGCATTTGTCAATCCAAATGACATCACGGTGTACTCATAAGATCCATACCGTGTTCTAAAAGCTGTCTTGGGTATGTCCGATGGTCTAATCTTTATTTGAAAGTACCCCGACCTCAAATCAATCTTAGAGAAGACACAAGCACCCTTCATCTGATCAAACAAGTCTTCTATACGTGGCAAGGTGTACTTGTTCTTGATTGTTACCTCGTTGAGAGCTCGGTAATCTACGCACATCCTTTGGGGTCCATCCTTCTTGTCCACAAAAAGAACGGGCGCTCCCCAAGGTGAAGAGCTAGGGCGAATAAAACCCTTCTCTAGTTGCTCTTGAATTTGCTTCTTGAGCTCCGCTAATTCCAAAGGATGCATCCTATACGGCCTCTTGGCTATAGGTGCAGTTCTAGGTATTAAATCAATAACAAACTCAATGTCTCGATCAGGTGGCATACTTGGCAACTCGTCCGGAAAAACATCCAAAAATTCACACACCACCGGAATCTCCTCAATTGCGGCACCGTCCATATGATTCAGCTCCAATTGCTTCGGTGCGGTTTGAGATGCTTCAAATTCTATGGTGATCCCTTCTTCATTGGTCAACTTCACCGTCTTCGTGGCACACTCAATAACTCCATTGTGCTTCCTCAACCAGTCCATACCAAGTATAATGTCCAATCCTTGAGAATCCAAAACAATGAGGTTGGCGGAGAAGTCTACCCCCCCTTATTCTAAGGCTTACTTTTGGACATACTATATTTGTCCTCATCTCTCCTCCAGGAGACTTAACCAATAGAGTAAACTTCATATGAGAGATAGGCAAACTATACTTGGCAACATATTTCGATGCAATGACTGAATGCGATGCTCCAGAATCAAATAACATAGTCGTGGGGTTGGAGTTGGCGAGAAACATACCAATGACCACGTCATCCGCTTGTTGAGCATCCTCCGTAGAGACATGGTTCACGTCGCCACGAGCAAAATTCTGCTGCCGACGACTTCCTTGTGGCGCTCCTCCATTGGGTCTTAGGTTTTGCCTCGGCGCATTGCTCCCTTGACCAAGGCCTGACTTAGGACATTGATGCGCAAAGTGTCCAGCTTCTCCACAGGTATAACACTTCTTAACTCCACCAGAACTATTGGGACGAGCTTGGTTTTGAACATTGGCACCAGGAAAATTAGCACGAGGCGCATAAGGCATTGGAGGCCTAGGTTCTTGCATGACAGGGTGCTGCTGCACAAACTGAGTTGGGCGCGGTGCATAACCAGGGCGCTAAGCAGGCGCATAAGGGCTGAAGTAAGGCGCATTGGGTGGCGCAAAGCGAGGGCGCACATTACTTCCTTGTTGTTGTCCTTGATATGGCGCCTTTCTCTTATTGTCTTGCTCCATCTCACGGATCTTGTTCTCAACCACAATCGCTTTGTCCACAAGCTTCTGGAAATTTGCATAATCGCACTTGGATTTCATTGTTCAAGCCTCTCATGAACAAATATTGCTTCCGGCTGTCCCGACTAACATCCTCAGGCGCATATCTTGAGAGTTGAGTGAACTTATTTTATATATTCACTCACACTCGATCTTCCTTGCCTTAAATTCTCAAATTATTGCCTCTTCAAGATCATAACTCCCTCCGGCACATAATGAGAACGGAAATTCTCCTTGAATTCGGCCCAAGTAATTCTCTCTTGGTTCTCATGAGCATTACAATAAGAATCCCACCAATCCGCAGCTGCTCCAACTAGTTGATGAGAAGCAAACAAGACCTTCTCCCGGTCACTGCATTGGACAATAGCTAGCTTCTTCTCCACGGACTCGAGCCAATCGTCCGCATCCATAGGGTCAGCAGCTTGAGCAAAGGTTGGCGGCCCAGTCCTCATAAACTCTCCCAATCGGTTATGAGGGGGTGGGGGTGGCGGGGGAGGTATGTGGGGCTGATTGTTGATGTTGCCAGCCTGCAGCTGCCTCATAGTCTGTATCATGGTCTGTATGAGCTGGTTTGCATAGCCAATAGCTGCTCAATGTTGATAGCTCCCTGAGTAGATCGTTGTCCAATGTTGTTCTGAGGCACTCCATTGTTTTCCTCCTCATCATTGCCATCCCTCTGGTTGCGAGTCCTCACCATCTAAAGAAAAGCAATAGGTAAGGATTAGAAATGTCCCCAACTATATGCATCAAGGGATATGAAACTAAACAGCTAGCTACACCAGCCTAGGTGGACATGGCAATGCTAAAGCATCCCAAAATCCCTTATTAAGCACACAAGCAAACAATATATATAGCAAACAGCACTCCAAGCAAAAACACATTGATTCCTGAGTGCTCCTATGTGCTCTAAAGTGTCCATTCTATCTAGGCTGCATCTTACGGTCAACCTGTGGCTCTGATACCAATCAGTGACGCCCGATTCCGAAAAATGAACCAAACTAACACATATGTGTGCCCAGGATGTTCATCACACATACACGAGTGCAATCACAAAAGGATATACAGAAAATTACCACAAGACAAGATTAATTAACCAAGTTTTATTACACAAACCATATTATCCTCGAATACAAGCTCTAATGAATAATAATGACAAGTTCAACTAATGCAGCGGAAATAAACTAATTAAGCAAACTAAACAGCTAGGAAGCATAAGCAATAGGGTATAGCGTAGCTCCAATCAACACCACAGGTAAGCTGACGATAGACACGGCCTAGAACTCCGCATTATCACCATTAAACTCCCAATCCTGACCTGCAACTATGGGGGGGGGGGGGGGTTGCAAGAGTGAGTACATGTCGTACTCAGGAAGTGTGGAAAGTATGACATGTGGCTGATTCAAATGACGACAATAATAATGGCAAAGTGCTGAAAAGTACATTAAAACATTTGAAAAGCAATATATTATATGTATGTGAAGTAACCCATCATAATCATAAGTAATATCATAACACCAATCTGAATTCACTACCATCATCAATAATTCCATATTTCACCATTTGCCAATAACAATATTCAATACCAGAAATTAATCCATAATCATAATACCAACCATAACAATCCCAAATCCCAGTTTCCCTCTAATCATGGAAGTTGTCCAGGTGCTCATAACCGGGAGCACGGCTATCATGATAGTTTTATTTAACTCTGCAGAGTTTGTTTCTAGATTGCTTTTAATGATATCTAACTAGTTCTAATAGCTTTTAACAAGTTTATATAGGTTTGGAATTGATTAGATCCAACTTTAGAATCAATTCAACACAATTTAACCAGGAAGATCGGACTAGTCCACTAGGGACCGGACAATTTCGCCCTCTGCGAGATCAGCGGATTAGGGATTTCTAGATCGACGTGAATTTGGATATTAGGGGTTGAATTCACGTAAGGAAAAGAGAATAGAAAGTATACCAGGTGTTCAGGACTCCAATGAATCAAGAAACTTGGAGGTAACACTTGGATCTTGATGATCTAGGGTTGGTGATGAACTTGGAGATGAATTGGTGATGAAGAACGAAACTTGATGGATATCTTGATCCTCTTTCGTTTCCTCCTCTTCTCCTTCTTGCTTGGGATCTTCTCCTCCCTGTTTGGTGGTGGCTCTCCTCGAACTAGGGTTTGGGTGGGGTGGAAAAGTGGCAAATAGATGTCAAGCCAAAGGGTGGGGTTGTTTATACAGAGGTGGAGGCTAGGGTTAGATGGATTTCGAGTTTGGGATGAGTAGAGGCCGGTTTAGAGTCCCTCATGGGCTTTAAAAGAGTTAGGCACGACGTCTCTAGGCCCACTTAATGTGAAACCCAAGAAACAAGTCGTAAAACAAAAGATCAACTCAGAGTCGCAAAATATCGGACAAGTCCGAAAAGGACCGGACTAGACCGAAGTCCTCTAGAGAGAAAATCGGACAAGTCTGGCCAAGAATCGGACAAGTCCGACTTTAAACAGAGAGGAAATCGGACAAGTCCGCTGGAACACCGGACTAGTCCGGAAAAGTCCAGGTACTTAGCAATTTTTCAAGGATTCTTGGAATATCGGACTAGTCCGCACAAAATCGGACAAGTTCGTTTTTAGTCAGAGAGAAATCGGACTAGTCCTCAGCAAAATCGGACTAGTCCGCACTTTCCTGCATTTTAAGTGCGGTTTTGTTCCAAATAAATTTTAAACTCATTCCTCTTGTTGTGGGCTAATGTTAAACATGTATATGAGTGTATGTAGGGCATGATGCATGAAAATGAGGGTGTTACACCCATATGCCTTTCCCTTTTCTATTTCCTTTTTCTAGTTTTAATTTGAATATGGTTTTGAACTTCGATTCAAGTTCAGTTTCTATGGGTATATTTATTTGGAAATTTTATCAAGGTGGTGGATTATTTATATTTGGTATTGAGTCAAGTTTGGGTAACTTGTATTATGGTTTTGTTGGATTTTAAATGTGCTCAATTAATTCACTATTTTGGATCTACCTTGGCAGTTTGATTTGAGTTTGAATTTATTATTGATTTTGGATTAGGTTTACACCAATTAA
The DNA here is from genome assembly GCA_036927565.1 of Tuctoria greenei. Classification (NCBI taxonomy): domain Eukaryota; kingdom Viridiplantae; phylum Streptophyta; class Magnoliopsida; order Poales; family Poaceae; genus Tuctoria; species Tuctoria greenei. Next base: position 70,532,944 of record JAYESD010000002.1, on the reverse strand, counting down.
TTCACGTTTGCATAACTTTGTTTCTGGTTACTTTATTACCCTTTTTGGTTGAATGCATTCACCCTTGTTTTATTTTTTATAATTAATCTATTATATATATGTGTGTGTGTGTGTGTGTGTGTGTGTGTGTGTGTATGTGTGTGTGTGTGTGTGTGTGTGTGTGTGTGTGTGTGCGTGTGCCACTTCGTTTATCTAGTCACTCTTGTTTTAATCAATATACTTTAAATTCATTATTTGAGCTTGGTTATGCTTTATTGGTTTTCGTCTTAGTGCTGAATCGTATATGGGGTATATGTTGTTATTATCCTGACAAAGATCAGATTGGAGGTTGAAAACTCAATCCTTTAATTGAACATACTCACTATATGTTTTATTTTATTTTGATGTGGATTCACTTGTACAGGTACCTTTGTATATATCAACTTTATCTATTCTGTTACTTGGATTTCATTTGTCTCCAAACAATTTTATAATTTGGTTCATATTTAAAAGCGTAGTTGTTTGTATTTGTACTCTTATGTGCTCTGGTTTTTATTGACGGTTAATGTTTGTTCGTGTTTTACTCAAAAAATTTAATTTGGAGTGGTTTTTTAACTGGTTTGGAATTTCGGTTGTGACAGATCTACCCCACTTAAATAGAATCTCGTCCTCGAGATTCAGTAGATTATGTGAATATGTGGGTTTGATGTTTCTACCTGGTGGAATTACTAGCAGTCTTTTGAAAATACTCCTAGGTATTCGAGCATCACTAGCGTTCTCTTTTCCGAGGGGTGTAACTTTCAACTTCATGACTTAAATTGCATTGTATGCCTTTGTGACTGGCATGTTAGTGTTACCCTTTCACAGTGTCCTTTTCATTGGTAAAAGGAGTATTCCCTTGTCGGTTTGTCCGCCTACCAAGTATGAGGATAACGGTTGTGTTCGCTTGTCTAGCTGACTGTTGGACCCGTTAAAACCCTACCCCACTTAAATAGGGTTTTAACCTCTTGCACCCGAATCATACTTTTCAAGGCTTGGTTACCACAAGAGAGTTCTACAAGATTGGCGGTAATGTACTTTTAGCAACATCATTAGAGTAATAATGGGTACATAGATCCAATTTTGATTGATAATGGTGGTGAGGGAAAAGTTTACTGGTTACACATCAGATGTGTCATATGATGACCTCTCGGCTTAGTACATGTTATCATGGTTGACACGACCTCGCCTAGAACCTTTTGTGTCTAGCTTGGTTGTCCAAAAGCATGTGGCTGAGAGCGTCGGTTATCTGGTCCCTTGGTTCTCACTCGGACTTGGTAGGTGTTGTAGTCCTTACTCCTTTCTTATAGTATGGGCATTCTGCTAATTTATGTCATATTTCTTTACGATGGAAGCACTTCTTGGTGATGTTCCATGTGCAGCTTGCAATCAGATGTCCTGGATCTTTACAGTAGAAACACTTCCTGACAGTCTTTGAGGCTTGCATCATGTGGTCATTGTTCCTCCTCGATGGTGTTGTATTCTGTTGGCGACACTCTTGGATCTGAAATTTCTTCTTTCGTTTCCTATTCCTGTGGTAAGAGGTTTCCTCTAATGGTAGAGTTTGGTTTACCAAGGTGTTGCGATTCTGATGCGTGTCTGCGGCTAGCCACATCTTTTCTATGTTTGTTGAATCCCTTATAGCACATTTCTCCTTCTTCTTACCCGTATTGGCCTCTCCACGAGCATAAGAGATTGACTTCATGAGTTTCTTTACATATAAGTTCACGGTTATGGATCCTTGTCGCAAGGCTCAAAACTCGTCGGTTTCCATCTCTACGTTGTCTTCTGGCAAATGGTACTCTTAGAAGGCCCATTGGAACTCATCCCAACCAATCGTGTATGCTCCTAGGGCAGCCTCATGATAGTTATACCACCATTCACTAGTTGTTCCAGTCAGTTGGTGGGTGGCTAGCATAACACGCTCGTAATCATTGGTGGCGACTATATCGAGTTTCTGATTTATGTCGAGTAACCAACTATCAACTGTTAGCGGTGTATTGTTGGAACCATCAAACACTGTGGTTTTAGCCTCATGAACTGTGGCATCTTGGATGGGTATAGTATCATTGGACAATGCCCTCCTTGCATTGCTTGAGAGATGGTTTGCAGTAGTTGGGTCTGTGCAGCCATCACGTCTGCCAAGGTTGCGGATGGAGGTGATGGTATTAGCTCATCTTCACACGCTTTGTGATCTTTCATATTCACTTCCCCAATTGTTTCCTAGAGGTCCATTTTTTGGTCCTGGACATTGGCTTCTGTGACTATTTCTTGTGCCGCATACATTCTGCCGAGCTGAGCATGGTCTTCCTCTTCTTGAGAGGTATGCTCGTATCAAGTTGGGGCATTGGCAGATTTCTCAAAGGCCATCCTACGGGGAAGTAATGAATGCATGAGGGTGGTTCTTTGGTTTAATGTTTTTGTTATTTTGTTGTTCTGTTCTTTTATTATTATTCCCTTTCCTATTATATTACTATTTTTATCTTACTTTTTATGGGGGTGGTTTTATTATTGTTATTATTGATATATTTATATTTTATTATTTGTAGTTTTGTTTTTATTTTGTTTATTTATGTATTTAATTATTTATTTATTAACTTTGAGGGTTAATGGAGTACTTGCATCGAGACGGTGTTCCTGCATGAGCAATGTGCTCAAGGTGAGCTCGAATAGGGATAGGCTTCTAAATGGGTATTTTGTAGATCTGGTAGGAAGAGAGGAGTGAAATATTTTGTTTTGGTTGTCATCATTATCTTCACGTATATACGTTCATTTGCATTTATATTATATTGTTTATTCTTATTGGTGCATTATATTTGATATACATATGGGCATACATGTGTAGGTATATATATACATGCATTCCTTATGTATTTATTTTATTAAACACCCAACTTATCTTCTTTCATTTGATTATTGATCTGTGTTGTATTAGAGCACACAATTTCACTCAATCAAAGAACCAAATGGAAACCAGCGAATCACACCCAAACATAACTAGATTACAAACTTATATATTATGCTATTAATCGTTCTATTCATGAATTACTATAGGTCACTATAGGCTAGGACATTCTACTCGTGGGTACTACGGTGATTCTAGGATTCTATCGGTGTGACTGAGGAATGAAGGGTTGCACGTGGTTGCTCTTCCACCGATTGTGATGTAGTTCTTGATACGTGACGATGTCATCTTCCATTAGTCTTAGAAGAGTAATTGCTTCCTTTATCTTTACATATTCTCTTGAGTTGATTAGAAGGTTGTTTGACTGATTGAATCTTCGAATGGTTCGGTGCGAACGTTGCATGGTTCCAACCTTACATATTGCGTTGGTGTCCATCTTTCTTTTGAATGATCAAAGTGTATTGAGGGGGTTGGTGAAATCATTGACACGATAAAGTTGAGTTTTCAACATAGAAGGAGGTAAGTGCAGAAAGGACATAAGGAGAGGTTTTTTTTCATAAATAGTTTTGTACTTTTCAAAAAATATGTTCATGGTATAGGATGACTCTAAGGTTTCGTCCTACGGCCAAGTATGGCTCTGATACCACTCTGTTAGGACCCGCCTTCCGAGGGTCAACTTATGCATCCTGTACCAATTCATGGATTAGTAGTTGGTACGCACAACAGAATAGATTGAGATCCATACAACGAGTGTTGATTTATAATCAATATAAGTCTTATAAACATGATCTAGATTACATTGGACGTGGTTGTGGTTGACCACCAAAGTAGACAAATCCTCAAAAACAGCGGTGCAGAACGGCTCCAAGCCCAACAGGCAGACTTGGGAAGTAGGACTAGACCTAGTCATCATCCTCACACACTTGAGCTTCTTTGTCTTCTGATAAAGCACATATAAAGCAAGAGTGAGTACATAAGGTACTCCGCAAGCCTTAACACTACTCAAGGGGAGGTGCTTCATGCATTGGGGCTTGTAGCAAGGAGAGGCCATACGGCTTAGTTTTGCTGAAAAGCATTTTATGCAAGGTTCTCTTTGAAAAGAGTTTTGCAATAAGAGGGATAAGTAGCTGAATTAGTATTATTATAGTTGGCGGGCCCTGGGGGAGTTTCAGTCCATCCCGCCAGTTCCCTCAATGTTAGATGAGTCTTCGGACCCCTGGTCCTGACGACTCCGGCACGCATGCCAACACTTTCACAAAACATGGTGGCCTCAGCCACCCACACACACACTTCAAGGAGATGCACTAATGCTAATCAATAGGAGCCCAAAGCATAGTGTACCAAGACTGTGACAACAGCTATCCGGATAGATTAAGACTCTGCAGAGTTTGTACACTTTACCCACAAGCCATGCACACCTAGCAAGGGTATGACATGACACTCATCCCATCTTCCCCGCGTAACCCCACAATCACACCTCGGCCCGATGCAGGGGCTATTCGGGCAATTTCTACCCAGCCAGACATCAGACAACCCTCGGTCTTTGTGCCATTTCCTGGTCCACCGTGCCCTCCATGACTCTCCAGGTTTTCTCTTGTGGTAGTTACTAGAAAGGTAGGGCGAGTCCTGCCCATACAGGTTATGTGGTTGTACGAAATCACTATGTTGAGGTCAAATGAACCGGTCCTTATATTGGTGAGGCGGCTCCATCTGTCCTTGGCAAAAGGACTAGTTCGGAACACCCAACATGAAACTAAACTGAAGTACTTAGCATAAGGCTAGTCCGGGAAACATGATCATTGGACTACTACTGAAGCACTCAGCACGAGTCGGTGGTTACACCGAATACACAGCCGCAACTGGTATACCTCCTAGGGAGCCCTCGGCATCCCATCACCATACCCGCCTCAACCACCCTTCCCCTTCACACACACAGTTCATTAATCACCCACCCATATCTTAACTCACACCACCAAACACCTTTTAACACATTTCACAATCATGTATACAGTGTGTAGTGGTTCGCGATGCGAACATCGCAGGGGTTCCTAAGCATAGTACTAACAAGGAGGTGCTTGCATCACTGCTATAGTGCAATGATGAAGTTGTTAGGTAGTCAAGGGGTCGGGTTGTCAAGGTCAAGGAGGGGATTGTGATAGTCACTGCTATTATCGTAACTGAAGCAGTGTCTTGTTTCAAGCCGTTGATAGCGAGTAACTAGTGTTACTGTTTATCATTGGCTAGTAGCTAACACCGATACTCAATCATCGACATAGCTCATGTTACCACGTTTCAAGTGGTTCATAGCATAGCAACATTTTAAAATAAACATACAGTCATGCAATGAAAACAGGCCATAGGTGCGATTGCAAAACATAGGTGAAACATGATCAAGGAGTTAGGGCTTGCCTTTACGATGTTTATCAGATCCTTTGTCCAGTTCTTCGTGATCTGGGTCTTGAGATTCCTTCACGAACTCTCCGATTACTAAGTACGTAGCTACGCGAAGAAAATACGATTCATCGACAAAGATCCAAGAAATCCAAATAGAACTCCAATAATTGCGAATAATCATTCAATAACACGATTATTAAGATTCTTATAAGGTTTCTTGAAGAATACGTAATTCTACTGGTGGCTTATCTAGAAATGCTACTATTTCATTGGTCAACCAAATGGTCACTGAAATGTTATAACTATTTTATCGCTCTCTCTTCGTTATTTACATGGTTTATGATATTTAAAGTGAACTCACTAGTTTATACTAAAATTACATAATTTGTGGTTAACATAATTTATATGGGCCTTCTTTACAATTATTTTATCCTCATGATAGTATATTTGCTAAATCTCTACTAATGTAAGTCTCACGTATTTTAGAGACTAAGCATAGGTTCCAGTATTTTTGAGCTAAATGAATGTCTTTACCAAGACTTGGTGTCCGCCTCATTAATTTATTCAATTTCTTAATCTATTGTTTTGCTACTATGTTCCATAAGCCATGTGGACATGTTTCTGCATCTCTCTAGTACAGGACCATTGAGATTTTTTTATAATTACTAGTGAGGATATCATTTTATTTAATTATTGCATGTTATTTTCTATTATTTAACAACTCTCCAATTATTTTTCTTTGTTGATGATAATCAGTTCATTGCTCCATAAATTACTTTAGTCAATCACTATTCTAAAGGTGTAAATAATATTTTCCTAGAAATATTTAGAACGTTGTTTATGCAGAGATCAATTGTTAGCTTCTATGTGCGTTTTGTTAATCATGAATACCTACACGATATTTCCTATGAGAATGATAATTACTTCTTTATCCTATAAATTATATTAGTATAATACCACATGCATTATATTATATATGTCAAATACCATTTTCTATATACTTTTAGATATTTTTTTTGTGGCGAGTATATCAAATCTGAATGCTAAATATGGATTTTCCCAATCTCCTAATTATATATTATTATTATTTATTAGCTAATAGTATTTTTCAGAACTACTACCATTTATTTGTGCCCCTAGTCAGTGTTTTCGTATTGTAATAGTCATTTACTAATTATAGACAATTTTCCAGAATTTTCCTAAATAAGGAAATGCATTTTCTAACTCTTTAGATACACTAACAGGTGCGCCTAGAATTTTAAAGTGGAGCAGGGGGCTGACATGTGGGACATACATTGTCAGTGTGCATATGTGTGTGAACCTAGCAAGTTTTCCTTTCAGTGCTCAGGCTGACGAGTGGGTCTAAAGGGTCAGTGGCATATGTTCTGTGGTTCATGTGGACCTGGTGCATGTAATGGGGCTAGGGGTTGATGCGCGTGTGGCACTGAGGTGGCGCTTAGGTGGCGGCCATCTGTGCGCCACGTGGCACCATGTAGGCGTTGTACTCAGGAGACAGGGGAGGACGAAGCAGCGGCCGGCCGGAGAGGCTCGCTGGCGGTGGAGTTACGCGTGAGCCCAACCAACGGAGTTGTCGAGCTGCCGTTCAGTGGTGCGGTGACTCCCTCTGCGGGCTTGTCCGAGCCGGGACGACACCCTAGGTGGCCGGCGGCTAGCCGCCGCAGCGAGTTGGGGAGGCGCTCGGTGAAGGAAGCGTGGGCGCAGGATTTCGAAGCAGAAGGTTGTCGGAGGCTCGTACTAGCGTGCGGCAAAGCAGGTGGGGTGGTCGCATCGATCGGGGCGACGCCATGGCGGTCGACGGTGCGCAATGGCGGCTGTGCACGGCGGCGCGTCGTCAATCTATTTGTGTGGGCTACAATCTAACGAGGCGGCTTGCCGGTGACACGTTCTAGCGTGTGGGTAAGCTTCTGGTGGTCTTGGTCAGGCTGGAGCGGCACAGACGGTGGCTGGCGATGGGCAGTGGCGGCCGTGCGCGGTGGCGCATCGGCAATCTACTCGTGCGCATGAGATATCAACCAAATATTGGGACAGGGATGCATTCCAGGGTACAAGGAGCGTTCGTGTGCGCTCGGCCTGGCCGGGGCGATGCCCACGGTGGCCGTCGACGTGCGTTGGCAGTAGGGGAAGGCGACGCATGGTGGGGGCGAGCGCATGTGCTAGTAACCCTGCTCCGAGCAGCTTGGATGGTGTGCGAGAGAGAGTGGCGCGCGTTGGCGTACTCGGTGGAGGCAGGGAACGCCCCACGGCTGCCGGCGGCGCGCATAGTGTATAGAGGGCGGCGGCGCCTCTAGGCTTTGCGGCGGATAACTTCCTACGGTGCTTCCTAGTGCGAGATAACTCGTGTTCCAGCTAGGAGAGATTCAAGGCAAGCTACAAGCGGAATTAATCGAAGAACGAAATCTTACCAAAGCGGGAAAGAAGACGGCTGCCGGCATCGGGAGAGAAATGGGGAGTGGTCAATTCCCGCTCGGAGAAGGCCGCTCAAGCTCTGTGGAGGGCTGTGGGTGTGATAGGAGGAGTGTGCGAATGAATTGGCGAAGTGGGAAGGTCCTTTTATAGTGCTGGAGTGGCGGTAATCGAATGATGCGGCGGTGGCTCTGCTTTTGGCGCAGGCGGCGTGGCAGGGAGCAGCTTCCTTGGCGCGCCCGTTTCGTCTTGGCCATGATGGGGTGGCAGAGAAGAGACGGCGAGGTGACTAGGGCGGTGCAGCAGAGGCACCGGTGCGCAGAGCAGGCGACGGCCGACGTTGCGTCGCGGAAAACCCGGAGGCACGGTCGGGCTCGGAGAGGTAAGGAGGGAGTAGGAAGAAGGTGGGGGCGGTTCAATGCTGGGCCAGTCAGGCCGCGCGAAGGAAGAGGCCGGCAGGCCGCGCGCTGGGCCGTGAGAAAGCTGGGCCTCGCCAGGAAAAGGGAGTGGGCCGCGCGCTTGGAGGGAAACGAAGGAGAAGCTGGGCCGTGTGCGTGGGGGGTAATTGGCTGGGCCGGACCAGAATGAGGGAGGAAGGCAAGAAGAGAAGGTGGAATGCGCCCATATGCCTTTCCCTTTTCTATTTCCTTTTTCTATTTTTAATTTGAATATGGTTTTGAACTTCGATTCAAGTTCAGTTTCTATGAGTATATTTATTTGGAAATTTTATCAAGACGGTGGATTATTTATATTTGGTATTGAGTCAAGTTTGGGTAACTTGTATTATGGTTTTGTTGGATTTTAAATGTGCTCAATTAATTCACTATTTCGGATCTACCTTGGCAGTTTGATTTGATTTTGAATTTATTATTTATTTTGGATTTGGTTTACACCAATTAATTCACATTTGCATAACTTTGTTTCTGGTTACTTTATTACCCTTTTTGGTTGAATGCATTCACCCTTGATGTATTTGTTATATTTAATCTATTATATATATATATATATATATATATGTGTGTGTGTGTGTGTGTGTGTGTGTGTGTGTGCATGTGCCACTTTGTTTATCTAGTCACTCTTGTTTTAATTAATATACTTTAAATTCATTATTTGAGTTTGGTAATTATGCTTTATTGGCTTTCGTCTTAGTGTTGAATCGTATATGGGGTATATGTTGTTATTATCCTGACCAAGATCGGATTGGAGGTTGAAAACTCAATCCTTTAATTGAACATACTCACTATATGTTTTATTTTATTTTGATGTGGATTCACCTGTACAGTTATCTTTGTATATAGCAACTTTATCTATTTTCTTACTTGGATTTCATTTATTTTCAAATGATTTTATAATTTGGTTCATATTTAAAATTGTAGTTGTTCGTATTTGTACTCTTATGTGCTCTGGTTTTTATTGACGGTTAATGTTTGTTCGTGTTTTCTCAAATATTTTAATTCGGAGTGGTTTTTTAACTGGTTTGAAATTTCGGGCTGTGACAGCACACCTCAGTTCCGGCGGCCGGCAAATGCCTAGGCGTCCAGACGGGATTTTAAAACACTGAGAGGAAACTATGTTTTTTAGTGTGCTAAAGATAAATTTGCCTAAAATATTTGTTAACGAGGGTGTCAGAGTTCCCTAAAAAGAACCCATGGGTGTCAGTCCTAGATTCGAAATTCGAATCCAAGTCGTGTGTTCTACTGTGGATTTTCTTAGAGTTACAAATGATTATCCTATTCTCTTGTTTACTCGAAGAATAATTCAACATTTAGATTCTGACTCGTTGCGTGTTTTTACCCTATAACTGTTCCTTTTTCGCAAAGGTCCGTGGCTATGCTGTCGGCGCACTTGAAAGGGCTCATGATGAAGAATTACAATGTTATTTACTCCAGTAAGTACAAGCACTTCGGTTTGAAAGATCAGATGAGTCATGTTTGGCAGTCTTTCTTGTAAACCGTGGTATGTTAAATGATTATGTATGTTGGAAATCCGAAAGTAATAAATTCGAAATTTTATTGATTAATTTCATCAAGAGGCAGGTGGATATATATAAGAATCATTTACAAGCAATTTGACTCATTCTAGAGCTCTATCTCCAATCTAACTAGGACTCTTATTTATATTTAACTTGTACTAGAATTTTCCCTTAAAACTGACTTGGACACTCCTACAATATTAATCTAGAAAATAAGATTATATTCAACAATCACCTTCTAATTTTTTTTCTAAAACATTATTACTAATTTGTGATACATTTTGAGGTGGACACTACACCCCCAGGATGAAGGGGAGCCTTGGCGCAGCGGTAAAGCTGTCGTCTTGTGACCATGAGGTCACGGGTTCAAGTCTTGGAAACAGCTTCTTGCAATAATGTAAGGAAAAGCTACAAAAGACCCAAATGGGTCGAACCCTTCTCTGGACCCTGCGCAAGCAGGAGCTACATGCACCGGGCTGTCCCTTTACTACACCCCCAGGATGGTCACTACAACCTGAAGATGAGTTTGGTTCGGGCTTGTCTTCAACTCCTGAAATTGACACAACTACATCCCGAACACACTTAATTTTGGATGGACACAATACACTCTGGGATAGACACAACTACACCCCTTGAGATAGACACATCCATCTCGCACACATTTGTGTTGGACACATCTTCAACTCCAGGATGGACTCATCTTCAACCTCAGAATGGACTCATCTTCATTTTGTTTACGAGTTTGGGTTGCGTACATCTTCAACATGCACTTGACCTCGGAATAGACGCATCTTCATTCTGATCATATGCTCGAGATGGTCACATCTTCATCTCAAACACACCTCTCTTCACGGCCAACCCGTTACGGTGAACTACCTTTATCATGTCTTTGGGTACACCTCTTATATGTGACAGCCCTGTTGTGCTCTTGTTCTTCCTTGTAAATCCTTTTCTCACGTCAGCTCTGTTGCTACAGCAGCTCACGTCACCTTCTAAATGCTTTTCTTCTCAAACCAAGCACGCATTCAAGTCAGGTCCTGGAGACAGCACGTGCTGCTGCTTGATTAGCATCCACGTGCTGCTGCTGCTGCTTGATTAGCACCTATGTGGACATGGTCTCCACCAAGTATATGTTTAATCAATCATCATTCAGCACCACCTCACAATCCTTACTGTTGACACCAATATCTTGTCACATATGACCCTTGCATTATCTCTAGCAGGGCACCCTGGACCAGGGAGTCCGAATAGGACTCTGGTGCCTAGGGATGTACCGACGCAGGGAGGACTACAGAGTCTGAATTGGACACTGCAGGGGGTGCCAGGCCAGCACTTTTAGATAAGAGTCCGAGACTTATTTTCTTGTAGATAAAGTAGATCCTAATCTGTCCTAATAAGAGTTTGAGTCTGTTACAGTTTGCCCCATTGTAATAGAGCTAGGAGACTGTCTAAGTGTGTGATCGACACTTCTCCCGATACTACTAAGAAGTAGTCTGCGGAGATTCGTATTTAGGCGAGGCGTAATCTGAACTCAGGAACAGGGTGACACAGTGGTTTTTACATGGTTCGGGCCGCTTGAGTGTAATATCCTACTCCACGGGGTTATTTGTGTATTGGATTGCTTTGAGTGAGTATGCTGGTGAGCTAGTTTTAATAACTTCGATCCTCTCGTGCAGCGCAATCCTTTTATACGCCAAGAACTGGTTGTTACAGTATAGTGTGTCGTGGCCTGACAGGTGGCCCTAGCGGTATTTACTATGTTATACACGATCTAAGTGTATAACGGCGGTTTTATTAAGGTTATAACGTGCATTGATGGCAGCGTTATCAGGCTTCATGGTCCTCTGATCGTGTGTCATTAATGCAGAATTAATGACGCGTTAACCAAGTCTTATAACAGCTAATTGATAGCCTTTGAATGTCTGTGCCGTTGGTGATCCCAAAGTTGTTCCTGTTGAAGATGTATATCCGAACACGTGACACGTGACAGCACTGGAGCTTTCCTTAGCAAAGAGGCAGGTCCGGCGCCACGGGACACGTGGCAGCATCGGAGCTACCCTAAGGAGGGAGGCGGGTCTAGCACTGCGGGACACATGGCAGCGCCGCGGTCATCCCAAGGAGGGAGGTGAGTCCGGCACTGCGGGACACGTGACAGCATTGGAGCCACCATTAGGAGAGAGGAAGATTCGCCGCAACGAGACACGTGGTAGCGCCGGAGGCACCCAAAAGAGGGAGGCAGATCTGGCAATGCAGGACACATGGCAGCACCAGAGCATCCTTAGGAGGGAGGCAGGTCCGGCACTGCGGGACACGTGGCTGCACCGGAGCCACCCTTAGGAGGGAGGCAGGTCCGGCACTAGGGGACATGTGTTGGCCTCCGGAGGTCCACTTTTTTGGAAAGTGGAACTCAACGCTTCTCTTTTTGGTACGAAGAGGTACCTAGTCTGCAGGGTACCGACTGTGGCCCCTGGGCCCACCTCGGGGGGAGGCTTTGATCCCAAAGGTGGGGCCACTATCACTTCCTGTGTTGCTGCTTCAACTTTTCACTTTGGCGGTTGAAACGACGGCACGCTCCTGTGCCTTCGCTACGTGGCCCTTCTTGGTTTGGCAAGTGAGATACATGACGTGCGGATCTCAAGCAATTGAAGGTCGCCGATTTCCAATACGATTTTCGTATTGGTTCTCAGTGCAATCTTGGTAGCCCTGTCAGGCCGCCGCCCTCGGGCTTCCAACTTCTGTTCAGGACCATCTGCCTCACCGGCGATGATGGGTTCAGGTGACTCCAGCCGCCTCAGAAAGTGTTTCCGCACCGACTGGAGCTGCAGGGCTCCTAGGTAAGAATCAGCACTAGAAACCTTCCTTTTCTTTCATTTCTTGCTTTTTGTTGAATTTTGCATTTCTTCTGTTTCCAGAGTGTCGAGGCCAGCTGCTGCTGCTACTGCACCACCAACCAACCAGGTCAGCATTGCTGCTGAAGAGACCATGCCGCCTCGAGCGCCGGTTGTCGTTGTGGCTCCTCCTGTGGTCATGGCGAGCGGTGCGATGATTCTGGAGTCAACTGACGCCGGGATGACCTCGACGCCAGCAGCCAGAGATGTCGCGATTGCGCCAGACCATGTAGAAGAAGTTGCAACAGTGTTGGAGCAGTCTACAGCATCACCGGAGCCAACGCCAGAACTAACAATGGATGTCGAAGTGGCGCTAGAGGTACCGGTTGAAGTCTCAAAGGTGCCAGAGCCAGCGATCGACACTGCGCCGGTGGTTGACACCGCGACGGTGCTAGAGCCAACAGTCGTTGCGCCGGAGCCTGTGATCGATGTCGTGCCTGAGCTTGCGCCTGGAGAATCAACTGTTGTTGCTTCAACATCTGCGCCGGGGGAAGACAACCTCTCGGAGCTTGGCGCAGTTGATGAAGACTTCTTGGGGTCCATGCTTGTGCCATGGGATCCAACGACTGTCCCGGAGGCTATGGAAGCTCTGGTGGATCCGAAGGAAGGTCCGGAGCCGATCCCCCTATCGCTCTCAATTGATAATGCTTGCTCAAGCCTTCACTAAATTCAAATCGGCTTTGACTACGAGCGAAGTGCTCTAGAAGCAAAACGGGAAACTTTGCAGCAGTGGCAAAGGCTTCTCAACTTCGAGAAAAAGCTGACACAAACCCACCTAGCCGACTTGAGGGACCTGCTTGCAGCCGAGAAGACACGGCTGAAACAGCTGGATGAGCTGCTATATGACAAGCGGGCTGCCATAGAAGCTCTGAGCGATAAGACTCGCAAAATATATGACAAGGCGACAGAATCCAACAATTTGGCGGATGCTCGATTTGAGAGCCTAAACAAGCTGAGGGATGAGATCCTTAAGCGACAGGAGGCTGTCGACAATAACGAGCAAGAGCTACAGAAGAGAGATGCTGAGATCTCGCAAAAGTTGGAGCGCGGTGAGCAGAACTTGGTTGATCGCATTGAGAAGTTCAAGTCCCAGTGCAAGCAAGAAAAGCACCAAGTGTGGCTGGCCGGAGAAAGAGTCTCCAAACGGGAGCTTGTTGTCTCCACGAGAGAAAACAAGAAGAAGGCGGAAGAAAAAAACTTAGCAGCGAATAAAGACGCCTAAACCTCCACGAGAAACAAATTGCAGACTAAGAAAGGTTGCTAGCTGAGCGAATGCAACAGCACGTCAAGGAGGTCAAGCTATTCTTGAATGAAGGTTTCGCGGAGCTAACATCCGCCAGGAGGTCTCTGAAGGAGCTCTGGACCACGCAGAAAGTTGAAGCCCAGCAGATCTGGGACTTCCTTGGGCATGCAGTGAATGCACTGGTGCCTCTGGGTTTCAGTTCGGTTCGACTAGCTGACCCAGAGCCAGAAGTTGGGTAAGCCTTGACAGCCCTTAACTCAACCGGAGACAAGCTGGAAAGCCTTGACAGCTCTGAACTCAACCGAAGACAAGCTGGAAGCACTAGAAGACGTCATCATTAACAAGCTTTAGACTGAGGGGAAAAACCTGGCCAAGTCAGTTGCAGAGTATGTGTTGACTTGTTTCCGTAGCTGGGATCCCTCAATGTCGCTAGCTCCTGTGCTTGAAGAGCCCGTTATAGAGACGGAGGAGGCTGCCAAGGCAAGCATACAAGAAGCTGCCCAGAAGATCGTCGTGGGGTTCCACCGCAACTCCAGCTAGTAGCTAGGACCTTTTTTTCCACCTTCAGCTTGTAAAGGCTTGAAATTTGAATGAATGAAATCCTCTCGACCTTCATTTTTTGTCTTGACTGTTGTCATTGCCATAATCTTCTTGCCCCCTGGTAGATGTGCTCAATTGATTGAGGGCATCTACCATCTGCAGATTGGCAACGTCTTGAAGTATTTGTGTTAGCTCATAGAACCCCTTGCTAACGTACTGAACGTCGACGGCGGCCCCTTGGGAGGGGTTAGAGCTAGGTACTTCGACGTAGGGGTGGTCATCCGGTTAACCGTCATAATTCGGTTCGGTTTTTTTTAAAAAAAATCGTTTTTTGAAAAATCAGAATCGAAATATGGCCTAATAAATGAAAAACTGGTCTACCAGTTAACCGGTAAATTCAGTTTGGTTTTTGGTTAATCGGGAAAAAACCGGCATTCAACGCTTCCTCGATCCTTCTCGATCTGGTGAGCCAGGGCACAGCGCGAAGCGCGGTGGCCGTCGATGTGAGCTAGGGCAGGGCGCGGAGCGCGGTGGCCGTCGAGGTGAGCTAGGGCAAGGCGCGGAGCGCGGTGGTCGAGCCAGGGCAGGGCGCCACAACTTGCCTGGCGATGGTGGCGGCGCGTGACGGGCGAAGGGTGGCGGTGCGTGACGGGCGGCGTGAGCTCCTAGCAGTGCCGCTGACGGAGCAACTAGCGGCTGGGGGCGCAGTCGCGTGGGATGGCGAAGGGCTCAGCGGCTGGGCACGGGGCGGCGGGGGCGGTGCGCTTGTGGACGGAGGAGCGGGGCGGCTAGGCTCGAGGTAGTGGCGGCCGCATGCCCGCATCGGGGGTAGGGTTGCTTAGGGTTTGGGGTGAGCTGTATGGATGGGCCTTGGGCCGGAATGAAGTTAGGATTGGTAGGAATTGATTAATATGCTGTTGGATTGGGCTGGAAATTAAAGAGATTTAATTTGTTGGGCCTAATTCAGTTAAACCGGTTAACCGAAGAAAAAAAACGAAAACCGGAAAAAAATTTGGTTTTCTCAGAATGGGAACTGAAATATGTTTTGGTTGGACCGGTTTCGGTTAATTCGGTTTCGATGTTCGATTTTCAGTTTTTTTGCCCACCCCTACTTCGACGGCACCCATCATTAATGTGCAGAACGTAGATGTCGAGCCCCCTGGTGTTGGTGATGTGCCCAAGAGGCAATCATAACAATTCGGGTTGAGGCCTATTGGATATTTGATCCATAAGCAATCAGGGTACTAATGGGCCTACGACCTAAAAGCCCATTAGTACGCCTATAAATATGAGGGGTAGGGTTAGGGGCTAATAATCCACCATGTGACAGCCCTAGCCGCCATCCCACGAAGGCCTCACGCTGAGGCCCTTGCCGCGCACGCGGTGCTAGAACACCGGCGCACGGTATTCCTCATCGTACGTGTGGACTCCGTGGAGGCGCTGCTGCTACTGCTGCGCTGATCGGCTGCGACAATCGTGATCGTCTACTTGCTGCCGTGATGAAGACGAGGAGGAGACGAACGAGATCGTCTACCTTCCCTGCACCGATGCACATCTACGTTCCGCTGCGCTGCGCGTCTAGTGGTAACGATCCATTACCTCTGTACTCGCATGTTTCCTGGGTGACGCGGTAGAGTTGCTAGAGTAGCGTACCGCCGATTTCTTAACAGTGGCATCAGAGCCGACTTGCATAGTTTCTCGTCTGGATCTTGTTAGTAGATGGGATCTACTGCAGACATATTCATACGATGAATTTTATCGCACGGTTTTTGGGGTTTGGATTTGGTTAGAGTAGATTGTGATCGTATATGACTAAAGGGTCAATTCGTGCTCCTTCTCTGCTGTGTGCGCAACCTGTCCCTACCGGCTGGAATCACCATCGGGACTAATCGTGTACATAGCTAACAGATTGAGCCAACAGACCATGGTCATGAGTCGCAATCTACTCATGAATAACCGGTCACATTGAAAATTGAGGCATTCTGAATGGCTCGGATTCGGGTTGATTCGATCAATCCGATGAGATTTTCAGGGGACCGCCATTTTGCTGTCTGCTATAGCGATTACATAATATAGTTTCGCGCTAGAAATTGTTCTACGTTTAACTCTTTTTTGCAGGAATGATGTGATGATCTTTTTGTAAATTTGTGCAGCCTGCCTGTTGCAAATTTAACACAACCGGGTTGAGGTTGTCACATAATTGTATAATGACCTGCGTGTCGACCTGTGATGCTTGATCTCTCATGTAATTTATTTGGTAGCTATTAGTTGTATTAGCTTCTTCTATTATCATGGAGATGTCTTCAAGCATGGTGGAGATGAAGATCACCACAAGAAGGGAGGCATGGCAGCTCAGATCTTGATGGAACCATGGCGATGGAGACCATTATGATTCTAAAGGCCATACTTTTCACAATGTGATATGATCATATGTCTGTGATGCTTATTACTATTCTTTTCATGCTTTTCATATGGTGGATGTTTTGTCATGATAGAATAGCTTCCCTCACAAAGTTGAGCATTTGATGCCATTTACCAATAGCTGCACCTATGATATTTTGATCGTCATGTGGTAGGTTTGCCAAAGCAAAGTACCATCATCTATCATAATTCATAAGGTGAATGTTGGACATTCACATGCATAGTGTTGGTTTACTCAACAAAGCTATCAAAACGGTTTTGGGCTTTATGGCATAGAGTTGGGAGTCGGGGCATTGGATGTCACCCAACAAACAAGAGTCATGTAGACATATGATTAACAATGGTTGTTTACCTATGTCACGAATTTCCTAGCAGTGAAGCCAAAGCTCACTAGGAATTAGTGAATATGGATCTTGAACCACTATATGTCGTTAGAGGGAAGATGATGATCATATAGTGGTGATATCTTTTATTAAAATTTTAATAGAAGATTGGTACATAACATAGTACTAAACCTTGCATATTTATTTTCTATTGTAGATAATGTCTGCTAGTAACAATTTCGGTTTCAATTTGCGATCTGTGCTTGAAAAGGAAAAGCTCAATGGAGCTAACTTTATCGATTGGTACCGCAACCTGAGAATCGTTCTTAGGCAAGAGAAAACCGAGTACGTTCTTCTGCAGCCTTACCCTGATGACCTCCCAACTAATGCAACTAATGCAGCACGTAGAGCTTATACGAAGCACTGCGATGATGCGCTTATTGTAAGCTGCCTCATGCTCGCCACTATGTCCCCTGATCTGCAAAAACAGTATGAGCATACAGATGCTTATTCTATGATTGAGGGACTGCGTGGAATGTTTGAGAATCAAGCAAGGGCTGAGAGATACAACATCTCAAAGTCCTTGTTCTCATGCAAGCTGGCGGAGGGTAGCCCGGTCAGCCCTCATGTAATCAAGATGATTGGTTACATTGAAACTTTGGGCAAACTTGGTTCTGAACTCAAGGATGATCTGGCTATTGACGTGGTTCTCCATTCGCTCCCACCGAGCTACGAGCCATTCATATTGAATTTTCAAATGAATGGCATGGAGAAAACTTTGGCTGAATTGCATGGGATGCTTAAAACAGCCAAAGAAAGCATTAAGAAAAACACCACTCATGTGAAGATGGTACAAAAGGAGAATAAAAAGAGGAAGCGTGTGATGCATCCTAAAGGCAAAGGCAAGGGAAAGGTTCCCGATGAGCCCTCAAGCTCAAAGTCTAAGCCGAAGGGCAAATCTGGCCCTTCTCCTGATGATGAATGCTTTTACTGTCATGGTAAGGGGCACTGGTCTAGAAACTGCAAGAAGTACTTGGAGGATATGAAGAAGAAGAAGGGAAGTGAGACTTCCGCTTCAGGTATAAATGTTATAGAAATTAACATTGCATTATCTTCTAGTGAATCATGGGTATTTGATACCGGATCGATGATTCACACTTGCAAATTGTTGCAGGGTCTAAGTGAGACTAGAAGATTTGCAAAAGGAGAGTTGGATGTCCGTGTCGGCAATGGAGCAAAGGTTGCGGTCATAGCTGTCGGAACTTACCACTTGACATTACCCTCAGGATTAATTTAGGAATTGAATAATTGTTATTGCGTTCCTACTTTGAGCAAGAACATTATCTCTTCTTCGTGTTTACAAGAAGTTGATGGTTATGAGATTGTAATAAAGAACAAATGTTGTTCTATTTATTACAATAATATTTTCTATGCTCAATGTCCATTGGTTAATGGATTATATGTTCTTGATCTTGAGGATAAAACTATCTGTAACATTAATACCAAAAGGGCTCGACGAAATGATCTAAATCCCACTTTTATTTGGCATTGTCGCTTAGGTCATATAAATGAGAAGCGCATTGAAAAACTCCATAAAGATGGTTTACTAAGCTCATTTGATTTTGAATCACTTGACAAATGCGAATCTTGTTTGCTTGGGAAGATGACCAAAGCACCCTTCACTGGTCAAAGTGAGAGGGCGACTGACTTGTTGGGACTTATACATACAGATGTATGTGGACCAATGAGATCAATTGCCAGAGGTGGTTTTCAGTATTTCATCACATTTACCGATGACTTTAGTAGATATGGTTATGTCTACCTAATGAGGCACAAGTCTGAATCCTTTGAAAAGTTCAAAGAATTTCAGAATGAAGTACAGAATCAATTGGGCAAGACAATTAAACTTCTACGATCTGATCGTGGGGGTGAATATTTGAGTCATGAATTTTACGATCATTTAAAACAATGTGGAATTGTTCCACAGTTGACTCCACCTGGAACGTCTCAATGGAATGGGGTGTCTGAGCGAAGGAACCGAACCTTGTTGGACATGGTTAGGTCGATGATGAGCCAAGCAGATCTTCCACTATCCTTTTGGGGTTATGCTCTTGAAATTGTTGCGTTTACACTAAACAGAGTCCCAACTAAGTCTGCTGAAAAGACACCATATGAGATGTGGACCGAGAAACGTCCCGGATTGTCTTTCCTCAAAGTTTGGGGATGTGATGTTTATGTCAAACGTTTGACGTCAGACAAACTCACTCCAAAATCAGACAAATGCTTCTTTGTGGGATATCCTAGGGAAACCAAAGGATACTATTTTTATAATAAAATAGAGGGTAAAGTGTTTACCGCTCGCAATGGTGTCTTCTTGGAGAAAGAGTTTCTCTTAAAAGGAGTTAGTGGGAGCAAGCTGCATCTTGAAGAAATTCAAGAAATACCTGAAAATGTTTCCGCTTCCACTGATCCTATACAGGATGTACAAGATGTTGTGCAACCAGTTGATGAAACACCAGCCCCACGAAGGTCTACGAGGGTACGTCGTGCGACTGAAAAGTTAACGCTTCTAACTATAGGGTAGCATGACATGGTATTGTTAGACAATAATGAGCCCACAACCTATACTGAAGCAATGATGGGACCCGACTCTGAGAAGTGGCTTGGAGCCATGGAATCCGAAATTGAATCCATGCATGCAAATCAAGTTTGGAACTTGGTTGATCCAATCGAAGGTGTGAGACCTATCGATTGTAGATGGATTTTCAAGAAAAAGACTGATATGGATGGAAATGTTCACATCTATAAAGCGCGATTGGTGGCGAAAGGTTTCAAACAAATTCAAAGTGTTGATTATAATGAAACATTCTCAGCCGTTGCAATGCTTAAGTCTGTTCGGATTCTTCTAGCAATTGCTGCATATTTTGATTATGAAATATGGAAGATGGATGTCAAAACAGCCTTTCTTAATGGAAGTCTGACTGAGGATGTGTACATGAGACAACCTGAGGGTTTTGTCGATCCTAAAAATGCTAGTAAAATATGCAAGCTTCAAAAGTCCATCTATGGACTTAAGCAAGCATCTCGGAGTTGGAATCTGCGTTTTGATGAAGTAATCAAAGGGTTTGGTTTCATCAAGAACGTAGAAGAACCTTGTATTTACAAGAAGTTTAGTGGGAGCGCACATGTATTTTTGGTCCTGTATGTTGATGACATATTATTGATCGGAAATGACATTCCAATGCTTGATGATGTTAAATCCTCATTAAGAAAAGTTTCTCAATGAAGGATTTAGGAGAGGCAGCGTATATTTTGGGCATAAAGATCTATAGAGATAGATCTAAAAGGCTAATTGGATTATGCCAAGATACATATATTGACAAGATATTAAATCGGTTCAATATGCAAGATTCCAAGAAAGGTTTCTTGCCAATGTCACATGGCATTACTCTAAGCAAGAGTCAGTGTCCTTCGACACCTGATGAGCAAAAGAGGATGAGAAAGATTCCTTATGCTTCGGCTATTGGATCCATCATGTATGCCATGCTATGTACACGCCCAGATGTATCTTATACTCTAAGTATCACGAGCAGATATCAATCAGATTTTGGTGAGGCTCATTGGACTGTTGTCAAAAACATCCTTAAGTACTTAAGAAGAACTAAGGATGCATTTTTAGTGTTTGGAGGTGAAGAAGAGCTCGTTGTAAAAGGTTACACCGATGCCAGCTTCCAAACTGATAAGGATGATTCTAGATCGCAATCCGGTTTTGTATTCTGCCTCAATGGAGGTGCAGTGAGCTGGAAAAGTTCCAAGCAAGATACAGTAGTAGATTAAACCACAGAGGCGGAGTATATTGCAGCTTATGAAGCAGCAAAGGAGGCTGTTTGGATCAGAAAATTTGTTTCTGAGTTGAGTGTTGTTCCTAGCGCTTCCAGTCATGTGGATCTCTACTGTGACAATAGTGGAGCCATCGCACAGGCAAAGGAGACTAGATCACACAAACGATCCAAACACATATTACGACGCTATCACCTCATTCGAGAGATCATCGACCGAGGTGATGTGAAGATATGCAAGGTGCACACGGATTTGAATGTTGCAGATCCGTTGACAAAGCCTCTTCCACAATCGAAGCATGAGGCACACACGAGATCTATGGGTATTAGATACTTACATCGGTGATCATAGTGTGTAGTGGGAGACTTGTGTCACAGCTATGTTTATGTACTATTAAATAAATTGTTATATGAGTAATCACTATTTACATTGATCATCAAGTATGTGACTTGTTCGTGAAACTCTTTGTTAAAAGTAATGTTACTCTAGATGATCCCTAGTCTATACAATTATATGAGATAATGATTGCATACGGACTAGCACATGTATTAATTGATGATCACGTTTCACGGATCATAGACATGGAGATATCGAATTAATAATGTGAACACATGTTAGTGAACATGGTGTTAGATTGACCCACTCCAAGACACTGTCGGGATTGTTATTTCCATGTGTGCCATCAGTTGGTCTTGAGTGATACACCTGCTAGATCCTTAGACCTGAGATCGCCATTGTTTCTCACTATGCGTAGTTGTGTACTTTGAGACTTCCAAACGCTACTCCGTAACTGGGTAGTCATAAAAGTAGTATTTGGGTATATAATGAAACATAGAATGGGATGTGCGCGGATCAAGATGAGATTTGCCCCTCCTTAATAACAGGAGAGATATCTCTGGGCCCCTCGAGATAGTTGGATTTGAATGTGCATGGCCATGCCATGGTGATTAAAGGGTAATCACAGTGACTAAAAGTTACTCACAGAATGAATCCACTATTTGATCGAGTGAATGGTCGAGCTATCACAAGGATGGCACGCATCTCGCCTTGAGCTTGACTGGTACCGTGAGGCAAAGGGATTAGCATGTTGAATGTATCTAGGTTCGGCCGATATGATATTTATGTACATTCAGAAGTCAGTATGTCATGCTAGGTACCTCTACTGACTTGTGGTTGGAAATGGTTTCCATTCACAACTGACTGCACATGAACCTAACAGGTCACACACTTAAGGAGTTGAATATCAAAAATCTTGGCTAGATGATTGTCTCTAGTGCAAGTGGGAGATTGTTGGTGATGTGCCCAAGAGGCAATCATAACAATTCGGGTTGAGGCCTATTGGATATTTGATCCATAAGCAATTAGGGTACTAATGGGCCTGCGACCTAAAAGCCCATTAGTACGCCTATAAATATCAGGGGTAGGGTTAGGGGCTACTAATCCACCACGTGACAGCCCTAGCCGCCACCCCTCGAAGGTCTCACGCCGAGACCCTTGCCGTGCGCGCGGTGCTAGCACACCGGCGCACGGTGTTCCTCTCCGTACGTGTGGACTCCGTGGAGGCGCTGCTGCTACTGCTGCGCTTATCGGCTATGATGATCGTGATCGTCTACTTGCTGCCATGACGAAGATGAGGAGGAGACGAACGAGATCGTCTACCTCCCCTGCACCGACACACATCTACGTTCCGTTGCGCTACGCGTCTAGTGGTAACGATCCATGACCTCTGTACTCGCATGTTTCCTGGGTGACGCGGTAGAGTTGCTAGAGTAGCGTACCACCGATTTCTTAACACCTGGGTAGTACCGGAGCTAGATGCTCTGGTGGCGCTCATCATCAACGTGTGAAACATCGACGTCGGCCCCCCTGGGTGGTACCGGAGCTAGATGCTCTGGTGGCGCCCATCATCAATGTGCGAAACGTCTTCAACGGGCCCCATGGGTGGTACTAGAGCTAGATACTCTGGTGGCGCCCATCATCAATGTGTGAAACGTCGACTGCGGGCCCCTGGGAACGTCGGGACTCCCAAAATGAGTGCGAAAATCATTTGTCTTGCACATGAGAGACAAGAAAATTAGTAAAAGTGTTTCTTCTTGCCTATAGTTTAGTTGTGGCTTACTATCCTTCCTTGAAATCTGGGTCCTAATCAATTCAACATGATAATACTTAGTATATCAGTTGTACTTTCATAGGTTCGTGTGCTTCCCGGACCCGCCTTACTTTGACATACCACAATACCTAGAGTGGTGTACTTAGGATGCTGGACTAGGCTAAGTCTATAGCCAACTCCGGACTTGTCATTGGCATTGGTTTTCAGGCGACTAGGCCATTCAGCGAACACTAGATCTCGAAAAAAGACTACCAATAATACTTGTATATGTATCACATGAATTCTTAGAAACCAATTTTCCAATTTTCAAGAGGATTGCACAAATTCACGATTTGCAAGAAGGTAAAGAGAGAATTAAATAAGAGCATGCGCAAAGTAAATGAACGTAGAATCTGTTTTCATGTAATTGTATTTCATAATAGGTTCGAATAACAGTGGAGGCAATGACACACTTAAAGTACTGGAACAAGTTAAGTGTGTTATACATCTTGGATCAACACGACTCTGTTCATAGACTCTATGAAATACTATACAAAAACAGACTCACCTCCTTGCTGAGTGTAGAACTTACAGAGGTGCTCTATGTTCCGGGGGTTGGGAAATGGTATTTCATCCTCTATTGCCAAGCGAACGCATCCGGGGCGGGAAACTTGATGACTCGGAAGGGATCCTCCCAACTGGGGGAGAGCTTTTCACTCCTCGAGAGAGTATTCGCCACAACACCAGATCGCCTTCTTCAAGTTGCTTATTGCACACATACTTCTGATGATAGCGCAAAAGCGCCTGACAATATCGCATATTTCAGACAGCTGTTTGACACCTTGCCTCGTCGACGAGGTCCAAGTCATCACGCCGGAGCTGATCCTGCGCGGCTTCGTTGTAGGTCCATACTCTGAGAGAATCCATGGTGATCTCCGGAGAAAGGACTGCTTCGGCTCCGTACACCAGGAGGAAGGGTGTCTCTCCAGTGGCCCGGTTGGGTGTTGTCCAGCTTACTCATAGTGCGGACGGAAGCTCCTCAATCCAGTTGGCACCATGCTTTTTCAAGCGTTCGTAGGTGCGGGTCTTAAGTCCCCTGAGAATCTCAGCATTTGGTCTCTCGGCCTAGCCATTACTTGTCGGATGAGCTACTGATGCGTAGCTAATGTTGATGCTGAGGTCTTCGCAATACTCTTGGAAGGCTGCACTTGTGAATTGGGTCCTGTTGTTGGTGATGACTCTGTTCAGGACTCCAAATCTACAGACAATGGACTTCAAGAACTTGATTGCTAACTGCTTGTTGATTGTCACAACGGGAGCTGCTTGCGGCCACTTTGTGAACTTGTCGATGGCAACGTATGAAAACCGGTACCCTCCGACAGCTTTTGGGAAAGTTCCCAAAATATCCATCCCCCACACAGCGAATGACCATGAGGGAAGAATCACCTACAGTGACTGCACCGGTCTGTGAATCTGCTTTGCGTGAAACTGGCACGCTTCGCATCTCTTGACCACCTTGACTGCGTCCTAGAGATTTGTAGGCCAGTAAAAACCATGTTGAAAGGCCTTACCGACCAGCGTGCGGGGTGATGCGTGATTCCCACACTCACCACCATGGATCTCTGCAAGAAGCTCGCAACCTCCTTCCCGGGAAATGTGCCACAGTAGGATTCCATTGGCGCCACGTTGGTAGAGATCCCCTTCTACCAACGTGTATCTTTTGCCATCCGGATGATCTGTTCTGCAGCTACACCGTCTTCAGGAAGGATGTCATCCTGGACCTCTGAGATTCATGCATCAGGACTAACTTGATCTTCTAGATCTTGCGCGCCTGGTTGCTCGGAGCTTCATGTGGCGCCTACGATCCTTGGTGGATGCCATGGTAACAAGGCCACCGGGACCGCCAGCTTCGATGTGCTGGTCTCGCCCCCATCACTCAGTTCGGCGGGCTGAGCGGCATGTGTTGGTAATCTCCTGAAAAAAACTCCATCAGGTGTCGGAGCCCTAGTAAAGCCTTTGTTGCGAGGTCGTTAGCTTTAGCGTTGTTGATACTGCTCGACATGGCATAGGTCCAAGACCTAGAAATCTTTCTACAACTTCTAGACTTCAAGAAGATACGCTGCTAGCTCAGAATTATTACAACTTCATTCACTTGTGACTTGTTTGATGGTGAGTTGTGAATTACTCGCAGTTGTTGGACGTCGAATGATAGCGCCGTCTTTAGTCTGAAGATGAGCTTCGTATTTCACCATATTATTCATTGCTTTGAAGTCAAGACACACAATATATTTTGCTTGCTTCCCGGTCGGTGCGAGGAGCAAGATTCCAGCTCTGGCTCCCTGCTTCTGCACAGAGCCATCAAAGTAGAGGGTCCAGTGAGAGGATCTGTGAAGATCAGGACCTTAGGTTTCGGCTTCTCTTCATTGGGGCCTCCGGGACCTGATGAAGATGGAGTCCACTCCGCCAGGAAGTCAACTATTGCCTGACTCTTGATGACATGCTGAGGCAGGAATTCTATATTGAATTCTTCTAGTGCTGCAGCCCACTTGGCAATATTTCCCGTTGAGTTGGGGTTATGCAGGATAGCTCGCAGTGGATAAGAAGTTACCATTTATATCTTGTGAGCTTGGAAGTAGTAATGGAGCTTTCTTGAGGCAATAAGAATTGTGTACAACAGCTTGTGCACCTCAAGATATCGAGTCTTAGCATCGTGGAGGACCTCGCTGATGAAGTAGATAGGTCGTTGGATAGTCCAGACCCTCTCGGAGGGGTCCGGTCTATCCTCTCTATCAACCTGGACCCTCCCGGACGGGTCCGACGTGTTGTCTTGTAGAGGTTGGTCCACATATGCCTGGCTTTTAGGACCCGTGCCTGGGGGCTAGTACCCATACTCGCCTTGATGATTGTCTCCTGCAGGTGGCTCCGGACCCTCTCGGAGGGGGTCTGAGCCTCTATGTGGAGGAGCCTGGAGATGTGTGTAGTCTCTCCACGACCAGGACCATGCTAACAACTTTTGTAGTTGCAGTAATATAAAGCAGAAGAGGCTCACCAAGTTCCGGAGCCACAATGATGGGTAGTGTAGTGAGGAACTTCTTAAGCTCTTGGAATGCCTTGTCTGCTTCTTCGGAATGGAATGGTCCGGACTTCCTCAGAAGCTTGAAGAAGGAGAGTGCCCATTCAACCAGCCTAGAGATGAACCGACTGAGTGAGGCAAGACACCCTGTGAGCTTTTGAACATCTTTGACATGGGCAGGAGGCCGCACCGCTTTGATAGCTTTTGTTTTGGCCGGATTTGCTTCTATCCCTCAGTGAGTCACCAGGAATCTGAGAAGCTTTCTAGAGGAGACCCCGAAGACGCATTTGTCGGGGTTCAGCTTTGTGCGCATCAGACGCACCTTGTCAAAGACAGACTGGATATTGTGCAGTAAGGAGTCTTTGTCCTTGACCTTCACGACAATGTCATCGATGTGAACCTACACTACGTCCCTATAAGCTCCTCAAAAGTTTTGTGCATAGCTCGCACAAAAGTTGAGAGGACATTCTTGAGACCATAAGGCATTGCAATGTAGCAGTACAGACCATCTACTGTAACGAAAGCGGTGTGCTCTTCATCTTTCTTAGACCTCGGTATTTGATGAAAACCAGAGTATGCATCTAGGAAGCAAAGTAGTTCACAGCCAGAAGTAGA
Source organism: Tuctoria greenei (assembly GCA_036927565.1). Classification (NCBI taxonomy): domain Eukaryota; kingdom Viridiplantae; phylum Streptophyta; class Magnoliopsida; order Poales; family Poaceae; genus Tuctoria; species Tuctoria greenei. The sequence goes on along the minus strand of JAYESD010000002.1, from coordinate 70,506,199 downwards.
ATCCACTATCTGATCTATTTTCGGTAGTGGCAAAGGGTCTTTAGGGCATGCCTTATTCAAAGTGGTGTAGTCGATGCACATCTGAAGCTTCCCGCCGGCCTTTGGCATAACGACTGGGTTTGCCAGCCATCGTGGATGATGTACCTCCCGGATGAATCCAGCATCAAGTAGTTCTTGACTTCTTCTCGGATGAAGTTTTGCAGCTCAATAGATTGATTATGGGCTTCTGTTGTATATCGTGCATCTGGATAGATCTTCAGATGGTGCTCGATTGCCTCACTAGTGATCTTAGGCATTTGTGATGGTTGCCATGCAAACACGTCAATATTCGCACGGAGGAAAGTGACGTGCGTGAGTTCCTATTTGTCACCCAGACCTCCCGCAATGTGAGTGGTTTGAGTGGCATCAGAACCGATTTGGACGGCTTTGACGGAAACATCGTTGTCACCGCTTGGCTGCACACGGGGTGCAGAAGTTGAGCCGCGCTGGCGCGAGCTCAGGGGTTGTTGAGCAGATTGCTCCTTGCCGAATTCAGCTTCTTACACAGCAATTAGCACATGAAGCTTCTCCAATGCTATAATTCCAGCAGTACGGTCCCCTCGGAACCGGAGGATACCTGATGGAGTTGGCATCTTCAACACCAGGTAGCTGTAGTAGGCCACCGCCATGAACTGGTACAGAGCTGGTCTGCCTAGGATGTCTTTGAAGGGAAGGTTGATGTGCGCCGCATCAAAGACCAACTTCTCAGATCGGTAGTTGTCTGGTGTCCCAAATGTAACTAGGAGAAAGACGGAACCAAGTGGAGTAATGGCTCCTCGACCCACTCTGGAGAATGGACGTGAGGGCCTAAGGTCTGAGATGGGGATTTGCAGCTTCACGAAGGTGGCGAAGCTGATGAGGTTGAGCGCAGCTCCACCCTCAACAAAGATATGGAGGAGCTAGACATTATTTATAGTTAGGGAGACCATCAATGGTAGTTGCCTAGCTCCGGCCATGTTCTTCGGGCAGTCAGAGGCGTCGAAAGTGATGGGAGTACCCATCCACTTCCGATGGGGCTCCTCCTTGGCAGTGGGAGCTGCAGCAGCTATCTCTCAACACAAAGTTTTCACTATGTGTCATAGGTAATATCTCAGGACCCTCCATATATCATATGGAGAGTCTTCCGATGCTCGTGTCAGAGCTGGTGTCGGAGTCCCCGACGTTGTTGTAGACCGCCTTTAACACCTTTTTGGCATCTGTGAAGCCTAGCTGCTGCTCTGACGGAGCTTTGTCGACTTTCTGTTTACCTTCCCGCTGCGGAAAGGTGTGTCATCTCTACGCTTGTTTTGGGAACGCTCGGCGAGCCTCTTAACCTCGCAACAGTCTTCAAGGTTGTGGCTCGTGGATTCGCGGATCGGACACCACATCTTGTCACCGTCTTCAGACGATGGTCGAGGTTGTTTGTCGGGGTGTGGCAACCGACCACTTGGTGCTGCTGCAGCAACAGCTGTAGGTGTGCCGACAAGTGGCTTATTCTTTCTACTCGACTTCTCGTTTTCATTTTTGCCACTGTTATGGGCAGTAGCTCTGATCTTGGAAGTAGATGGCGCTCCTGTCTCCGCACCTTGCTTGGAGTGCATCTCCCGGTCCTCAGCAGCCAGGCTGAAGAGTTATGTGACACTGCTGACATTTTTGGTAGCTAGCTTCTCCAACATCTTGTCTCAAATGTCCTGCCGGAATGCAACAACCACAGAGGTGTTGGAGATAGAAGGAATGGTGTTCATACCTGGGAGAACCGCTGTATGAAGGAACGCAGTGTTTATCCCATCTTCTGATGTACGGTGAAGTGGACCAATTCGGTGCCTGGTCGGGTGTAGGAACTTCCGAAGTTGGCGATGAACTGACAGCATAATTCGCCCCAAGTGTAGATAGAGTCATGGGGTAGGCTCATGAACCAGGACCTAGCAGTCCTGGTCAAAGCCAACGGGGAGTAATTGGCCATGACGGCCTCATTCTCTCCTGCAGTGAGGATGGCAGTGGACTAGATTTGAAAAAACTCAACGAGGTTGACAGTCCCGTCGTACTTCTCCGGCAGATGAGGTCGGAACTTAGGTGGCCACTCCACCATGCGAAGGTGTGGTGCAAGTGCTGCACAGCCACCACCTGCTCTAGAGGAGAAGACTCCTCTAGGATGCGTCGTCTCTCGCGGTTACGCTCGATGGCGATGCAACCATCTTGCTCCGCGTAGCGGTGGCTAAGCTCCGCCCTAAGGTCTCCTGCTAGGAGTCTGGACACCGTATGTGTACGTCGTGCGATGGAAGGAGTACAGGACATCGCGTGATGCAACATCGCATGTCCCCTGTGTGACGGCCTAGGTCCAAGTCGTCCTGACAAGGTCCTATTGCGCGCAGGTGGTGCCTGCTTGAGATCAGGCTGTGGCAAATTATTGAGCTTTGTGGCTGTAGTGGCGACCAGATGGTCGACGTCGTTGCGCCACTGTTCCAACGTTGTTGGAGGTGCGTCCGATGCAGGTGGACGCTGAGGAAGAGCCCGTGCTATAATCAGCGCATTCTCGGGGTTGCTGGTCGATTTCGTGACCGACGCGAATACACCATCCCGCTGTTGACCAGCAGCGGGTGCTGCTGCAGCAGGTGGTGGTCCGCTGTTCCCAGGTTGTTGTCTTGGAGCCCCACCTTGTGGATCATTGGCAAGATTGGCACCAGGACGGCGAGAATTGTCGCCAACCTCATTGCCTCTACCAACCCGTGCACCCGGGCCAGTGGAAGCAGCAGTGTAGTTCACCATTGTTGACGTTGAGGTTCTTGAATCTGGAGGCCCCTTCCTGGCGCGCCAAATGTCGAAGTGTGCGATTGAAAGAATCTAGGCCCCCATGAGGTATGGTTTCGGTGATTAATGACAACCATTGGATTTTACTAATGAATTTGTGGATGCAAGGTATCCCATATCACTCAATCACATGAAATCTATATGAACATGAACATCAACTAATGATCATTGGAGACCCCTAAACAATCACTTTATGATATCAATCAATGTTATGAAGATCAGAAGTAAAAGCTCATATGTCAAAGTTATTCAAGCATAATTGACAACACTCAATGCTTGACAATCATCAGAAGAATATTTACAACAAGTGTCTAAGAGGTTAATCGAGAAAATTCCAAAAGAATCACTTAGAACAACTCGAAGCAAACAAAATCAACTCACCGAATCAAACGATGTTTCAAGAAAACAACACATCGGTCGAGTTGGTTCAGCAGAAGAAGAAGACCTCAGAACCAAGTACTCACCGGATCATCCGATGTTAAGGGCAATGTTACATCGGTCCATCAATACAGTATGCAATATCCTTGGACCAAGTGTATCACCGGATCATCCGATGTACAACAATATACACATCGGTCAATCACTCCAGTAAGCATCAAGTCTGAACCAATTCTGGAGGAAGTGCCACCGGATCATCCGATGAGAATACAAGAGTAACATCGGTCTAACAACGGTCATATCTGACACAATGACATCAGCTAAAGTAAACTTGACGGATGATAACTGAAGGGGAGACATCAGATCATCCGGTGTTCGCAGAGCAGTGATGTCAGCCTACTTTTCCAACGGCTATTTCGTGGAGGCTGGCTATTTATACCCCTTCAACCAGTCTATTCGACAAGTCTTGATCACCAGACATACTCTACACATCCTCAAGCATTCAAGACATAGAGCTACCACTTCCATATCATTTTCACCACTTGTACACCAAGAGATAGGCTAGAACTAGCTAGAGATAGTGCTTGTGTGCCTCCATTCTTGGTGATTGGAATCTCTAGTGTAGTTAGAGCTGTAAGGGAGTGTCCCTTGGTGTTTGTAACTGAGAGTGACTTCCGGAGCTTGCCAAGACGATTGTGGAAGCTCGGAGGATCCAAGTTGTACAAGGCTTGAGCTCCACCTTTCCGAGGTTGGCAAACGGAGAAGAATAGTGAAGATCCCTAGTCTCGGTGACTTGGGTGTGGCTATACCCTTTGGTGGGTGCCACAACGTGGACGTAGAAAGATCTTGACGATCTTGCCAAACCACGGGATAAATTCTCGTGTCTCCTCGGGAGTTTGCATTCTCTTCCTCTCCCTTACACTTCTGCATTTCATATATCGCAAAGTTACTATTCATTTGAATGCATAGGTTGTTTGCGTAGGGAATTGGGCTTTTAGTAATTAAGTTTTATTGCCTTAATTTTTGAAAATAAGCCCAATTCACCCCCCCCCCCTCTTGGGCATTCGATCCTTACAATTGGTATCAGAGCGAGGTTGCTCATAGGCTCATTCTAGCTTCACCGCTAGAGAGCTAAAATGGCCAAGGTTGGGGGTTTGGTTCCTATCTTCGAGAGCAAGAACTTTGCCTATTGGAAAGCACGCATGCGCGCTTATCTAGAGGCTATTGCTCCCGAAGTATGGGAAGCGACCCACGCGGGGTTTGGTGAGCACAATTATGTTGGTGATCAAATTAAATGTGATGCTAAAGCTAGGAATGCAATTTATGAATGCATTAGTCAAGATGTGTTTGCTAGGATTGCTAGCAAAGAGAAAGCTTGTGAAATTTGGGCTTGCTTGATAGAAATTCATGAGGGTTCTTCTCGCGTCAAAGAACTAAAATATCATATGCTTAAAGCCAAATATGATGAGTTCAAAATGTTACCTCATGAAAATGTCAATGAAATGTTTTCTCGCTTAAATGTGCTTATTGAAGAAATTAATGCTCTTGACATTGCTTCTCTTGGCAAGGGACTCATCAACCACAAGATTCTTATGCTCCTCCCTAACCAAAGTACAACATCATCAACTCCATGCTCCAAAAAGAATCTCTTGACCACATTGAAATTTTGGAACTCATTGGAGAGATTCACGCTCATGAGATGAGTGTACTTGGGATGATGGAGCAATCATCTTCAAGGACAATTGCTCTAAAGGCCTCCACCAAGAGAACAAATCTCAACAAAAAAAGTGGTTGAGCCTAGCCCAAGTGAAGAAGAGCAAGCATCAAGTGAAGATGACGATGATGAGCTTGCATCAATGATGAGAAAGTTCTCTCGCTTGAACTCCAAGATTGCCAAGAAGGGATACACCTTTGATCCCAAAATGAAAGCATTTCTACCAAAGAGAGATGACAACAGGACTTGTTATAATTGTGGTGATCAAGGTCATATCTCCTATGATTGTCCAAAAATGGACAAAAGAAGAGAGAACCACAAGAGCAAGCATCGCAAGCTTGAAGATAGTGAGGATGATGAAGAGGACAAGCCCAAACCAAGATCTTTTGGGAAGAAGAAACATGACAAGGGCAAGAAGGCAAAACTCTTCCCAAAGAAAAGAAAAGGACCACAAAAGGTGTTCATGTGTGAGGCAAATGAATGGGTCACCGACGAAGAATCAAGTGATGAAGAGAGTGAAGTGGAAGAAGAAAGTTTGGCCGGCCTTGCCATTGCCAACAATGATGATTCACCTCTTCATCCACCACCCATGTGCCTCATGGCTACAGGTAACACCAAGGTATGTGATGATTCTAGCGATGATGAGCCTTCCCCCGATGATTTAACTTCATTAATAAATGAATATCATACTATCATTAAGAGGGAAAAGAGCAAGGTTAAAGCTCTTGAAGAAAATTGTGCCAAGCTTAAGAGTGCTAACCTCAATTTGCTTGACAAGTATGAAAGCATACTTAAAGAGCATGACACGCTCAAATCCCATGTCAAGCAAATTGAGGAGGATAAGGCTAAAATCAAGCTAGATCATCATGAGCTTAACTTAGCACACCAAACACTCTTGGGAGAGCACAACGAGTTAATACAAGAACATCAAAAACTTAACCTTGCTTATGAAGTGCTTGATCAAGAATTGAAAAATATAAAGAAAAAAACTCTTAATGATAATGTATCCATTACTTCTCATGCTACTAATGTCTTGTACAAGTCTTTGCCTTTGAAAAAGAACACTGGGGAGAAGGACTTGTTGGAAGAAATTGAGAGTCTCCGCATTAGTGTGGCTAGACTATCAAAAGGAGAAGTCAAGCACAAGGAAATCCTCTTCCAACAAGCAAAAGCCTTCAACAAGAGAGGACTTGGATCCTTCTCGGTGCCTAAAAAAGGAAAGGTGCCCTCACCGGAGCTTAGAACAAGCTTCATCAAGGAAGTTGGTTCTTATTGCCAACATTGTGAGGTCACCGGTCACCATACAAGGGAGTGTCCTCTTCCTAACCGACCTTCTCCAAAATTGCCTACTAACTACAAGTCTACTTTCAATGATCATTATTATCTCTTAAGTAAAGTAGATGGCAAGGTGAAGGCAAGGTTCATCGGCAAGGACATAAAGGGCATGAAGGGGAAGCTCCCCAAGCAACTTTGGGTCCCAAAGACACTTGTATCACACATACAAGGACCTAAGTTGGCTTGGGTGCCAAAAATCAAAAATTGATTTCATGTGTAGGTGAACTACAAAGCCGGAGGAAAGCATTGGGTACTCGATAGCGGGTGCACTCAACATATGACCGGCAATGATGGTATGTTCACCACCATAGAAAACCCCGACAATCATGAACAAGTCACCTTTGGTGATAATTCTAAGGGGAAGGTAATTCGGTTGGGTAAGATTGTATTTTTCATGGTTTATTTAAAATATGTTGCATGTTAAGTCACTTAGTTTCAATTTGCTTTCTATTGCACAAATTTTGTGATTTTGGGCTAACGTGCATCTTTAGCGAAAATGATGTTGTTGTGACAAGCCTAAAGTTCAGGAGAGCCATGATCAAGGGGGAGCTTCAAGTTCCAACATCTACACATCGATGGAGAATTATTCATTTGTCGAATTTATGTCGATGATATTATTTTTGGTTCAACTAACGAAGCTCTTAGCCATGAGTTTGGCAAAATGATATCTAGGGAATTCGAGATGTCGATGATTGGAGAGCTCAACTTCTTCCTTGGATTCCAAATCAAGCAACTTCAAGAGGGGACCTTTGTCTATCAAGAGAAGTATACCAAGGACCTCTTGAAGAAATTTGAGATGGGAGATTGTAGCTCAAGAAGCACTCCAATGGCAACAAATTGTCATCTCAACGCGGATAAGGACGGTAAACCTATTGATCAATCCAACTACCGTTCTATGATTGATTCATTGCTTTATCTTACCGCATCTAGGCCCGATATCATGTTGTGCCCAAATTCTTTATATGAAGCAAACCCTTTTGGACTTTGGTGTTAAACTTGGTTGTGTGCCTCTCCTTTGTGACAATGAAAGTGCGGTTAAGATAGCTAAAAACCCAGTTCAACACTCCCGCACTAAGCACATTGATATTCGCCATCATTTCTTAAGGGACCATGAAGCTAAGGGAGACATCTCATTGCGCGGTGTTAGGTTCGAAGAACAATTGGCAGATATCTTCACTAAACCACTTGATGAGAAAACTTTTTCTAGGCTAAGAAGTGAGTTAAATGTGCTAGATGCATCGAACGTCATGTAAATTGCCATGATCATGTAAGAATGCATCTCATATAGGTCTTGTCTAACTTTCAAAGGATAGGGGTGAGCAAGGGGTAGCTTGGGATAGAGGTTCTTTTGGGTTTCCCCAAGGCTTGGAGAGTGGCTCTCCCTGAAGAAGCCTTTGAAAGGTTCAAACTTGGCAAGATAGATTTAATTTATGTCTTGCATGATACTTGCCATATAGACTTGCACTCATACTTAAATCTCCTGCATTATAAATTGTTTGGCATTGCATACGGTAGATTGTCACAAAGGGGAACCCACCTCATGAGAAAGAGACTTGTTTGAAATGCAATATCTCAACTCATATGAGGTGGAAAGAACAAAATGTTAGGTGCGTTAATGCCTAAAGGAACATGCTTTAAAGAGATAGAAGTCTTCATCCTCTAGCTCACAAAGCATGGGCCTTACATTTTATTTGGATAGTTTCCTCCCTATTTTCTTTGATGTTCTATCTGCTTTAAGGTTAGCCAAGTTATTGGCAATTAGCATTTTTGAGGGGTAAGGGGTTGTCCAAAAGGTCCTGAGACATGTGTTTCTCATTGTTTGTTTGTTTGGTCAAAGGACATATATGGGAAGTTGCTGTTTTGTAGTCATCGGATTATCCGATGCTTAGGTCAGACCATCATCGGATCAGTTGGTGTTCAAAAGCCAAGGGTCAGCTCAGTCAGTAACACAAATCAACCGACGAGTTCATTATGAGAAACATCGGTCCATCCGATGTTCACATTTCTGGAACTGTGCTGAATTCCACCGATGCAAATCAGTTCAACGTCGGTCCATCTGGTGTCAACGGTACCTTTTTGAATACCCTTACTGTGCCATTCGACCGATGATCCTAACTTTCAACGTCGGTCCATCCGGTGTTAAATTTTCAGCTAGGGTTTGGGACCCACTTTTTAAACGCCCCTCCGCCTCCTCTTTCTCTCTCCCCGACCCCAACACCTTCGCTCGTCCCTCCGCCGCTGCTCCCTCGCCCTACCGCCTCCGGCCGCCGCCGCCCTCCGGCCACCGCCGCCTTCGGCCGCCGCCGCCCTCCGGCCGCCGCCGCACCACCGCAGCAGCGCGGCCGCCGCCGCTTCTCAAGCGCCGCCGCCAACGTTTCCTCCAGCGCCGCCACCGCCGCTTCCTCCACTGCCGCCCCAAGCAAGCCGCACCACAGCCACCCTCGCCGTCGTGGTGCCTCCCTCTACGGCCGCCACTACGCCGCTAGGGTTTCCGGCCGCGACGATCCTTGTGTCGCCGATCCGTGCGCGTGACATCATCAACTTCATTCTCGCGCATCATCTCAATGGCTCGTGACAAGAAGGGAAAAGGCAAGGCCATTGCGGAGCCGGCCGCAAAGAAGCAAAAGCTTTCGAAGGAGGAAAAGAAGGCTTTGATGGCCGCTCGCGCTGCCGAGGAGCGAGAGCTTGGCCGACGAGTATCACTGAGGATGTGCGAGGCTCGTCCGAGGTAGCCTCCCGTGCTAGATGAGTCCGAGCAAGAAGAAGAGCCGGAAGTGCCGCTTGTTCGCCGGCGCTCAGCCAGGACCCGTGGGGGTCATCCGCCGGCAGTACCACGTTCGAGACCGTCTGATGCCAATCTTCGAGAGGACAGGGCGGCCCAGAGAGCTGTCTACGAGATGGACACCATTGTCCGTGTTGGTGAAGGTGTCCGGTTGACAGATTACAGGAAGATGAAGGCCAAGCAGCTCAGAAGACTCAGATGGAGCATTTTGCTTGAGGAGTGGTTCCCGCAGCCCAGAGAGGCACTTGTGGACAGCCGGTTCTGGACCTTGACTCAGGCATCGCTGTACGAGACGTATCGATGCCGAGGCCACAAGCTCTTCCAGCACAACTTCTTGGACTGGGATCAGCTTGCACTAGCAGCTGAGACAGAGATACGCCCCTACTTTGAGAGGTACAGAGGGCTGGTGGAGCTGATGTCCTATGAGAGGAGTGCCTACGTGGAGGACTGGGTCCGTGTTTTCTACGCCACCCTCTACGTCTCTGAGGGCCGCAGGTCTATAGACTTCATGTTCATGGGCCAGCACCATCACTTGACGAGACAGACGTTGGCACAGCTGCTAGGAGTGGATCTCCACGACACTTGCCTGCACGAGAGAGTGTATGGACAGGCAGACCCGCCGAGGAGGCCGCTCACTGGAGGAGTGGCACCACCACTGGAGGAGATACGCTCTCTGTTTGCACCGTCCTTCTCTCCACACCAGCTGAGGGTACTGACACTGTTGACTCCAGCTGCGCGCATAGTGCACCTTGCCTTGCGCCGCACACTCTTGTCGAGGTCCGGATATCTAGAGGGGTTCACCAGCCTGCAGCAGACCCTCCTGTTCTACATCATGAACGAGATGGAGTTCGACATTGTGGACGTCATCATATGTGAGATGGAGGATGTGATCACTGATGGAGTTGGCATGATGAGGCAGCTTGTGTTTGGACACTGGATCAGCTACTTGCTCTCCATGGTTGTTCCTGAGGAGTCCGCCGTGCATGACAGTCTCACTGACGAGAGTGTCACACGGTTCACCCACTGTCGTGCTCCAGCTCCTGGAGATCGCCGCCTTGGCCGTCCAGTCGAGCGTCAGGTCTGGGCTCGTCTATCCGAGGAGGATTGGTCTGACCTGGAGAAGGAAGACGAGAGGCTTGCTCAGGCAGAGGCTCAGGGTGAGGACCTTCAGCATATATGATCCGAGAGCGACACAGACGACAATGTTGAGGAGTACTTCCCACCTCCTCCCTCACCCAGGCAGCACGACGTGGAGGCTGGAGGCTCGACGGTGCCACCCCCTACTCCACCTCACGTCTCATAGGCACAGGTCTCTCAGCCGTCGGAGCTCACATCCCTCCTCCAGCAGATGGTTGAGCAGCAGCGCCTGGACCGGCTTGCAACTGAGCAGGCCCGAGCTGAGCAGGCAGCACGTCTTTTGGAGCTCCAGCAGCAGCAGCAGGAGATGCAGCACCAGATCGCTCGTGAGAGGCGAGAGGACACAGACAGACTGACTGGGCTCATAGATCAGATGCACCAGCGCTCCCTCGACCAGCAGCAGCAGACGCAGCAGGCGATGATGGGCATCCTGGGGTTGATCACCAACCTCTACACCCAGACCGGGATTACTCTGCCGTCGCAGCTGCCAGGCTTTGCTCCACCCCCGCCAGTCCTTGCTCCATCTGCAGCTCCAGTGCCAACCACGCCGATCCCGACGATCAGCATGTCTCCACTGCTAGCTCCAGGCGCGCCGATCCACTCTCCGCTGCCGGCTACGACATTGTTCCAGCAGACGCCGGCATCCGTTGTCAGTGCTCCGCTGCCAGTAGCTCCGACACAGCAGGCACTGACAGCGGCTCCTACGGATCCTTCAGCTCCCTCCACCTCTACTCCAGCCTCAGTCGCAGCAGCAGGCAGTAGCTCCAACGACAGCACCCCCGACGGTGACCAGTTCATCATCGCTCTGAGCACTCAGGGTTCTTTGGCACTCAGATCCCTTTTTTGGTGTCTTGATGCCAAAGGGGGAGAAGATTTAGAGTAGAGCTAGGGGGAGGATAGCTTAGCCTCAGGGGGAGTGTCCTAGCTGTAGGGGGAGTCCATCTATATTTTTTGTAATTTTGTGGTTTTGGCTACTCATTTGCTATTCATTATGTATTCATGTGCCACTTATTCTCTTGAGTTATTGATCGATTGAGCTTTTGTGTTATTAATCTCTTTTGAGTCTTCAAGTTTTAATATGTCATATCTTGTACTCATTGCATATCTTCTTGAGTATCGTATTATCAAATTCATTATTATTATGCTTCACTTGTTCTGTTGTCATCAATCACCAAAAAGGGGAAGATTGAAAGCATCTAGGCCCCCATGAGGTATGGTTTCGGTGATTAATGACAACCATTGGATTTTACTAATGAATTTGTGGATGCAAGGTCTCCCATATCACTCAATCACATGAAATATATATGAATATGAACATCAACTAATGATCATTGGAGACCCCTAAACAATCACTTTATGAGATCAATCAATGTTATGAAGATCAGAAGTAAAAGCTCATATGTCAAAGTTATTCAATCATAATTGACAACACTCAATGCTTGACAATCATCAGAAGAATGTTTACAACAAGTGTCTAAGAGGTCAATCGAGAAAATTCCAAAAGAATCACTTAGAACAACTCGAAGCAAACAAAATCAACTCACCGGATCAACTGATGTTTCCAGAAAACAACACATCGGTCGAGTTGGTTTAGCAGAAGAAGAAGACCTCAGAACCAAGTACTCACCGGATCATCCGATGTTAAGGGCAATGTTACATTGGTCCATTAGTACAGTATGCAATATCCTTGGACCAAGTGTATCACCGGATCATCCGATGTACAGCAATATACACATCGGTCAATCACTCCAGTAAGCATCAAGTCTGAACCAATTCTGGAGGAAGTGCCACCGGATCATCCGATGAGAATACAAGAGTAACATCGGTCTAACAACGGTCATATCTAACACAATGACATCAGCTAAAGTAAACTTGACCGATGATAACTGAAGGGGAGACATCGGATCATCCGGTGTTCGCAGAGCAGTGATGTCAGCCTACTTTTCCAACGGCTATTTCGTGGACGCTGGTTTTTTATACCCCTTCAACCAGTCTATTCGACAAGTCTTGATCACCAGACATACTCTACACATCCTCAAGCATTCAAGACATAGAGCTACCACTTCCATATCATTTTCACCACTTGTACACCAAGAGATAGGCTAGAACTAGCTAGAGATAGTGCTTGTGTGCCTCCATTCTTGGTGATTGGAATCTCTAGTGTAGTGAGAGCTGTAAGGGAGTGTCCCTTGGTGTTTGTAACTGAGAGTGACTTCCGGAGCTTGCCAAGACGATTGTGGAAGCCCGGAGGATCCAAGTTGTACAAGGCTTGAGCTCCACCTTGCCGAGGTTGGAAAATGGAGAAGAATAGTGAAGATCCCTAGTCTCGGTGACTTGGGTGTGGCTATACCCTTTGGTGGGTGCCACAACGTGGATGTAGGAAGATCTTGACGATCTTGCCGAACCACGGGATAAATCCTCGTGTCTCCTCGGGAGTTTGCATTCTCTTCCTCTCCCTTACACTTATGCATTTCGTATATCGCAAAGTTACTATTCATTTGAATGCATAGGTTGTTTGCATAGGGAATTGGGCTTTTAGTAATTAAGTTTTATTGCCTTAATTTTTGAAAAGAAGCCCAATTCACCCCCCCCCCCCTCTTGGGCATTCGATCCTTACAGCGATCGACACTTCCTCCCGTACTACTAAGAAGTAGTCCACGGAGGTTCGTATTTAGACGGGGCGTAATCTCAAGAACTCAGAAACGGGTTGACATAGTGATTTTTACGAGGTTCGGGCTGCATGAGCGTAATACCCTACTCCACGAGGGTCTTTGTGTATTGGATTTCTTTGAGCGAGTATGAGCTAGTTTTAATGACTTCGATCCTCTCGTGCAGCGTAGTCCTTTTATACGCCAAGAACTGGCTGTTACAGTGTAGTGTGTCGTGGCCCGACAGGTGGCCCTTGTGGTATTCACTATGTTATACACAATCTAAGTGTATAACGACGATTTTATTAGGGTGATAACGTGTTTTGATGGCAGCGTTACCAGGCTTCATGGTCTCCTGATCGTGTGTTGTCGGTACCTTGGAAACCGTACACCCCTTGGGGTTACAAAGATCTCAAAGGAAAGTCATCTACTTGATTTGAAGACCTTTGGAGGCCCACATGTAGGATATAATCGGACCCGCTTCTCCAACATGGTTAATCCCAGGGTCGCCACATGTACTATCAAACCGGAGCTACCACCCACAAGGGGGAAGCTCCAGGCTATGTACCGAAATGGCACCTCCGGACTTAACCCCAGACCGAGAGAAGCTACGGATCTGACACGCGTCAGATAGCTCCGGAGCTACCTGTTTCCCACAGTATGCTCTGGAGCTACCACGTGTCCAACCATCGGATCTTCAGTCTTTAACCTCCGGAAGACTCCACAACGGCTCCGGATCTTCAAAGGGGAATCAAGGACTTCAAGAACCGATTAAGTGTCATTAATACCATATTAATGACACACGATCGGATGACCTTAAATACCAGTAACGGTGCTGTCAAAGCCCATTACCCGGTCGTTAAGAGCAATTAAATGTGTTGAATAAGTGTCAATACTAGTAACCGCCGGGGCCACATGTCGGGCCAGGCTAACTTGTAACGGCCTGCCCTTGTACTATAAAAGGACAGGCCGATGACGGACTCTACACGTTCAGTGACGCTACACACGTGCCATATACACTTGTAACAAGTTCATACAGCTAATACAACACCAACACACCCGTGGAGTAGGGTATTACGCTCAGGCGGCCCGAACCACGTAAATCTCCGTGTCTCTTGTGCCATTTACAATTCACCTTCTTGAATCTCTGCGCACCCACACCGAACATCAAACTCCTCTAACACTTTAGTAGTGTCGGGAGATCTGCCGGATCCTAACCACCGACAGTTGGCGCGCCAGGTAGGGGCGCTTGAGATTTCGAGAATGGTGAACTCAGCTGCTGGATCATCCAACGGTCATCCCATTGCTCAAGCTGCTGGAGGCAATCCCTCCAATATGCAGCCACCAGCAGGGGCTTCAGCACCAATAGGAGTCACACTGCCACCACCGCCGCCTCCACCAGCAAATCAAGCTGGACAACGCGATGGTGCACCGGCGTCAGTCACTGCGTCGGGAAATCATGACAACCCGGAACACGCGCTCCATGCAGTGCGTGCTCTTCTCCAATGCCCACCACCTCCGGATGCATCCCGGGATGCACTGGAGCAGTGGAGGGCGGATGTGGAACATTTGGTTGCAGCAGCAGCCGACCACATCAGTAACCAGGGTCCTCCTCCTTCAGGACGGGCCCCGTTGCAGCGACGGACCTTGTCTGGTAGACTTGGTCCGCACGTCTCCAACAACAGGAGACGAGCTGCATCACAGAAGGTGACGTCGTTGCCCTCCGGGGCACGATGCACCCACACGGTATCCAGGCTTTTGACTCATGACCTCCGGGCGGAGCTTGATCGCCGATACCGCCAACAGGACGGCCGAGTCCATATTGAGCGTGCTCGTGAAAGACGAGAAGCTCAGGACGTTCTTGCTCCTGAAGGAGTGGGAGGAGGCTGTTCAGCCCTGGCCATGCATCTGCGTATGGTCAGGTGGCCACAGAAGTTCCGGCCTCACCTGCCAGAGAAGTTCGATGGGACCGTCAATCTTGTTGAATTTCTTCAGATCTACTCCACTGCTATCTTGGCAGCAGGAGGAAATGAGGCCGTGATGGCCAACTATTTCCCAGTGGCTTTAACTGGGACCGCCAGGTCCTGGTTTATGAGCCTTCCACCCAACTCTATCAACAGTTGGGAGGAGCTGTGCCAGCAGTTCACTGCCAATTTCCGGAGTTCATACACCCGGCCAGGCACTGAACTGGACCTTTTTGCAGTCGTGCAAAAAGGAGGAGAATCCCTGCGATCATTCATCTAGAGGTTCTCTCAGGTACGAAACACTATCCCTTCTATCTCTAGCGCCTCTGTCATTGTGGCATTCAGACAGGGTGTACGGGATAAGAAGATGCTGGAGAAACTGGCGATCAAGGAGATCACCAGTGTCACGGAACTCTTCAGTTTGCCCGACAAATGTGCCAGAGCTGCGGAGGGCCGTGAAATGCACTCCAAACCAACTCCGGAGGATCACAAAAAATCCTCCAAAGAAGAAGCCGCTACCCCCGAGGGTGGAAAAAAGAAAAAGAAGACCAACTTCAAGAAGAAGCCGTCGGCTGGCACATCCAACGTTGCAGCTGCTGCAGCTCCGGGTGGTCGGGGACCACGCCCCGAGAAGAGACCTCTACCGTCTTCTAAAGACGGTGGCAAACCCAAAGTGTGGTGTCCCATTCACAAAACAGGCAGCCACAGTTTGGAAGACTGCCGGGAGGTCCAGAACCTTGCCGAGCGCTACAACAAGCGCCGGGAAGAAACTCCTTTCCGACAGAGGGAAGGAAAACAAAAAGTCGACGAAGCTCCGGCTGAGGAGGAGTTAGGTTTTCAGGATTCCAAAAAGGTCCTGAAGGCCATTTACACCTCCGTCGACGACGATTCCAACGTCTCTGACAACGAGCGTCGGAAGACCATGAACACCATCTTTGGTGGATCATGGGACATCACCTCCCGTCGCGTCATCAAGACTATGCGTCGGGACATGGCCACTGTAGCTCCTACAGCCAGACTGGAGCCTCATCGGAAGTGGATGGACACAGCCATCACTTTTGATGCTTCGGACTGCCCTCGAAGCATGGTTGGAGCAAGACAGTTACCTTTGATGGTATCTCCTACCATCAATAACATCCAGCTCCACCATGTCATGGTAGACGGAGGTTTGGGGCTTAACCTCATAAGCTTCAAAGCTTTCACCAAGCTTCAGCTCCGACCTTCGGATCTTCACCCCTCCCGACCTTTCTCCAGAGTAGGTCCGGGGGCCATTACCCCACTCGGAGCTATTACTCTCCCAGTTACCTTCGGGACACGGGAGAAGTATCGCACCTAAAAGTTGGTCTTTGACGTCGCTCAGATCAACTTACCCTTCAACGCCATTTTGGGTAGGCCCGCCCTGTACAAATTCATGGCAGCTGCTCATTATGGCTATCTGGTGTTAAAGATGCCAACACCAGTAGGCGTTCTCCAGATCCGCAGAGATCGTACTGCCGGAGTAACTGCTCTGGAAGAACTCCATGCACTCACCATAGCGCAAGAGGAGGACTCCAGGCAAGAGCAAGCTCCAAAACCCCCGAGCATTCGTCAACGAGGCTCGACATCTGCACCTCGCGTGCAGCCAAGCGGTGACACCGACATTCCCGTCAAAGTCGTCCAAATCAGTTCTAACGTCGCTCAGACCACCCGTATATCGGGGGGATTGAACGACAAATAGGAACTCGCGCTCATCACTTTCCTCCGGGCTAATGTCGACGTGTTTGCCTGGCAACCGTCACAAATGCCTGGGATCCCCAGGGAAGTGATTGAGCACAATCTGAAGATCTATCCAGACGCCCGGCCTATGCACCAGAAGCCTCGGAAGCAATCTGTAGAGCGACAGAACTTCATTTGATAAGAAGTAAAGAAGTTGCTCGAAGCTGGATTCATCCGAGAAGTCTTCCATCCAAAATGGTTGGCAAACCCAGTCGTTGTGCCCAAGGCCGGCGGGAAGCTTCGGATGTGTATCGACTACACAACACTAAATAAGGCATGTCCAAAAGATCCATTCCCACTACCTAGAATAGATCAGATAGTGGATTCCACCTCCGGGTGTGAATTACTGTGTTTCCTGGACGCATATTCTGGGTATCATCAAATCAGAATGTCTAGGGAAGATGAAGAGCATACCTCTTTCATCACAGTAGATGGATTGTACTGTTATACAGCCATGCCATTTGGTCTCAAGAATGCAGCATTAACTTTTGTACGAGCTATGTACAAAACCTTTGAAGACCTCATTAGAGACATAGTGGAAGTGTACGTTGATGAAATCGTGGTCAAGGTCAAGAACAAGGAGTCACTTCTTGACACCTTGAGGGCTGTCTTCGATAAGTTGCGGGTTACCCGCACAAAGCTAAACTCAGACAAGTGTGTCTTCGGGGTTAGCTCCGGAAAACTTCTTGGTTTCCTGGTAAGTCACCGGGGCATAGAAGCTAATCCGGCGAAGATCAAGGCCATTGAAGACATGCGGCCACCAGCCCGCATCAAAGATGTCCAAAAGCTAACTAAATGTCTAGCAACCCTCAGCCGGTTCATTTCAAAACTGGCGGAACGGGCACTCCCCTTCTTCAAGTTATTGAGGAAGTCTGGAACATTCCAATGGTCTGAAGAAGCAGAAAAGGCATTTCAGGAGCTAAAACAGTTCCTCACCACCCTACCAACTCTGGTAGCTCCGAACCCTGGTGAGCCTTTGTTGCTTTATATTTCAGCTACTAACAAAGTCATCAGTATGGTTCTGGTTGCGGAGAGACCAGAGCTACCCCATACTCAGGAATCCAGACCCCTTCGGGAGGGTCCGGAGGTTCCTGAAAGCGAGTCTGGGTCCCAGCTCCCGGATTCGAACCCACAAGAAACCACTCCAGAAGACCCAGACCCCTCCGGGAGGGTCCAGGTCACTTCTGAAAAAGCTCCGGGTTCCTCTAGCCAGAACCCGGAGGTCCCCGAAGAAACTCCGGATCCCTCCGGAAGGATCCGGGTCAGTGAAGAGGAAGCTCCGGGCCCCTTTGGGAGGGTCCAGACCATTCAGCTCCCAGTATACTTCATTAGTGAAGTACTACATGATGCCAAGACTTGATACCTAGAGGTGCATAAGCTGCTCTATGTAGTTCTTATTGCCTCTAGGAAGCTTCGCCATTATTTCCAAGCTCACAAAATCTCAGTGGTGACCTCTTACCCACTTCAAGCAATTTTTCATAATCCCAATTCAACAGGGAATATTGCAAAGTGGGCAGCGGAATTGGCTGAATTCGATCTCGAATTCATTTCAAGGCAAGCAGTCAAGAGTCAAGCATTTGCAGACTTCGTGGCAGAATGGACTCCCTCTCCATCAAACCCTGGGGGCCCCAGTGAGCAGAAGCCGGAACACGAAGCTCCGGTCTTCACTGAGCCTCATTGGACCCTCTACTTCGACAGCTCCATGCAAAAGCAGGGGGCCGGAGCTGGAGTCCTTCTCCTCGCACCAACCGGGGAGAAGGTGAAATACATGGTACACCTTGACTTCAAGGCGACCAACAACATGGCGGAGTACGAAGAACTCATCTATGGACTAAAGGTGGCGCTGTGATACGGCGTCAAGCAACTACTGGTCAAGGGAGATTCACAGCTCATCATTAAGCAAGTAAAGGGTGAATGCTACTGCAACAATCTCCAGCTAGCTGCTTACCTCCTTGAAGTCCAGAGGTTTCAGAAGGACTTCGAAGTCCTAGATATCCACCATGTCCAGCGTACCCACAACGCTGAAGCCGACGAACTCTCGACAAAAGCGTCAACCGGAGCTTTGGCTCCTGACGGAACTTTTGTCCAGAGGTTGTCAAAACCCACAGCTCAGCCTGCCGAACTGAGCGAAGGGGGCGAGATCAGCATCCCGAAGCTGACGGTCCCAATGGCCCTGTTACCATGGCAGCCATCAAGGGTCGTAGGTGCTGCTGGAAGCTCTGAGCAACCCAGCACGCAAGACTTAAATGCTCAAGTTAGTTCCGATGCATGGATCTCGAAGATCCGGAACTACTTGAAAGACAACATCCTTCCTGACAATGATGTATCTGCTGACCGGGTAGTCAGATTGGCTAAAAGATACACGTTGGTAGAAGGGGATCTCTACCGACGCGGTGCCAACGGCATCCTAATGCGATGCATCACAAGGGAAGAAGGCTGCGAGCTCCTCGCAGAAATCCATGGAGGCGAGTGTGGGAACCACGTGTCTTCCTGCACGCTGGTTGGTAAAGCCTTTCGGCATGGCTTCTACTGGCCTACAGCACTCCAGGATGCAACTGAGCTGGTGAAGAAATGCGAAGCATGTCAATTTCATGCAAAGCAAATTCACACACTGGCTCAGCCCCTACAAATGATACCTCCTACATGGGCCTTCGTTGTGTGAAGGATGGACATCTTGGGACCTTTCCCAAGAGCCGTTGGAGGTTATAAGTTCCTGTACGTTGCCCTTGACAAATTCACTAAGTGGCTAGAAGCAACTCCAGTTGTGACAATCAACAAGCAATGTGCTATCAACTTTTTGCAGTCCATTGTATGCAGATTTGGAGTCCCAAACAAAATCATCACTGATAATGGGACCCAATTCACAAGCTCTGCGTTTCAAGGATATTGCGAAGACCTTGGCATTCAAGTTTGCTACGCCTCCGTAGCTCACCCAGCCAGCAATGGCCAAGCCGAGAGAGCAAATGCTGAAATCCTTAAAGGACTCAAAACACGCACCTATGAGCGCTTGAAAAAACGTGGAGCCAACTGGATTGAAGAGCTTCCTCCCACTTTATGGGCCAACAGGACATCTCCAAACCGGTCAACTGGAGAAACACCCTTCTTCCTGGTGTATGGAGCTGAAGCAATCCTTCCTCCAGAAATCACCTTGGGGTCACTCCGGGTCCAGACCTTCGATGAAGCCATGCAGGACCAGTTCCGGCGTGAAGACCTAGACCTCCTGGAGGAGGGAAGGTGCCAAGCAGCTGTTCGGAATGCCCGATACCGCCAAGCCCTTCGGCGCTATCATCAGCGGCATGTACACAACCGATAGCTCGAGGAAGGCGACCTGGTGCTATGGAAATTACAATCCAGAGAAGGGTTAAACAAACTCTCCCCCAGCTGGGAGGGACCCTTCCGAGTGATTAAAGTGTCCCATCCCGGGAGCGTTCGCTTGGCTACCGAGGATGGGACACCTCTCCCAAATCCTTGGAACATTGAGCACCTCTGTAAGTTCTACGCTTAATATCACGGAGGTGAGTCTGTAGTAACTTGAGGAGTATGTTATAGAGTCATTGTACAGAGTCGGGTAGTTCCTCCGAGAGAACATCCAGACCTTTCCCGAAAGGTCCGCAAAGTTCATGCAACACTTGTCACAATCTCAGGACTAAAAGTGTGGCTAGCTACCCTCGGTCAAACGAGAAATGAAACACGCTTAGTCTGGTTCCGTACACTAAGAGTGTACTTTTTCCCCTGTACCCCGGACCTACAATGAAAGACATCTTCATGTGAAATAGACTCCACGTGCATTTATTTTGTACAGGCTCAACATTTTTTATTTTTCTCTTTCTTGTCTATAACAAAGACGTGCAATTCTTAAGAAATTTTAGTTCGACCGGTTTATATACGATTCGAGTTGTATTGTCAATTCTTTTGGATTCAAATATTGTTCATGACCAACTCGCCTGAAAGCCGCCAAGCCAATCTAGGGCTCGAGTGTGCTATCGACTTAGCCTGGTCAAGCACCCTAAGTACGCCACTCTACCTACACCCCGGCAGGCCAAAGTAAGGCGGGTCCATGTACAGTTGGATCTGGAAGAAAAGACAACGCATTCGGTTGTATTTAGAATCGAGTTTGACTTAAAATCTTCTTGATAATCGTAAGCCGCGACAAAGTTATAGACAAGAAATGAATTTTACTATTTTTCTTGGCTTAAGTGTGCAGGAAAAATAAAAATCTACGTTGATGGAGAAAAGCCGGAGCTAACAAAGCTCCGACTCCCCTAGGTGGCTTGTAATCGATGTTACGCATTGAAAACGAGCATCACCGGAGTAATCAAGCTCCGGTAAAGCTAGGGGGGCCAGCCGTCGACGCTGAATAAAAGATGGTGAGAAGACCCCGCAAACGGAGTCTGCTGCCAACAAACTAAGTGTTGGCAAAGGTCACTGCTGGAGCTACTAAGCTCTGACACCCTGGAGGATTAACTATCGATGCTCTACGTGTTGATAGAGACTATTGCCAGAGCTACTAAGCTCCGACGATAGACAATGCCAGAGCTTCTAAGCTCCAAAAACCTCAGGGGGCCTTCACTATCGAAGACTTCGGACCTAAATTCTACAAGTTCGGAGCAAATGAGTCTTCAACAAAACGCAATACCCTCTTGGTACATGTCCACAATCAAATTGTGTACATCTACCAGGGGGCCAAGTGAAGACAAAAGTGTTGAAGACAAAAAGTGAAATTCGCAAAAATTTGGGGATTTCATTTATCTGGAGATAAGGGATTACATCTGGAGACAAGGGATTACAAAATTGAGGAAGAAGAAGAGAAAGTACAAGTGAGAACTACAGAGATGGTCCTAGACCCTATGGAAGAATTGGGCGACCTTCTGGGCAACCTCCGATACGTTGGCTCGGGTAGCTTCGCCTTCTCCTTCAACCGGACCTTCAAGCACTGGGTCCAGAGGAAATTGGGAGTTCCGGCTGGTGTAGCACGTCAGCACATATTCTGCGATGTTCTTCGCCAGGGATTGCCCCTCAACCTCCAATTGGTCCGCGATGACATCACCCACCTTGGAGAGTTTGCTGCCTGCCGAGCTCAACGCATGCAACGCCAGGTCCGGCTCCGGCTCCGGATCATCCGGGCGCACGGGGCTGAAGCCCATCGGTGTCAGCGCGTCGTTGGCCTTGCCCAGGAACTCCCAAATCTGTAGGGAGTCCGCAGTCCTCAAGCCCTTTATTTCTTCTAGGGATCTTCTGGCCACCACCAGTTCAGAATTCTCGCGGGCGAGGCGCTCAACTTCTTTGGCATTTTGCTGAATCTTCTCAGCAACCCGCTTTTCGAGTTTTCCGAGCTCCTCCTCCCGGAGGTGGATCTTGTTTCGGTGGTCGACCAGGTCCTTCTCTCTACCCCTCACTTTCTTCTCCCTGGCAGTAAGGGCACACTCTTTCTTGTAGAGTTCCTGCCCTCGCACCCAGGCCTTCTCCACTTCCTCATGGCAGCGCTCTTCCAATTTCTTGGCGCGCTCCTCGAGGCCCTTGTCAGCCAGAGCCACCTTCTCGGCGAGCTCCTCCTCCCTCCTTAGGACGTCATCCCGCAGCTCTAGGAGTTTCTGCTCTTCATCCTCGAGCCGTTTCTCCCTCTCCTCAAGTGCCTCCCAGCGCTTGATGAGTGTAGTGTTAATAGCCTCAAGCCTTTCTTGGCGTTCATCGACCGCACTGTTGGCTGCTTTGGTCTGCTCGTAGATCTCCCGGGATTGAGCGTCGAGGGCACGAGTCATACTCTCCCTGTCATCCAGTAACTTGCCCCAGTATTCCAGGTGGATCTTCTCCCGCTTGATCCACTCTTTGTCATCCGCTAGCCTCGACTGCGCCAGCTTGGTCTCAAAGTAGAGCCGGTTACGCCACCGCCTAAGGGTTTGGCGCTCCTCTTCAAGAGCCTTGCTGTCGTGGAAAAAGGCCAGTTGGACTTGACGCAGACTGGAACATGCGTTGTCAATAGAGAGTGACAACAGGATAGGTTCCGGACCTGCTGGGGTCTTCTCCGCTGGTTCCAGCGGGTTTTCAGATACAAAAATTGGGTCCCACTCCACAAGAGTGGTCCCCTGAGTCTCCATGACACTAGGGCCGTCCTCCGGGATGGCCTCAGTCACCATCGAGGAAGGCCCCGCCGCTAGGTCTTCGTTCACCCTCTCATGCAGGGATCTGGCGACTTCGCTTGGGCACTCCGACTCGGCCGCGGGTACCTCCGACGTCGTCACTTCCGAAGCAGGAGCCGCTGCTGGCTCCGGTCTGGGCACCTCCTTCGATGGGGGCTCGAGCTCCGACACCTCTCCAACAACCGGCTCGGGAGCCGGAAGATCTTCAACATCGACCGGCCCTGCGGCTGGAGCTCCAACAATGACCGGCTCTACGGCCGGTGCTTCAGAGGTTGCCGGCCCAACTGCCGGAACTTCCTCAGCTTCCGGCGTGCACGCCAGGGTTCCAATCACCTCCGGCTCAACCGCCGGGGCTTCGACAATTTCCGGCTCTGAGGTCGGGATTACTGCTTCCTCCGGCTCAACAGCCGAAGCTTCCATCATTTCAGCACCAGGACCCGGAGCTTCAACCTCTGGGACAAGTGCCGTTGGCTCATCTTCTCTCCCGTGGTCCGGCGCTACCACGGGAGTCTCTGGGGGTGAGTCGAGGTCCATGACCACGACAGTCGGCGCCGGAGCTGTCGCAGCTTCAGCCACCACTTGGGGCGGCACCGGGACATGAGCAGAAGCCCCCGCCCTCACAGCTTCAGCTGTTGTAGCTGAGGGTGGAGCCTCACTCCTCTTCTTGGGAACGCTGCAGATGATGGACGAAGAAACTTAAAAAAATAGTTACTACAATAAAACAACTGTCCAAGGTAAAGATTAAAAAATTACCTTGGGAGGCTTCCGCACCAGCTTGCGCGGAACCTCTTTCCCGGGCGTTCCGGGCTGGTCATAGCCGACGTGGAAGCTCCGGAAGGCCCCCCGAAACTCGTAGCAGCCACGGGCGTTTCCCTGGTCGAGGCTCCCCTCGACCAGGAAGAACTCCCAGACCTGGAGGCCTCAACCGGCCCCAGTGCTGGAGTCGCATGCCCGGAGCTAGTTTCCCGGGAGGATCCCACTGCGGGCACAGTCGCCGATCGAAGAAGACCTCCCCCTCCGGGGAGAAGGAGCCGATGCAAAGGCGGCAGCCCTGACGGACCTTCCGTCGGCATGCTGCAGCTTCCTCTTTCAGCTCAAGGGTTCGTCCGCCGGCTCCTTGCCCTTGCCGACGACTTTGACCCTCGGCTTCGGGGCAGGGCCACCTTCGGGCACTTCGGGGATCGCCACCCTGGTGGTTGATCTTCTCTCGACGACGCCAAGGTCGTCAAGCACGGGCATCTTCCGCCGGAGCTCCCTACTGAACTCAACTTCCACGTTTAGAGGAAGAAAAGCCGATGGCGGAGTCAAGTCGTCACCCTCGACGTTGATGCCGTGCTGGAACTTCTTGAGGTGGAACTCCAAGGTTGTCCCCACCATGTTGGACTTCAGCCCGGTCTCGACCCGGTCGTCGTCCATCACGCTGTTGAGGGCCCAAGCGAGTTTCTCTCTCCTCTTCAGCGGTGCCCACCTGTTGACCAGGAAGTTACAAAACACCGCTTGAGGGGTTAATCCCCCCTCCACGCACTGGCGAATCCTGGTCAGAACAGGGTCGAAGGCGTCCGCCAGCACCGAAGCTTCACTCCAGATCGTCGTGTCAATGTTGGAGAGGCCTTCAGGCAGCTCCAACCTCTCGTGCTCCTCCACCCGGATGACTATCCAGTCCTTCTTCCAGTCATCCCACTTCCCAGAGGGAAACGACCGGAGGTACTTGAATGGGCACTTCTTGCGCTTCACGAAGTAGTAGAAGCCAAGGTACTCATTGCTCCTACGGGTGGTGTGGACGGTGAAAAAGGCCCGAAAGAGTTCAATGCAGGGGGGATGCCCACCCACATCTCACAGAAGTGGACAAAGATAGACACGAGGAGAATGGAGTGAGGGCCAAGGTGGTATAGATGCAAACCATAAAAGTCCAGCAGCATCAGGAAAAAGGAAGAAAAAGGTGGGATCAACCCCACCATGGCGTACGAGGAGAAGTACACCATTTCGCCGGCGTGCTCCTTCTCAAACGGGAGCTCTCTCCCGGCGCGGACCGAGCGGTTGTAGAAGTCCGAGGACCATCCCATGAGGGTCCGAACCTTCTTCAGATCGCCGTCGGTCTTCAAACGGCTTTCGCGGAGACCCAATTCCATCGCGGCACAGCAAGGCAAGACAGGAAAAGTGAAGCACAAGTTGGGAGTTTGAGCGCAAGAACAGATGAGAGGCATAAAGAACTCCCGACGGTGCGCGCTTTCCTTCTTAAGTAAGCCCTCACAACGTTTGGATGGAAACCGCAAGGAAGTCGAAGATACCATTCAAAAATTCCACCCAGCCGATGACAAGGGGGCCCGGGACCACCCCGACGATCAAGTCGAGGTTCTTACCCAGGCGAACAGTTGTCATCATGAGGCGGGAAACCCGAAGGCGGCAGCTTGACAAGGCGCGCGGAACCGATACAGTTTTCGTATCGGGAACCGGCGACCTTCAATTGCGTGAGATCCGCACGCCAAAGATCTCATCTGCCGCACGCGGGATACGCCACGCGGCGAGGATTTAACTCCAAACCCTCGCCAACGGCACCTCTAAAGACCTTTGAAGACTCATTTCAAAAGTCACGAGGATGGACCCACCTCCGGCGGAATGACTTCACCCAAGGGGTCTTCCCCAGAGGTGGGCCCAGGGGGCCACTGTCGGTACCCTGGAAACCGTACATCCCTTGGGGTTACAAAGATCTCAAAGGAAAGTCATCTACTTGATTTGAAGACCTTCGGAGGCCCACATGTCAGATATAATCGGACCCGCTTCTCCAACATGGTTAATTCCAGGGTCGCCACGTGTACTATCAAACCGGAGCTACCACCCACAAGGGGGAAGCTCCGGGCTATGTACAGAAATGGCACCTCCGGACTTAACCCCAGACCGAGAGAAGCTCCGGATCTGACACGCGTCAGATAGCTCCGGAGCTACCTGTTTCCCACAGTATGCTCCGGAGCTACCACGTGTCCAACCGTCGGATCTTCAGTCTTTAACCTCCGGAAGACTCCACAACGGCTCCAGATCTTCAAAGGGGAATCAAGGACTTCAAGACCCGATTAAGTGTCATTAATACCATATTAGTGACACACGATCGGATGACCTTAATTACCAATAACGGTGCTGTCAAAGCCCATTACCCGGTCGTTAAGAGCAATTAAATGTGTTGAATAAGTGTCAATACTAGTAACCGCCGGGGCCACATGTCGGGCCAGGCTAACTTGTAACGGCCTGCCCTTGTACTATAAAAGGACAGGCTGACGACGGACTCTACACGTTCAGTGACGCTACACGCGTGCCATAGACACTTGTGACAAGTTCATACAGCTAATACAACACCAACACACCCGTGGAGTAGGGTATTACGCTCAGGCGGCCCGAACCACGTAAATCTCCGTGTCTCTTGTGCCATTTACAATTCACCTTCTTGAATCTCCGCGCGCCCACACCGAACATCAAACTCCTCTAACACTTTAGTAGTGTCGGGAGATCTGTTGGATCCTAACCAACGACATGGGTCATTAACAAAAATTAATAACGCGTTAAATAGGTCTTGTAACGGCTGATTGATAGCCTTTGAACGTCTGCGCCGTTGGTGATCACAGAGTTCTTCCTGTTGAAGATGTAGATCTGGACACATGACACGTGACAGCACTGGAGCTTCCCTTAGCAGAGGCAGGTCCTGTGCTACGAGACACGTGGTAGTGTCGGAGCTTCCCTTAGCAGGGAGGCAGGTCCGCGCCACGGGACACGTGGCAGCGTCGGAGCCACCCTAAGGAGGGAGGCGGGTGCGGCACTGCGGGACACGTGGCAGTACCGGAGTCACCCTTAGAGGGAGGCAGGTCCGGCGCCACGAGACATGTGGCAGCGTCAGAGCCACCCTAAAAAGGGGGACATGTCCGGCACTATGGGGTACGTGGCAGCACTGGAGCCACCCTTAGGAGGGAGGCAGGTCCAGCACTGCGGAACACGTGGTAGCACCGGAGCCACCCTTAGGAGGGAGACAGGTCTGGCACTACGGCGCACGTGTTGGCCCCCGGAGGTCCACTTTCCAAAAAAGTGGGACTCGACACTTCTCTTTCTGATAGGAAGGGCTTATCCGTACAGGGTTAGAAAATAAAGGCCCACCCTATCACCACTGCATCCCAGCAGAATAAACAACCCCACCATATAATAAAAAACTCTTCCCGTAAACAGCTCACGTCCAGGAGAAAACAGCTCCCTTCTCTCCCTGTGCTGGTTGCCCTCTGTTCCAGGAACACGTTAGATTGTATCCCTCTGTTCTGATCGGCTATATCCGAACCAGAGTTGAGTCCCCGATCAATCTCCTATCTCTCCTATCTCTCTGCTTTGCTGCAAGACTTTCTTCCTTCTCTGTTCTTAACAGGTAGTACTAATCAACTCAATTACAAATATCTCTCTGCTTTGCTGCAAGACTTTCTTCTTCTCTCCGTTCTTAACAGGCAAGGTACTCTAGTACTAATCAACTCAACTCCAGATCAGTACCTGGGTGACCTTCTACGCCCTAGAACAGAGAAAAACTGACACGTGAGAAGACCAGCCGTGAGAGCTCTCACACCTAGGAAGCACCGCCCAATAGAGCTCAGCACCTGCGCCGCTCCTGCGTGCATCAAAGACAACCCGCTGCTTGCCAGCGCCGATCCCTCTAGGGTGTAGTGTGTGACGTTGCTTTGCGCGCGCCGCTCAGTTTCGGGAAGTCTCACCGCCTCGCGCGTTGACTCTTCAGCGAGTTCCGCGTTACGAGTGCACCCAGAGACTCAGCTTTCCACCGAATCTCCCGAAAATTCTCCCGCCTGCCCGTCGGGTGTGATTTCACGAAGACCCCCGCGCGTCCACCAGATGCGAACCAGCCCCGATTCGGCTCGAGCCGTGGAGCGCGGTCTCCTGGCGCGGAACTTCATGTCACAGATCGTTCGACCAATTCCTGCTACGGTTGAATCCCGCGTCTGCCGATCAATTTCGGTCCCGAAATCTGCCACACCCCAGCTCGTCGGATCTCGTCTAGTTGGCCAGCCCTAGGAGCACGTCCTCCCGGTGGCAGACCGAATCCAAAACAAAGAAACTAGCTCTGATACCAATTGTTGGAAATTCGAAAATAATAAATTCAAAATTTTATGATTAATTCCATCGGGGCAGGCGGCTATATATAAGGGGAACGACTAGAATGCAATAAACACTCTGAAACAATCGTGCAAAAAATAAATCTAAACCAAACGATCGTCATTCAATGGTCACTGCATTTTTACATTTAAACTCTCACATCTGATAACATAAATGCAGTATAAATACTATTGTTCGGTGGAGGGTTTTAAAAGGGTTTTAAGTGTAAAAATATAGTAACCATTAGATAGAGATCGTGTGGTTAAGATTTAATTTTTGCACAATTGCACCAGAGTACTGATTACATTCTAGTTGTTCCTCATATATAAGAACCATTTACAAGCAATTTAACTTCTCCTAGAACTCTATCTCCAATCTAACTACGACTTTTATTTATATTCAACTTGTACTAGGACTCTCCCCTAAAACTGACTTGGAATTTACTACACTCTGTTAATCTAAAAAACAAGATTATAATCAACAATGTAAATGTTCTATCATGAATCCAGAAGTTCTGCTGGCTTGTGGTTTTTATGTTGCCACAATAGAAAGCTAACAGCAATGCTGCAAAAAAAAATTTCATTTCAGCTTTATGAAATATTGAAATTGCGAGCTTTCTTCGCTGGTATCGAGTTCGAGTAGTTGAGCTTCATGGTCCTGCATATGCTAGACGATACCTCTGAACGTATGACATGCTTGAAAATAGTATCATGAAGGTACATTTTTCTGTCTTTTGTCACACTCTTGTTTCTACTATTTCCAGTCTGTTAACTTGATTATGCACATTTGTGTATCTGTTTTTAACAGTCAGTTGGTAGGGGAGGATGGAGGCGAAGATGGGTTTTGACTGTGGTAGAGTTTATTTCGGCAGACTGAGCTGACTGCTCAATTATGTTCTATTATGAAGGATGTAAGAAGCGTACGTGGTAGTGCGCAAAAGAAAATTGAAAAATTAAGGCAGTTACTGTCAGGAACTTTCAGTGAGCTTACGAACTTTGATGAGGTATATTTCTACCATCTGTTACAGTACGCAATGGTTTACAGTTTACCATGGCTTTTCAGCTATAACTGACGTGTTCTTTTGTACCTACTGCAGCCAATTCGTTCACCATTAGCACCAACTGTTTTCCTTTCAGGGGTTGTTCCCCAAGAATCATCTATATTTAGAAGTGCCTTAAATCCATGGCGCCTTAGTCCTTACTTTCAAGACTGCAAATGGGGGAACCTCCAAGATAATTTATAAAAAGGGAGAGGATCTCCGGCAGGATCAGCTGGTAACCAATCAATTTTACTTTACATTTATTCTAGTCCTTATACAATATATGAGCCTTGTTATGTAACTTCAAGAGGTATTATTTATGAGAAGTGAAAAGTTGCCAAAACTTGGACTTAAAAGCCAAAGATTATAAATTCTCACTTGACACATCTACCTGAAGGTGAAACATTTCGTACCGTAACATGTAACGTGAAACTAGGGTCGCTATTCACATCCAACTTGCATGGGAGGGTATCATGGCTAATTATTGTTGTGATATTTACAGGTCATTCATGTTAGAGATATAGAGTTATTTGTATTTTCCTCTTTGCATAGGGGTTTTTCTGCATAATTGTAATCCCTTGTATCTCTACTTATAGTGGTCTCTAGCCCTCATAATAATACAAGCATCATTTATAACATGGTATTAGAGCCATACAATTAGGGTTAGATTTTTAACCACTCCTGTCGACTTCATCTTGCCGGATCTGGATACTTTGGCCGTCTTTCTTCCCCGACGCGCCCATATCTCACAGATCTAGATTATGTGCTGCCGCTCCTGTCGTTTATTTTTACGTCGAGGAACGACTGCGCCACCAAACCCCAGCGCGGCCTGTGATCCGTCGTCAGCGCTTATGTATCGCCGTCACCAGACTCGAATTGGCGCCGTCATGATCCGCTGTGCAGGCTTGAACGCGGCTTCAACTCGCGCCGTCTGGGGTTCAGTTTGTACGGTGGATCAACGCATCGGGTCAACGGTGGTCTTGCTCTCACGTGGCTGCTCCTGTTCCGGGCAGCTTCTCAATCCAGATCCATAGCCTCTGCTCCTATGCTACGGAGGCAACACCGCACGCTTGTGCTTCTCCTGCCACCGCCGTTTGCGGTGGCTAGCTAGGGTTTGTGGTTTGAAAAAAAAATAAAAATAAAAAAATTGCAGCTTGCGCCGCTTATTCTTCTACTCTCGCTGTCACCCGAAGCTGCTCGCTTTGCGCTCTAGCCATCGTCTATCATCTCGTCACGTTGACTTCTTCGTCGAGCGGTGTTCTAGTCTTGCGATGCCTGGTGCTTTTCAATGGCACCTGTCGGTACCCTAAAAACCATACACCCCCTGAGGTTACAAAGATCTCAAGGGAAGGACGTCTACTCAAATTGAAGACCCTCGGAGGCCCACTTGTCAGACATAACCGGACCTGCTTCTCCAACATGGTTAACCCCTAGGTTGCCACGTGTACTGCCACACCGGAGCTACTACCCACAAGGGTGAAGCTCCGGGCTAGGTACCGAAACGGCACCTCCGGACTTAACTCCTGACCGAGAGAAGCTCCGGACCTGACACGTGCCAGGCCATCCCGGAGCTTCCCGCTTCCCACAAGCAAGCTCCGGAGCTGCCACGTGTCCAAACGTCGGAGCTGGCCGCCTCAAACCTCCGGAAGACATTGTAACGACTCCGGATCTTCAAAGGATAGCCACAGACTTCAAGACCCGATTAATTGTCATTAATTCCATGTTAATGACACTTAATCGGACAATCTTAACACCTGTAACGGCACTGTCGGAGCCCGTTACAGGGTTATTAACAACAATTAATCGTGTATCAATACTAGTAACCGTCGGGGCCACATGTCGGGCCAGGCTAACTTGTAACGGTTTGTCCTTGTACTATAAAAGGACAGACCGACGATACACGAGAAGAGAGGCTCTCGAACGCTCTCAGGCACACACGCATTGACGTGAGCTTTCATACATAAACTAATACAACACCACACACCCCTGGAGTAGGGTATTACGCTCAGGCGGCCCGAACCACGTAAACCACTGTGTCTCTCGTGTCCAATCGTGATTCACCTTCTTGAGTCCCCACGCGCCCACACCGAACTACAAACTCCTTCAACACTTTAGTAGTGTCAGGAGATCTGCCGACTCCAACAGTCGACAGTTGGCGCGCCAGGTAGGTCCGGAGAACTTAGCAGCTGGAGGAAACGAGGCCGTAATGGCCAACTACTTTCCAGTGGCCTTAACTGGGACCGCCAGGTCCTGGTTTATGAGTCTTCCACCCAACTCTATCGACAGTTGGGAGGAGCTGTGCCGTCAGTTCACTGCCAACTTCGGGAGTTCATACACCCGACCGGGCACTGAACTAGACCTTTTTGCGGTCGTGCAAAAAGGGGGAGAATCTTTGCGGTCATTCATCCAGAGGTTCTCTCAGGTACGCAACACAATCCCTTCTATCTCAAGCGCTTCTGTCATTGTGGCATTCAGACAGGGTGTACGAGACAAGAAGATGTTGGAGAAGCTGGCGATCAAAGAGATCACCAGCGTCACGGAGCTCTTCAGCTTGGCAGACAAATGTGCCAGAGCTGCGGAGGGCCGTGAAATGCACTCCAAACCAGCCTTGGAGGATCACAAAAAATCCTCCAAAGAAGAAGCCGCTACCTCCGGGAGTGGCAAGAAGAAAAAGAAGACCAACGGCAAGAAGAAGCCGTCGGGCGGCACATCCAACGTTGCAGCCACTGCAACTCCTGGTGGCCGGGGGCCACGCCCCGAGAAGCGACCTCGACCGTCTTCCGAAGACGGCGGCAAATCCAAAATGTGGTGCCCCATTCACAAAACGGGCAGCCACAGGCTGGAAGACTGCCGGGAGGTCCAAAACCTTGCCGAGCGCTACAACAAGCGTCGGGAAGGGTCTCCTTTCCGACAGAGGGAGGGAAAACAGAAGGTTGACGAAGCTCCAGCTGAAGAGGAGTTAGGGTTTTAGGACCCCAAAAAGGTCCTGAAAGCCGTCTACACCTCCGTCGACGATGACTTTGACGTCTCCGACAACGAGCGTCGGAAAACCATGAACACCATCTTTGGTGGATCATGGGACATCACTTCTCGTCGTGTCATCAAGACTATGCGGCGGGATATGGCTGCTGTAGCTCCTACAGCTAGACCGGAGCCACATCGAAAGTGGATGGACACACCCATCACTTTTGATGCTTCGGACTGTCCTCAAAGCATGGTCGGTGCTGGCCAATTACCCTTGATGGTATCTCCCACCATCAACAATATCCAGCTCCATCATGTTATGGTGGATGGAGGTTCGGGGCTGAACCTTATAAGCTTTGAAGCTTTTACCAAAGTTCAGCTTCGACCTTCGGATCTTCAGCCCTCTCGACCATTCTCCGGAGTAGGTCCGGGGGCCATTACCCCACTCGGAGCTATAATTCTCCCCGTTACCTTCGGGACACGAGAGAAGTACCGCACCGAGAAGTTGGTCTTCAACGTCGCTCAGATCAACTTACCATTCAACGCCATCTTGGGTAGACCTGCCCTATACAAATTTATGGCAGCTGCTCATTATGGATATTTGGTGTTGAAGATGCCAACACCAGCAGGCGTTCTCCGGATTCGTGGAGATCGCACCGCCGGAGTAACTGCTCTGGAGGAGCTCCATGCACTCACCACTGCACAAGAGGAGGACTCCAGACAGGGGCAAGCTCCAAAACCTCCGAGCATTCGGCAACGAGGCTCAACCTCTGCTCCCCGTGTGCAGCCAAGCGGCGACACCGACATCCCCGTCAAAGTCGTCCAAATTAGTTCTGATGTCACTCAAACCACCCGCATATCGGGTGGGTTGAATGACAAATAGGAACTCGCGCTCATCACTTTCCTCCAGGCTAACGTTGACGTATTTGCTTGGCAACCGTCACAAATGCCTGGGATCCCCAGGGAAGTGATTGAGCACAATCTGAAGATTTACCCCGATGCTCGGCCTGTGCATCAGAAACCTCGGAAACAATCTGTAGAGCGACAGAACTTCATCCGGCAAGAAGTGAAGAAGTTGCTCGAAGCCGGATTTATCCGAGAAGTCTTCCATCCAAAATGGCTGGCGAACCCAGTCGTTGTGCCCAAGGCCGGCGGGAAACTTCGGATGTGCATCGACTACACCACACTGAATAAGGCATGTCCAAAAGATCCATTCCCACTACCTAGAATAGATCAGATAGTGGATTCCACCTCCGGGTGCGAGTTACTGTGTTTTCTAGACGCATATTCTAGATATCATCAAATCAGGATGTCTAGGGAGGATGAAGAGCATACTTCATTCATCACAGTGGATGGATTGTATTGTTACACAGCCATGCTGTTTGGTCTCAAGAATGCAGCTTCAAATTTTGTACGAGCTATGTACAAAACTTTTGAAGAACTCATCAGAGACATAGTGGAAGTGTACGTCGATGACATCGTGGTCAAAGTCAAGAACAAGGAGTCCCTCTTGGACACCTTGCAGGCTGTCTTCGACAAGCTGCGGGCCACCCGCACGAAGCTAAACCCAGACAAGTGCGTCTTCGGGGTTAGTTCCGGAAAGCTTCTTGGTTTCCTGGTAAGTCACCGGGGCATAGAGGCTAATCCGGCGAAGATAAAAGCCATTGAAGACATGCGGCCACCAACCCGCATCAAAGACGTCCAAAAATTAACTGGATGTCTAGCAGCCCTCAACCGGTTCATTTCAAGACTGGCGGAAAGAGCACTTCCCTTCTTCAAGTTACTGAGGAAGTCCGGACCATTCCAATGGTCTGAAGAAGCAGAGAAGGCATTCCAGGAGCTGAAACAGTTCCTCACCACCCTACCAGTCCTGGTAGCTCCGAACCCTGGTGAGCATTTGTTGCTTTACATTTTAGCTACTGACGAAGTCGTCAGTATGGTTCTGGTTGCGGAGAGACCGGAACTACCCAATATTCAGGAATCCAGACCCCTTCGGGAGGGTCCAGAGGTTCCTGAAAGCGGGTCTGGGTCCCAGCTCCCAGACTCAAACCCAGAAGAAGCCACTTCAGAAGACCCGGACCCCTCTAAGAGGGTCCAGGTCATTTCTGAAGAAGCTCCGGGTTCCTCCACCCAAAACCCGGAGGTCCCTGAAGAGAGTCTGGACCCCTCCGAGAGGGTCCGGATCAATGAAGAAGAAGCTCCGGACCCCTCCGGGAGGGTCCGGACCATTCAACGCCCGGTATACTTCATCAGTGAAGTGTTACATGATGCCAAGACTCGATACCTAGAGGTGCATAAACTGCTTTACGCAGTTCTTATTGCCTCAAGGAAGCTTCGACACTATTTCCAAGCTCACAAAGTCTCGGTGGTGACCTCATATCCACTTCGAGCGATCCTGCATAATCCCAATTCAACTGGGAATATTGCAAAGTGGGCAGCGGAATTGGCTGAATTCGATCTTGAATTCATTCCGAGACAAGCAATCAAGAGTCAAGCGTTGGCAGATTTCGTGGCAGAATGGACTCCCTCTCCATTAAACCCTGGGGGCCCCAGCGAGCAGAAGACGGAACCTCAAGTTCCAACCTTCACTAAGCCTCACTGGACCCTTTACTTCGACGGCTCCATGCAGAAGCAGGGAGCCGGAGCTGGAATCCTTCTCCTCGCTCCAACTGGGGAGAAGGTGAAATACATGGTACACCTTGACTTCAAGGCAACCAACAACATGGCGGAGTATGAAGCACTCATCTATGGATTAAAGGTGGCACTATCATACGGTGTCAAGCAATTGCTGGTCAAAGGAGATTCACAACTCATCAACAAGCAGGTGAAGGGTGAATGCTCCTGCAATAATCTCCAGCTGGCTGCTTACCTCCTTGAAGTCCAGAGGCTTCAGAAGGACTTCGAAGTCCTAGACCTTCACCATGTTCAGCGTGCTCACAACGCTGAAGCTGACGAACTCTCGACCAAGGCGTCAACTGGAGCTCCGGCTCCTGACGGAACCTTTGTCCGGAGGTTGTCAAAACCCACAGTTCAGCCTGCCGAACTGAACGAAGGGGGCGAGATCAGCATCCCGAAGCTGACGGTCCCGATGGCCCTGTTACCATGGCAGCCATCAAGGGTCGTAGGTGCTGCGGGAAGCTCCGAGCAACCCAGCACGCAAGACTCAAATGCTCAAGTCAGTTCCGATGCATGGATCTCGGAGATCCGGAGCTACTTGAAAGACAACATCCTTCCTGACGATGATGTATCCGCTGACCGGGTAGTCAGATTGGCTAAAAGATACACGTTGGTAGAAGGGGATCTCTACCGGCGCGGTGCCAACAGCATCCTAATGCGGTGCATCACAAGGGAAGAAGGTTGCGAGCTCCTCGCAGAAATCCATGGAGGCGAGTGTGGGAACCACGCATCTTCCCGCACGCTGGTCGGAAAAGCCTTTCGGCACGGCTTCTACTGGCCTACAGTGCTCCAGGATGCCACTGAGCTGGTGAAGAAATGCGAAGCATGCCAATTTCATGCAAAGCAAATTCATACACCTGCTCAGTCCTTACAAATGATACCTCCCACATGGCCTTTCGCTGTGTGGGGGATGGACATCTTGGGACCCTTCCCAAGAGCCGTCGGAGGTTACAAGTTCTTGTACGTCACCATCGACAAGTTCACCAAGTGGCCGGAAGCAACTCCCGTTGTGACGATCAACAAACAATCTGCAATCAATTTTCTACAATCCATCGTGAGCAGATTCGGAGTCCCAAATAAGATCATCACTGATAATGGGACTCAATTCACAAGCTCCGCATTTCAAGGATATTGCGAAGACCTCGGCATACAAGTTTGCTACGCTTCCGTAGATCATCCTGCCAGCAATGGACAAGCCGAGAGAGCAAATGCGGAGATCCTTAAAGGACTCAAAACACGCACTTATGAGCGCTTGAAAAAGCACGGAGCCAATTGGATTGAAGAGCTTCCGCCCACTCTATGGGCCAACAGGACTTCTCCAAGTCGGGCAACCGGAGAAACACCCTTCTTTCTGGTGTACGGAGCTGAAGCGATCCTTCCTCCGGAAATCACCTTGGGTTCCCTCCGAGTCCGGACCTTCGACGAAGCCGCGCAGGACCAGCTCCGGCGTGAAGACCTAGACCTCCTCGAGGAGGGAAGGTGCCAAGCAGCTGTTCGGAATGCCCGATACCGCCAAGCTCTACGGCGCTATCACCAGCGGCATGTACACAACCGACAGCTCGAGGAAGGCGATCTGGTGCTACGGAGAATACTATCCAGAGAAGGGCAAAACAAACTCTCCCCCGGCTGGGAAGGGCCCTTTCGAGTGATTAAAGTATCCCGTCCCGGAAGCGTTCGCTTGGCTACCGAGGATGGGACACCTCTCCCAAATCCTTGGAACATCGAGCACCTCCGTAAGTTCTACACTTAATTCCACGGAGGTGAGTCTTAAGTAACTTGAAATGTATGTTATAGAGTCATTGTACAGAGTCGGGTAGTTCCTCCGGGAGAGCAGCCGGACCTTTCCCGAAAGGTTTGAAAAGCTCATGCAACACTTGACACAGTCTCCGGACTAAAAGTGTGGCTAACTACCCTGGGTCAAACGAGAAACCAAACACACTTAGCCTGGTTCCGTACCCTAAGAGTGTACTTGTTTCCCCTGTACCCCGGACCTATAATGAAAGACATCTTCATGTGAAATAGACTCCACGTGCATTCATTTTTGCATAGGCTCGACATTTTTTTTTCTCTTTCTTGTCTATAACAGAAACGTGCAATTCTTAAGAAGTTCTAGTTTGACCGGTTTACATACGATTCGAGTTGAATTGTCAGATTTTTTGGATTTAAATATCATCTGTGGCCAACTCGCCTGAAAGCCGCCAAGCCATTCTAGGGCTGGAGTGCGCTATCGACTTAGCCTCGTCAAGCACCCTAAGTACGCCACTCTACCTACATCCCGGCAGGCCAAAGTAAGGTGGGTCCATGGACAATTGGATCTAAAAGAAAAGACAATTCATCCAGTCGTATTAAAAATCGTGTTCAACTTAAAATTTTCCTGAGAACCGTAAGCCGCGACGAAGTTATAGACAAGGAACGAATTTTACTATTTTTCTTGGCTTAAGTGTGCAGGAAAAATGAACCCTACGTTGATGGAGAAAAACCGGAGCTAACCAAGCTCCGACTCCCATCAGGGCGTCAACCGTCGGCGTTGACTAAAAGATGGTGAGAAAACCCCGTCACTGGAGTCTGTTGCCAACAAACCAAGTGTGGCAAAGGTCATTGCCGGAGCTGCTAAGCTCCGACACCTTGGAGTATTAACTACCGACGCTCAACGTGTTGATAGAGGCTATTGCCGGAGCTACTAAGCTCCAGCGATGGACAGTGCCGGAGCTTCTAAGCTCCGACAACTTCAGGGGACCTTCACTATCAAAAACTTCGGACCTAAATTCCACAAGTTCGAAGCAAATTCGTCTTCAACAAAACTCAACATCCTTTTGGTACATGTCCACAATCAAATTGTGCACATCTACCAGGGGGCCAAGTGAAGATAAAGATGTTGAAGACAGAAAATGAAATTCGCAAGCAAAAAATTGGGGATTTCATTTCATCTGAAGACCGGAGATTACATCTGGAGACAAAGGATTACAAAATTGAGGAAGAAGAGAAGATACAAGTAAAGGCTAAAAGAGACGGTCCTAGACCCTATGGAAGAACTCGGCGACCTTCTGGGCGACCTCCGACACGCGGGCTCGGGTAGCTTCGCCTTCTCCTTCGACGGGGCCTTCAAGCACCGGGTCCAGAGGAAATCGAGGGTTCCGGCTGGTGTAGCACGTCAACACATATTCTGTGACGTTCCTAGCCAGGGATTGCCCCTCGACCTCCAGCTGGTCCGCGATGACGTCGCCCACCTTGGAGAGCTTGCTGCCTGCGGCGCTCAACGCTTGCAACGCAAGGTCCGACTACGGCTCCGGATCATCCGGGTGCACGGGGCTGAAACCCATCGGCGTCAGCGCGTCGTCGGCCTTGCCCAGGAACTCCCAAATCTGCAGGGAGTCCGCCTTCCTCAAGTTCTTCATCTCTTCCAGGGATCTCCGGGCCGCCGTCAGCTCCGAATTCTCGCGGGCGAGGCGCTCAACTTCTTTGGCGTTTTGCTGGATCTTCGCAGCAACCCGCTTCTCAAGTCTTCCGAGCTCCTCCTCCCGGAGGTGGATCTTGTTCCGGCGGTCGACCAGGTCCTTCTCCCTAGCCTCCACTTTCTTCTCCCGGGCGATAAGGGCACACTCGTATTCGTAGAGTTCCTGCCCCCGCACCCAGGTCTTCTCCTCTTCCTCGAGGCAGCGCTCTTCCAATTTCTTAGTGCGCTCCTCGAGGCCCTTGTCCTTTAGAGCTGTTTTCTCGGCGAGCTCTTCTTCCCATCGCAAGACGTCATCCCGTAGCTCCAGGAGTTTTTGCTCCTCATCCTCGAGCCGTCTTTCCCTCCCTTCAAGTGCCTCTCGGCGCTTGATGAGTGCGGTGCTGATGGCCTCGAGCTGATCAAACCGAGCATTGGCCGCGTCGTTAGCAGCCTTAGCTTGGTCGTGGAACTCCCGGGATTGAGCATCGAGGGCGTGAGTCATGCTCTCCCTCTCGTCCAGCAGCTTATCCCAGAGCTCCAGGCGGATCTTCTCCCGCTTGATCCAATCCTTGTCATCCGCAAGCCTCGACTGCGCTAGCTTAGTCTCGAAGTGGAGCCGATTACGCCACCGCCTAAGGGTTTGGCGCTCCTCTTCAAGAGCCTTGCTGTCGTGGAAGAAGGCCAGCTGGACCTGACGTAGACTGGAGCAGGCGTTGTCGATGGACATCGACAGCGAAATGGGCTCCGGACCTGCTGGGATCTCTTCCGCTGGTTCCAGCGGGTCTTCACATACAAAAATTGGGTCCCACTCTACGAGAGTGGAACCCCGAGCTTCCAAAGCTCTAGGGCCTTCCTCCGGGACGGCTTCAGTCACCATCGAAGGAGGTCCCGCCACCAAGTCTTCATTTGCCCCCTCAGGCTGGGGGCCGGCGACTTCGTTCAGGCACTCTGGCTCTGCCACAGGTACCATCGACGTCGTCGCCTCCGGAGCAGGAGCCGCTACTGGCTCCGGCCGGGACACCTCTTCTGAGGGAGGCTCAAGCTCCCTCGCCCCTTCAGCCGCCGGCTCTGCGGCCGGCGCTCCAACAATCACCGGCTCTGCGGCCGGAGCTTCGGAAGTAACCGGCTCAACTGCCGGAACTACTTCGACTTCCGGCTCGCATGTCGGGGCTTCAGCCACCTCCGGCTCAATCGCCGGGGCTTCAGCACTTGCCGGCTCCGAAGCCGGGACTGCTACTTCCTCCGACTCAACAGCCGGAGCTTCTACTACTGCAGCACCAGGACCCGGAGCTTCCACTTCCGAGATGGGTGCCGCTGGCGCATCTTCATTCCCGTGGTCCGGCGCTACCACGGGAACTTCTGGAGACGAGTCGAGGTCCATGACCACGACAGCTGGCGCCGGAGCTGTCGCAGCCTCCGCTTGGGGCGGCACCGGGACTGGAGCAGAAGCCCTCGCAGCCTCAGACACTGTGGCTGAGGGTGGAGCTTCACTCCCCTTCTTGGGAACGCTGCAGATGAAGAACGAAGAAATTGAGCAAACAGATGCTACAATTAAAAAGTTAATCGAGGTAAAAAAGAAAAATTACCTTGGGAGGCTCCCGCACCAGCTTGCGCGGAACCTCTTTCCCGAACGATCCGGGCTGGCCACGGTCGGCGTAGGAGCTCCGGGAGGACTCCCAGGACTTGCCATAGCCGCGGGCGTTTCCCGGGTCGGAGCTCTCCTTGATCGGGAGGAACTCCTGGACCTGGAGGCCCTCACCGCTCCAGATGCCGGAGTCGCGCGCCCGGAGCTAGCACCATAGGAGGGATCCACCACGGGGACAGTCGCACTCCGGGAGGATCCCACCGCCGGAACAGTAACGTTCCGGAAGGACCCCACCACGGGGACAGTCGCCACGGCGGTGGAGGATCTTCCTTCCTGAGGAGGGGGAACCAAGGGGGAAAGTGACAGGCCCGATGGACCTCCCGTCAGCATGTCGCAGCTTCCTCTTCCGACTCTCCGGCTCCTCCGCCAGCTCCTTGCCCTTGCCGATGACCTCAGCTCTTGGCTGTGGGACAGGGGCGGAGCCGTCTTCGGACAACCTGGGGATCGCCAACCGAGTGGTTGATCTTCTCTCGATGACACCAAGGTCGTCAAGCGCGGGCATCGTCCACCGGAGCTCCCTGCTGAACTCAACTTCCACGTTCAGAGGGAGGAAGGCCGGCGGCGGAGTCAAGTAATCTCCGTCAACGTCGATGCCGTGCTGGAATTTCTTGAGGTGAGACTCCAAGGTCTTCCCCACCATGCTGGACTTCAACCCGGTCTCAACCCGGTCCTCGTCCATCACGCTGTTGAGGGCCCAGGCGAGCTTCTCCCTCCTCTTCAGCGGCGCCCACCTGTTGGACAGGAAGTTGCAGAACACCGCCTGGGGAGTCAATCCTCCCTCCACACATTGGCGGATCCTGGTCAGGACAGGGTCAAAAGCTGCCGCCAGCACCGGAACTTCGCTCCATATCGACGTGTCAATGCCGGGCAGACCGTCTGGCAACTCCAACCGCTCATGCTCCTCCACCCGGACGACTATCCAATCTTTCTTCCAGTCATCCCACTTCCTGGAAGGGAATGACCGGAGGTACTTGAATGGGCACTTCTTGCGCTTCACGAAGTAGTAGAAGCCAAGATACTCATTGCTTCGGCCGGTGGTGTGGACGGTGAAGAAGGTTCGGAAGAGCTCGATGCAGGGAGGGATGCCCACCCACATCTCGCAGAAGTGGACAAAGATGGACACAAGGAGAATGGAGTGAGGGCCAAGGTGGTACAGCTGCAGACCATAGAAGTCCAGCAGCATCAAGAAGAAAGAAGAAAACGGTGGGATCATCCCCACCATGGCGTACGAGGAAAAGTACACCATCTCGCCAGCATGCTCCTTTGAAAAGGGGAGCTCTCCGCCGGCGCGGACCGAGCGGTTGAAGAAGTCCGAAGACCACCCCATGAGGGTCCGGACCTTCTTCAGATCGCTGTCAGTCTTCAAGCGACTCTCACGCAGACCCAACTCCATCGCAGCACAGCTAGGCAAGAGAAGAGGAGCAAAGTACGAGTTGGGAGTTTGAGCGCAAGAACAGATGGGAAGCGTAAAGAACTCCCGATGGTGCGCTTTCCTTCTTAAGTAAGCCCTCGCAACGCTTGGATGGAAACTGCAGGGGAGTCAAGGATACTACTCAAGAATTCAACCCTGCCGATGACAAGAGGGCCCGGGACCACCCTGACGATCAAGTCGAGGCTCTTACCCAGGCGAATAGTTGTCATCACGAGGCGGGAAACCCAAAGGCGGCGACCTGACAAGGCGCGCGGAACCGATACGGTTTTCGTATCGGGAACCGGCGACCTTCAATTGCGAGAGATCCGCACGTCAAAGATCTTATCTGCCGCCTGAGGTGCGCCACGTGTCGGGATTTAACCGTAAAGCCCTGCCAATGGCACCTCCGAAGACCCTTGAAGACCCAGTTCAAGAGTCGCGAGTATGGACCCACCTCCGACGGAATGACTTCACCCCGGTGACTTTCCTCGGAGGT
Organism: Tuctoria greenei; assembly: GCA_036927565.1. Classification (NCBI taxonomy): domain Eukaryota; kingdom Viridiplantae; phylum Streptophyta; class Magnoliopsida; order Poales; family Poaceae; genus Tuctoria; species Tuctoria greenei. Next base: position 70,464,729 of record JAYESD010000002.1, on the reverse strand, counting down.
AGGTCCAGGGGGCCACTGTCGGTACCCTAAAAACCATACACCCCCTGAGGTTACAAAGATCTCAAGGGAAGGACGTCTACTCAAATTGAAGACCTTCGGAGGCCCACTTGTCAGACATAACCGGACCTGCTTCTCCAACATGGTTAACCCCTAGGTTGCCACGTGTACTGCCAGACTGGAGCTACTACCCACAAGGGTGAAGCTCCGGGCTAGGTACCGAAACGGCACCTCCGGACTTAACCCCTGACCGAGAGAAGCTCCGGACCTGACACGTGCCAGGCCACCCCGGAGCTTCTCGCTTCCCACAAGCAAGCTCCGGAGCTGCCACGTGTCCACACGTCGGAGCTAGCCGCCTCAAACCTCCGGAAGACATTGTAACGACTCCGGATCTTCAAAGGATAGCCGCGGACTTCAAGACCCGATTAATTGTCATTAATGCCATGTTAATGACACTTAATCGGACAATCTTAACACCTGTAACGGCACTGTCGGAGCCCGTTACAGGGTTATTAACAACAATTAATCGTGTATCAATACTAGTAACCGTCGGGGCCACATGTCGGGCCAGGCTAACTTGTAACGGTTTGTCCTTGTACTATAAAAGGACAGACCGATGATACACGAGAGGGGAGGCTCTCGAATGCTTTGAGGCACACACTCATTGACGTGAGCTTTCATACATAAACTAATACAACACCACACACCCGTGGAGTAGGGTATTACGCTCAGGCGGCCCGAACCACGTAAACCACTGTGTCTCTCGTGTCCAATCGTGATTCACCTTCTTGAGTCTCCGCGCGCCCACACCGAACTACAAACTCCTTTAACACTTTAGTAGTGTCAGGAGATCTGCCGACTCCAACAGTCGACAGTTGGCGCGCCAGGTAGGGGGCTCATCGTCGACGGAGGTGTAGACGGCTTTCAGGACCTTTTTGGGGTCCTAAAACCCTAACTCCTCTTCAGCCGGAGCTTCGTCAACCTTCTGTTTTCCCTCCCTCTGTCGGAAAGGAGACCCTTCCCGGCGCTTGTTGTAGCGCTCGGCAAGGTTTGGACCTCCCGGCAGTCTTCCAGCCTGTGGCTGCCCGTTTTGTGAATGGGGCACCACATTTTGGATTTGCCGCCGTCTTCGGAAGACGGTCGAGGTCGCTTCTCGGGGCGTGGCCCCCGGCCACCAGGAGTTGCAGTGGCTGCAACGTTGGATGTGCCGGCCGACGGCTTCTTCTTGCCGTTGGTCTTCTTTTTCTTCTTGCCACTCCCGGAGGTAGCGGCTTCTTCTTTGGAGGATTTTTTGTGATCCTCCAAGGCTGGTTTGGAGTGCATTTCACAGCCCTCCGTAGCTCTGGCACATTTGTCTGCCAAGCTGAAGAGCTCCGTGACGCTGGTGATCTCTTTGATCGCCAGCTTCTCCAACATCTTCTTGTCTCGTACACCCTGTCTGAATGCCACAATGACAGAAGCGCTTGAGATAGAAGGGATTGTGTTGCGTACCTGAGAGAACCTCTAGATGAATGACCGCAAAGATTCTCCCCCTTTTTGCACGACCGCAAAAAGGTCTAGTTCAGTGCCCGGTCGGGTGTATGAACTCCCGAAGTTGGCAGTGAACTGACGGCACAGCTCCTCCCAACTGTCGATAGAGTTGGGTGGAAGGCTCATAAACCAGGACCTGGCGGTCCCAGTTAAGGCCACTGGAAAGTAGTTGGCCATTACGGCCTCGTTTCCTCCAGCTGCTAAGATTGCAGTGGAGTATATCTGCAGAAATTCTACGGGGTTGACAGTCCCGTCGAATTTTTCCGGCAAGTGTGGCCGGAACTTCTGTGGCCATCTAACCATGCGCAGGTGCATGGCTAGGGCGGAACAGCCTCCTCCTACTCCTTCCAGAGTAGAAAGGTCTTGAGCATCCCGTCTTTCTCGAGCTCGCTCGCTATGGACACGACCATCCTGTTGGCGGTATCGGCGATCAAGCTCCGCCCGGAGGTCATGTGTTGAAAGCCGAGATACCGTATGGGTGCGTCGTGCCCCAGAGGGCAACGACGTCACTTGCTGTGACGCAGCTCGTCTTCGGTTGTTGGAGACATGCGGACCAAGTCTTCCAGACAACGTCCGCCGCTGCGACGGGGCTCGCCCTGAAGGAGGAGGACCCTGGTTGTTGAGGCGTTCGGCCGCTGCTGCGACCAAATGCTCAACATCAGCCCTCCATTGCTCCATGGCATCTTGAGATGCATCCGGAGGTGGTGGTCGCTGGAGAAGAGCACGCGCTGCATGGAAAATTCACAAGCTCCGCATTTCAAGGATATTGCGAAGACCTCGGCATACAAGTTTGCTACGCTTCCGTAGCTCATCCTGCCAGCAATGGACAAGCCGAGAGAGCAAATGCAGAGATCCTTAAAGGACTCAAAACACGCACTTATGAGCGCTTGAAAAAGCACGGAGCCAATTGGATTGAAGAGCTTCCAACAATCACCGGCTCTGCGGCCGGAGCTTCGGAAGTAACCGGCTCAACTGCCGGAACTACTTCGACTTCCGGCTCGCATGCCGGGGCTTCAGCCACCTCCGGCTCAATCGTCGGGGCTTCAGCACTTTAGATGAGTCTCTCCGCCCCTGTCCCACAGCCAAGAGCTGAGGTCACCGGCAAGGGCAAGGAGCTGGCGGAGGAGCCGGAGAGCCGGAAGAGGAAGCTGCGACATGCTGACGGAAGGTCCATCGGGCCTGCCACTTCCCCCCTGGTTCCCCCTCCTCAGGAAGGAAGATCCTCCGCCGCCGTGGCGACTGTCCCCGTGGTGGGGTGCTTCCAGAACATTACTGTTCCGGCGGTAGGATCCTCCCGGAGTGCGACTGTCCCCGTGGTGGATCCCTCCTGTGGTGCTAGCTCCGGGCGCGCGACTCCGGTATCTGGAGCAGTGAGGGCCTCCAGGTCCAGGAGTTCCTCCCGATCAAGGAGAGCTCCGACCCGGGAAACGCCCGCGGCTGTGGCAAGTCCTGGGAGTCCTCCCGGAGCTCCTACGCCGACCGTGGCCAGCCCGGATCGTCTGGGAAAGAGGTTCCGCGCAAGCTGGTGCGGGAGCCTCCCAAGGTAATTTTTCTTTTTTACCTCGATTAACTTTTTAATTGTAGCATCTGTTTGCTCAATTTCTTCGTTCTTCATCTGCAGCGTTCCCAAGAAGGGGAGTGAAGCTCCACCCTCAGCCACAGTGTCTGAGGCTGCGAGGGCTTCTGCTCCAGTCCCAGTGCCGCCCCAAGCGGAGGCTGCGACAGCTCCGGCGCCGGCTGTCGTGGTCATGGACCTCGACTTGTCTCCAGAAGTTCCCGTGGTAGCGCCGGACCACGGGAATGAAGATGCGCCAGCGGCACCCGTCCCGGAAGTGGAAGCTCCGGGTCCTGGTGCTGCAGTAGTAGAAGCTCCAGCTGTTGAGTCGGAGGAAGTAGCAGTCCTGGCTTCGGAGCCGGCAAGTGCTGAAGCCCCGGCGATTGAGCCGGAGGTGGCTGAAGCCCCGGCATGCGAGCCAGAAGTCGAAGTAGTTCCGGCAGTTGAGCCGGTTACTTCCGAAACTCCGGCCGCAGAGCCGGTGATTGTTGGAGCACCGGCCGCAGAGCCGGCGGCTGAAGAGGCGAGGGAGCTTGAGCCTCCCTCAGAAGAGGTGTCCCGGTCGGAGCCAGTAGCGGCTCCTGCTCCGGAGGCGACGACGTCGATGGTACCTGTGGCAGAGCCAGAGTGCCTAAACGAAGTCGCCGGCCCCCAGCCTGAGGGGGCAAATGAAGACTTGGTGGCGGGACCTCCTTCGATGGTGACTGAAGCCGTCCCGGAGGAAGGCCCTAGCGCTTTGGAAGCTCGGGGTTCCACTCTCGTAGAGTGGGACCCAATTTTTGTATGTGAAGACCCGCTGGAACCAGCGGAAGAGATCCCAGCAGGTCCGGAGCCCATCTCGCTGTCGATGTCCATCGACAACGCCTGCTCCAGTCTACGTCAGGTCCAACTGGCCTTCTTCCACGACAGCAAGGCTCTTGAAGAGGAGCGCCAAACCCTTAGGCGGTGGCGTAATCGGCTCCACTTCGAGACTAAGCTGGCATAGTCGAGGCTTGCGGATGACAAGGATTGGATCAAGCGGGAGAAGATCCGCCTGGAGCTCTGGGATAAGCTGCTGGACGAGAGGGAGAGCATGACTCACGCCCTCGATGCTCAATCCCGGGAGTTCCATGACCAAGCTAAGGCTGTTAACGACGCGGCCAATGCTCGGTTTGATCAGCTCGAGGCCATCAGCACCGCACTCATCAAGCGCCGAGAGGCACTTGAAGGGAGGGAAAGACGGCTCGAGGATGAGGAGCAAAAACTCCTGGAGCTACGGGATGACATCTTGCGACGGGAAGAAGAGCTCGCCGAGAAAACAGCTCTGGCGGACAAGGGCCTCGAGGAGCGCACTAAGAAATTGGAAGAGCGCTGCCTCGAGGAAGAGGAGAAGACCTGGGTGCGGGGGCAGGAACTCTACGAATACGAGTGTGCCCTTATCGCCCGGGAGAAGAAAGTGGAGGCTAGGGAGAAGGACCTGGTCGACCGCCGGAACAAGATCCACCTCCGGGAGGAGGAGCTCGGAAGACTTGAGAAGCGGGTTGCTGCGAAGATCCAGCAAAACGCCAAAGAAGTTGAGCGCCTCGCCTGCGAGAATTCGGAGCTGACGGCGGCCCGGAGATCCCTGGAAGAGATGAAGAACTTGAGGAAGGCGGACTCCCTGCAGATTTGGGAGTTCCTGGGCAAGGCCGACGACGCGCTGACGCCGATGGGTTTCAGCCCCGTGCACCCGGATGATCCGGAGCCGGAGCCGGACCTTGCATTGCAAGCGTTGAGCGCCGCAGGCAGCAAGCTCTCCAAGGTGGGCGACGTCATCGCGGACCAGCTGGAGGTCGAGGGGCAATCCCTGGCTAGGAACGTCACAGAATATGTGTTGACGTGCTACACCAGCCGGAACCCTCGATTTCCTCTGGACCCGGTGCTTGAAGGCCCCGTCAAAGGAGAAGGCGAAGCTACCCGAGCCCGCGTGTCGGAGGTCGCCCAGAAGGTCGCCGAGTTCTTCCATAGGGTCTAGGACCGTCTCTTTTAGCCTTTACTTGTATCTTCTCTTCTTCCTCAATTTTGTAATCCCTTGTCTCCAGATGTAATCTCCGGTCTTCAGATGAAATGAAATCCCAATTTTTTGCGAATTTCATTTTTTGTCTTCAACATCTTTATCTTCACTTGGCCCCCTGGTAGATGTGCACAATTTGATTGTGGACATGTACCAAAAGGATGTTGAGTTTTGTTGAAGACGAATTTGCTTCGAACTTGTGGAATTTAGGTCTGAAGTTTTTGATAGTGAAGGTCCCCTGAAGTTGTCGGAGCTTAGAAGCTCCGGCACTGTCCATCGCTGGAGCTTAGTAGCTCCGGCAATAGCCTCTATCAACACGTTGAGCGTCGGTAGTTAATACTCCAAGGTGTCGGAGCTTAGCAGCTCCGGCAGTGACCTTTGCCACACTTGGTTTGTTGGCAACAGACTCCAGTGACGGGGTCTTCTCACCATCTTTTAGTCAACGCCGACGGTTGACGCCCTGATGGGAGTCGGAGCTTGGTTAGCTCCGGTTTTTCTCCATCAACGTAGGGTTCATTTTTCCTGCACACTTAAGCCAAGAAAAATAGTAAAATTCGTTCCTTGTCTATAACTTCGTCGCGGCTTACGGTTCTCAAGAAAATTTTAAGTTGAACACGATTTTTAATACGACTGGATGAATTGTCTTTTCTTTTAGATCCAATTGTCCATGGACCCACCTTACTTTGGCCTGCCGGGATGTAGGTAGAGTGGCGTACTTAGGGTGCTTGACCAGGCTAAGTCGATAGCGCACTCCAGCCCTAGAATGGCTTGGCGGCTTTCAGGCGAGTTGGCCACAGACGATATTTAAATCCAAAAAATCTGACAATTCAACTCGAATCGTATGTAAACCGATCAAACTAGAACTTCTTAAGAATTGCACATTTCTGTTATAGACAAGAAAGAGAAAAATAAAAATGTCGAGCCTATGCAAAAATGAATGCACGTGGAGTCTATTTCACATGAAGATGTCTTTCATTATAGGTCCGGGGTACAGGGGAAACAAGTACACTCTTAGGGTACGAAACCAGGCTAAGTGTGTTTGGTTTCTCGTTTGACCCAGGGTAGTTAGCCACACTTTTAGTCCGGAGACTGTGTCAAGTGTTGCATGAGCTTTTCAAACCTTTCGGGAAAGGTCCGGCTGCTCTCCCGGAGGAACTACCCGACTCTGTACAATGACTCTATAACATACATTTCAAGTTACTTAAGACTCACCTCCGTGGAATTAAGTGTAGAACTTACGGAGGTGCTCGATGTTCCAAGGATTTGGGAGAGGTGTCCCATCCTCGGTAGCCAAGCGAACGCTTCCGGGACGGGATACTTTAATCACTCGAAAGGGCCCTTCCCAGCCGGGGGAGAGTTTGTTTTGCCCTTCTCTGGATAGTATTCTCCGTAGCACCAGATCGCCTTCCTCGAGCTGTCGGTTGTGTACATGCCGCTGGTGATAGCGCCGTAGAGCTTGGCGGTATCGGGCATTCCGAACAGCTGCTTGGCACCTTCCCTCCTCGAGGAGGTCTAGGTCTTCACGCCGGAGCTGGTCCTGCGCGGCTTCATTGAAGGTCCGGACTCGGAGGGAACCCAAGGTGATTTCCGGAGGAAGGATCGCTTCAGCTCCGTACACCAGAAAGAAGGGTGTTTCTCCGGTTGCCCGACTTGGAGAAGTCCTGTTGGCCCATAGAGTGGGCGGAAGCTCTTCAATCCAATTGGCTCCGTGCTTTTTCAAGCGCTCATAAGTGCGTGTTTTGAGTCCTTTAAGGATCTCTGCATTTGCTCTCTCGGCTTGTCCATTGCTGGTAGGATGAGCTACGGAAGCGTAGCAAACTTGTATGCCGAGGTCTTCGCAATATCCTTGAAATGCGGAGCTTGTGAATTGAGTCCCATTATCAGTGATGATCTTATTTGGGACTCCGAATCTGCTCACGATGGATTGTAGAAAATTGATTGCAGATTGTTTGTTGATCGTCACAACGGGAGTTGCTTCCGGCCACTTGGTGAACTTGTCGATGGCGACGTACAGGAACTTGTAACCTCCGACGGCTCTTGGGAAGGGTCCCAAGATGTCCATCCCCTACACAGCGAAAGGCCATGTGGGAGGTATCATTTGTAAGGACTGAGCAGGTGTATGAATTTGCTTTGCATGAAATTGGCATGCTTCGCATTTCTTCACCAGCTCAGTGGCATCCTGGAGCGTTGTAGGCCAGTAGAAGCCGTGCCGAAAGGCTTTTCCGACCAGCGTGCGGGAAGATGCGTGGTTCCCACACTCGCCTCCATGGATTTCTGCGAGGAGCTCGCAGCCTTCTTCCCTTGTGATGCACCGCATTAGGATGCCGTTGGCACCGCGCCGGTAGAGATCCCCTTCTACCAACGTGTATCTTTTAGCCAATCTGACTACCCGGTCAGCGGATACATCATCGTCAGGAAGGATGTTGTCTTTCAAGTAGCTCCGGATCTCCGAGATCCATGCATCGGAACTGACTTGAGCATTTGAGTCTTGTGTGCTGGGTTGCTCGGAGCTTCCGGCAGCACCTACGACCCTTGATGGCTGCCATGGTAACAGGGCCATCGGGACCGTCAGCTTCAGGATGCTGATCTCGCCCCCTTCGTTCAGTTCGGCAGGCTGAACTGTGGGTTTTGACAACCTCCGGACAAAGGTTCCGTCAGGAGCCGGAGCTCCAGTTGACGCCTTTGTCGAGAGTTCGTCAGCTTCAGCATTGTGAGCACGCTGAACATGGTGAAGGTCTAGGACTTCGAAGTCCTTCTGAAGCCTCTGGACTTCAAGGAGGTAAGCAGCCAGCTGGAGATTATTGCAGGAGCATTCACCCTTCACCTGCTTGATGACGAGTTGTGAATCTCCTTTGACCAGCAATTGCTTGACACCGTATGATAGTGCCACCTTTAATCCATAGATGAGTGCTTCTTACTCCGCCATGTTGTTGGTTGCCTTGAAGTCAAGGTGTACCATGTATTTCACCTTCTCCCCAGTTGGAGCGAGGAGAAGGATTCCAGCTCCGGCTCCCTGCTTCTGCATGGAGCCGTCGAAGTAAAGGGTCCAGTGAGGCTTAGTGAAGGTTGGAACTTGAGGTTCCGTCTTCTGCTCGCTGGGGCCCCCAGGGTTTAATGGAGAGGGAGTCCATTCTGCCACGAAATCTGCCAACGCTTAACTCTTGATTGCTTGTCTCGGAATGAATTCAAGATCGAATTCAGCCAATTCCGCTGCCCACTTTGCAATATTCCCAGTTGAATTGGGATTATGCAGGATCGCTCAAAGTGGATATGAGGTCACCACCGAGACTTTGTGAGCTTGGAAATAGTGTCGAAGCTTCCTTGAGGCAATAAGAACTGCGTAAAGCAGTTTATGCACCTCTAGGTATCGAGTCTTGGCATCATGTAACACTTCACTGATGAAGTATACCGGGCGTTGAATGGTCCGGACCCTCCCGGAGGGGTCCGGAGCTTCCTCTTCATTGATCCGGACCCTCTCGGAGGGGTCCAGACTCTCTTCGGGGACCTCCGGGTTCTGGGTGGAGGAACCCGGAGCTTCTTCAGAAATGACCTGGACCCTCTTAGAGGGGTCCGGGTCTTCTGAAGTGGCTTCTTGTGGGTTTGAGTCTGGGAGCTGGGACCCAGACCCGCTTTCAGGAACCTCCGGACCCTCCCGAAGGGGTCTGGATTCCTGAGTATTGGGTAGTTCCGGTCTCTCCGCAACCAGAACCATACTGACGACTTCGTCAGTAGCTGAAATGTAAAGCAACAAAGGCTCACCAGGGTTCGGAGCTACCAGGACTGGTAGGGTGGTGAGGAACTGTTTCAGCTCCTGGAATGCCTTCTCTGCTTCTTCAGACCATTGGAATGGTCCGGACTTCCTCAGTAACTTGAAGAAGGGAAGTGCTCTTTCCGCCAGTCTTGAAATGAACCGGCTGAGGGCTGCTAGACATCCAGTTAATTTTTGGACGTCTTTGATGCGGGTTGGTGGCCGCATGTCTTCAATGGCTTTTATCTTCGCCGGATTAGCCTCTATGCCCCGGTGACTTACCAGGAAACCAAGAAGCTTTCCGGAACTAACCCCGAAGACGCACTTGTCTGGGTTTAGCTTCGTGCGGGTGGCCCACAGCTTGTCGAAGACAGCCTGCAAGGTGTCCAAGAGGGACTCCTTGTTCTTGACTTTGACCACGATGTCATCGACGTACACTTCCACTATGTCTCTGATGAGTTCTTCAAAAGTTTTGTACATAGCTCGTACAAAAGTTGAAGCTGCATTCTTGAGACCAAACGGCATGGCTGTGTAACAATACAATCCATCCACTGTGATGAATGAAGTATGCTCTTCATCCTCCCTAGACATCCTGATTTGATGATATCCAGAATATGCGTCTAGAAAACACAGTAACTCGCACCCGGAGGTGGAATCCACTATCTGATCTATTCTAGGTAGTGGGAATGGATCTTTTGGACATGCCTTATTCAGTGTGGTGTAGTCGATGCACATCCGAAGTTTCCCGCCGGCCTTGGGCACAACGACTGGGTTCGCCAGCCATTTTGGATGGAAGACTTCTCGGATAAATCCGGCTTCGAGCAACTTCTTCACTTCTTGCCGGATGAAGTTCTGTCGCTCTATAGATTGTTTCCGAGGTTTCTGATGCACAGGTCGAGCATCGGGGTAAATCTTCAGATTGTGCTCAATCACTTCCCTGGGGATCCCAGGCATTTGTGACGGTTGCCAAGCAAATACGTCAACGTTAGCCCGGAGGAAAGTGATGAGCGCGAGTTCCTATTTGTCATTCAACCCACCCGATATGCGGGTGGTTTGAGTGACATCAGAACCAATTTGGACGACTTTGACGGGGATGTCGGTGTCGCCGCTTGGCTGCACACGGGGAGCAGAGGTTGAGCCTCGTTGCCGAATGCTCGGAGGTTTTGGAGCTTGCCCCTGTCTGGAGTCCTCCTCTTGTGCAGTGGTGAGTGCATGGAGCTCCTCCAGAGCAGTTACTCCGGCGGTGCGATCTCCACGAATCCGGAGAACGCCTGCTGGTGTTGGCATCTTCAACACCAAATATCCATAATGAGCAGCTGCCATAAATTTGTATAGGGCAGGTCTACCCAAGATGGCGTTGAATGGTAAGTTGATCTGAGCGACGTCGAAGACCAACTTCTCGGTGCGGTACTTCTCCCGTGTCCCGAAGGTAACAGGGAGAATTATAGCTCCGAGTGGGGTAATGGCCCCCGGACCTACTCCGGAGAATGGTCGACAACCCTAAGACCATGTTTTAGATGGCCACAGAAGTTTCGGCCACACTTGCCAGAAAAATTCGACGGGACTGTCAACCCCGTAGAATTTCTGCAGATATACTCCACTGCAATCTTAGCAGCTGGAGGAAACGAGGCCGTAATGGCCAACTACTTTCCAGTGGCCTTAACTGGGACCGCCAGGTCCTGGTTTATGAGCCTTCCACCCAACTCTATCGACAGTTGGGAGGAGCTGTGCCGTCAGTTCACTGCCAACTTCGGGAGTTCATACACCCGACCGGGCACTGAACTAGACCTTTTTGCGGTCGTGCAAAAAGGGGGAGAATCTTTGCGGTCATTCATCCAGAGGTTCTCTCAGGTACGCAACACAATCCCTTCTATCTGAAGCGCTTCTGTCATTGTGGCATTCAGACAGGGTGTACGAGACAAGAAGATGTTGGAGAAGCTGGCGATCAAAGAGATCACCAGCGTCACGGAGCTCTTCAACTTGGCAGACAAATGTGCCAGAGCTGCAGAGGGTCGTGAAATGCACTCCAAACCAGCCTTGGAGGATCACAAAAAATCCTCCAAAGAAGAAGCCGCTACCTCCGGGAGTGGCAAGAAGAAAAAGAAGACCAACGGCAAGAAGAAGCCGTCGGCCGGCACATCCAACGTTGCAGCCACTGCAACTCCTGGTGGCCGGGGGCCACGCCCCGAGAAGCGACCTCGACCGTCTTCCGAAGACGGCGGCAAATCCAAAATGTGGTGCCCCATTCACAAAACGGGCAGCCACAGGCTGGAAGACTGCCGGGAGGTCCAAAACCTTGCCGAGCGCTACAACAAGCGCCGGGAAGGGTCTCCTTTCCGACAGAGGGAGGGAAAACAGAAGGTTGACGAAGCTCCGGCTGAAGAGGAGTTAGGGTTTCAGGACCCCAAAAAGGTCCTGAAAGCCGTCTACACCTCCGTCGACGATGACTCTGACGTCTCTGACAACGAGCGTCGGAAAACCATGAACACCATCTTTGGTGGATCATGGGACATCACTTCTCGTCGTGTCATCAAGACTATGCGGCGGGATATGGCTGCTGTAGCTCCTACAGCTAGACCGGAGCCACATCGAAAGTGGATGGACACACCCATCACTTTTGATGCTTCGGACTGTCCTCAAAGCATGGTCGGTGCTGGCCAATTACCCTTGATGGTATCTCCCACCATCAACAATATCCAGCTCCATCATGTTATGGTGGATGGAGGTTCGGGGCTGAACCTTATAAGCTTTGAAGCTTTTACCAAACTTCAGCTTCGACCTTCGGATCTTCAGCCCTCTCGACCATTCTCCGGAGTAGGTCCGGGGGCCATTACCCCACTCGGAGCTATAATTCTCCCCGTTACCTTCGGGACACGGGAGAAGTACCGCACCGAGAAGTTGGTCTTCGACGTCGCTCAGATCAACTTACCATTCAACGCCATCTTGGGTAGACCTGCCCTATACAAATTTATGGCAGCTGCTCATTATGGATATTTGGTGTTGAAGATGCCAACACCAGCAGGCGTTCTCTGGAGTCGTGGAGATCGCACCGCCGGAGTAACTGCTCTGGAGGAGCTCCATGCACTCACCACTGCACAAGAGGAGGACTCCAGACAGGGGCAAGCTCCAAAACCTCCGAGCATTCGGCAACAAGGCTCAACCTCTGCTCCCCGTGTGCAGCCAAGCGGCGACACCGACATCCCCGTCAAAGTCGTCCAAATTGGTTCTGATGTCACTCAAACCACCCGCATATCGGGTGGGTTGAATGACAAATAGGAACTCGCGCTCATCACTTTCCTCCGGGCTAACGTTGACGTATTTGCTTGGCAACCGTCACAAATGCCTGGGATCCCCAGGGAAGTGATTGAGCACAATCTGAAGATTTACCCCGATGCTCGGCCTGTGCATCAGAAACCTCGGAAACAATCTGTAGAGCGACAGAACTTCATCCGGCAAGAAGTGAAGAAGTTGCTCGAAGCCGGATTTATCCGAGAACTCTTCCATCCAAAATGGCTGGCGAACCCAGTCGTTGTGCCCAAGGCCAGCGGGAAACTTCGGATGTGCATCGACTACACCACACTGAATAAGGCATGTCCAAAAGATCCATTCCCACTACCTAGAATAGATCAGATAGTGGATTCCACCTCCGGGTGCGAGTTACTGTGTTTTCTAGACGCATATTCTGGATATCATCAAATCAGGATGTCTAGGGAGGATGAAGAGCATACTTCATTCATCACAGTGGATGGATTGTATTGTTACACAGCCATGCCGTTTGGTCTCAAGAATGCAGCTTCAACTTTTGTACGAGCTATGTACAAAACTTTCGAAGAACTCATCATAGACATAGTGGAAGTGTACGTCGATGACATCGTGGTCAAAGTCAAGAACAAGGAGTCCCTCTTGGACACCTTGCAGGCTGTCTTCGACAAGCTGCGGGCCACCCGCACGAAGCTAAACCCAGACAAGTGCGTCTTCGGGGTTAGTTCCGGAAAGCTTCTTGGTTTCGTGGTAAGTCACCGGGGCATAGAGGCTAATCCGGCGAAGATAAAAGCCATTGAAGACATGCGGTCACCAACCCGCATCAAAGACGTCCAAAAATTAACTGGATGTCTAGCAGCCCTCAGCCGGTTCATTTCAAGACTGGCGGAAAGAGCACTTCCCTTCTTCAAGTTACTGAGGAAGTCCGGACCATTCCAATGGTCTGAAGAAGCAGAGAAGGCATTCCAGGAGCTGAAACAGTTCCTCACCACCCTACCAGTCCTGGTAGCTCCGAACCCTGGTGGGCCTTTGTTGCTTTACATTTCAACTACTGACGAAGTCGTCAGTATGGTTCTGGTTGCGGAGAGACCGGAACTACCCAATATTCAGGAATCCAGACCCCTTCGGGAGGGTCCGGAGGTTCCTGAAAGCGGGTCTGGGTCCCAGCTCCCAAACTCAAACCCACAAGAAGCCACTTCAGAAGACCCGGACCCCTCTAAGAGGGTCCAGGTCATTTCTGAAGAAGCTCCGGGTTCCTCCACCCAGAACCCGGAGGTCCCCGAAGAGAGTCTGGACCCCTCCGAGAGGGTCCGGATCAATGAAGAAGAAGCTCCGGACCCCTCCGGGAGGGTCCGGACCATTCAACGCCCGGTATACTTCATCAGGGAAGTGTTACATGATGCCAAGACTCGATACCTAGAGGTGCATAAACTGCTTTACGCAGTTCTTATTGCCTCAAGGAAGCTTCGACACTATTTCCAAGCTCACAAAGTCTCGGTGGTGACCTCATATCCACTTCGAGCGATCCTGCATAATCCCAATTCAACTGGGAATATTGCAAAGTGGGCAGCGGAATTGGCTGAATTCGATCTTGAATTCATTCCGAGACAAGCAATCAAGAGTCAAGCGTTGGCAGATTTCGTGGCAGAATGGACTCCCTCTCCATTAAACCCTGGGGGCCCCAGCGAGCAGAAGACGGAACCTCAAGTTCCAACTTTCACTAAGCCTCACTAGACCCTTTACTTCGACGGCTCCATGCAGAAGCAGGGAGCCGGAGCTGGAATCCTTCTCCTCGCTCCAACTGGGGAGAAGGTGAAATACATGGTACACCTTGACTTCAAGGCAACCAACAACATGGCGGAGTATGAAGCACTCATCTATGGATTAAAGGTGGCACTATCATATGGTGTCAAGCAATTGCTGGTCAAAGGAGATTCACAACTCGTCATCAAGCAGGTGAAGGGTGAATGCTCCTGCAATAATCTCCAGCTGGCTGCTTACCTCCTTGAAGTCCAGAGGCTTCAGAAGGACTTCGAAGTCCTAGACCTTCACCATGTTCAGCGTGCTCACAACGCTGAAGCTGACGAACTCTCGACCAAGGCGTCAACTGGAGCTCCGGCTCCTGACGGAACTTTTGTCCGGAGGTTGTCAAAACCCACAGTTCAGCCTGCCGAACTGAACGAAGGGGGCGAGATCAGCATCCCGAAGCTGACGGTCCCGATGGCCCTGTTACCATGGCAGCCATCAAGGGTCGTAGGTGCTGCCGGAAGCTCCGAGCAACCCAGCACGCAAGACTCAAATGCTCAAGTCAGTTCCGATGCATGGATCTCGGAGATCCGGAGCTACTTGAAAGACAACATCCTTCCTGACGATGATGTATCCGCTGACCGGGTAGTCAGATTGGCTAAAAGATACACGTTGGTAGAAGGGGATCTCTACCGGCGCGGTTCCAACGGCATCCTAATGCGGTGCATCACAAGGGAAGAAGGCTGCGAGCTCCTCGCAGAAATCCATGGAGGCGAGTGTGGGAACCACGCATCTTCCCGCACGCTGGTCGGAAAAGCCTTTCGGCACGGCTTCTACTGGCCTACAGCGCTCCAGGATGCCACTGAGCTGGTGAAGAAATGCGAAGCATGCCAATTTCATGCAAAGCAAATTCATACACCTGCTCAGTCCTTACAAATGATACCTCCCACATGGCCTTTCGCTGTGTGGGGGATGGACATCTTGGGACCCTTCCCAAGAGCCGTCGGAGGTTACAAGTTCCTGTACGTCGCCATCGACAAGTTCACCAAGTGGCTGGAAGCAACTCCCGTTGTGACGATCAACAAACAATCTGCAATCAATTTTCTACAATCCATCGTGAGCAGATTCGGAGTCCCAAATAAGAAATCACTGATAATGGGACTCAATTCACAAGCTCCGCATTTCAAGGATATTGCGAAGACCTCGGCATACAAGTTTGCTACGCTTCCGTAGCTCATCCTGCCAGCAATGGACAAGCCGAGAGAGCAAATGCAGAGATCCTTAAAGGACTCAAAACACGCACTTATGAGCGCTTGAAAAAGCACGGAGCCAATTGGATTGAAGAGCTTCCGCCCACTCTATGGGCCAACAGGACTTCTCCAAGTCGGGCAACCGGAGAAACACCCTTCTTTCTGGTGTACGGAGCTGAAGCGATCCTTCCTCCGGAAATCACCTTGGGTTCCCTCCGAGTCCGGACCTTCGACGAAGCCGCGCAGGACCAGCTCCGGCGTGAAGACCTAGACCTCCTCGAGGAGGGAAGGTGCCAAGCAGCTGTTCGGAATGCCCGATACCGCCAAGCTCTACGGCGCTATCACCAGCGGCATGTACACAACCGACAGCTCGAGGAAGGCGATCTGGTGCTACGGAGAATACTATCCAGAGAAGGGCAAAACAAACTCTCCCCCGGCTGGGAAGGGCCCTTTCGAGTGATTAAAGTATCCCGTCCCGGAAGCGTTCACTTGGCTACCGAGGATGGGACACCTCTCCCAAATCCTTGGAACATCGAGCACCTCCGTAAGTTCTACACTTAATTCCACGGAGGTGAGTCTTAAGTAACTTGAAATGTATGTTATAGAGTCATTGTACAGAGTCGGGTAGTTCCTCCGGGAGAGCAGCCGGACCTTTCCCGAAAGGTTTGAAAAGCTCATGCAACACTTGACACAGTCTCCGGACTAAAAGTGTGGCTAACTACCCTGGGTCAAACGAGAAACCAAACACACTTAGCCTGGTTCCGTACCCTAAGAGTGTACTTGTTTCCCCTGTACCCCGGACCTATAATGAAAGACATCTTCATGTGAAATAGACTCCACGTGCATTCATTTTTGCATAGGCTCGACATTTTTATTTTTCTCTTTCTTGTCTATAACAGAAACGTGCAATTCTTAAGAAGTTCTAGTTTGACCGGTTTACATACGATTCGAGTTGAATTGTCAGATTTTTTGGATTTAAATATCGTCTGTGGCCAACTCGCCTGAAAGCCGCCAAGCCATTCTAGGGCTGGAGTGCGCTATCGACTTAGCCTGGTCAAGCACCCTAAGTACGCCACTCTACCTACATCCCGGCAGGCCAAAGTAAGGTGGGTCCATGGACAATTGGATCTAAAAGAAAAGACAATTCATCCAGTCGTATTAAAAATCGTGTTCAACTTAAAATTTTCTTGAGAACCGTAAGCCGCGACGAAGTTATAGACAAGGAACGAATTTTACTATTTTTCTTGGCTTAAGTGTGCAGAAAAAATGAACCCTACGTTGATGGAGAAAAACCGGAGCTAACCAAGCTCCGACTCCCATCAGGGCGTCAACCGTCGGCGTTGACTAAAAGATGGTGAGAAGACCCCGTCACTGGAGTCTGTTGCCAACAAACCAAGTGTGGCAAAGGTCATTGCCGGAGCTGCTAAGCTCCGACACCTTGGAGTATTAACTACCGACGCTCAACGTGTTGATAGAGGCTATTGCCGGAGCTACTAAGCTCCAGCGATGGACAGTGCCGGAGCTTCTAAGCTCCGACAACTTCAGGGGACCTTCACTATCAAAAACTTTGAACCTAAATTCCACAAGTTCGAAGCAAATTCGTCTTCAACAAAACTCAACATCCTTTTGGTACATGTCCACAATCAAATTGTGCACATCTACCAGGGGGCCAAGTGAAGATAAAGATGTTGAAGACAAAAAATGAAATTCGCAAAAAATTGGGATTTCATTTCATCTGAAGATCGGAGATTACATCTGGAGACAAGGGATTACAAAATTGAGGAAGAAGAGAAGATACAAGTAAAGGCTAAAAGAGACGGTCCTAGACCCTATGGAAGAACTCGGTGACCTTCTGGGCGACCTCCGACACGCGGGCTCGGGTAGCTTCGCCTTCTCCTTCGACGGGGCCTTCAAGCACCGGGTCCAGAGGAAATCGAGGGTTCCGGCTGGTGTAGCACGTCAACAAATATTCTGTGACGTTCCTAGCCAGGGATTGCCCCTCGACCTCCAGCTGGTCCGCGATGACGTCGCCCACCTTGGAGAGCTTGCTGCCTGCGGCGCTCAACGCTTGCAACGCAAGGTCCGGCTCCGGCTCCGGATCATCCGGGTGCACGGGGCTGAAACCCATCGGCGTCAGCGCGTCGTCGGCCTTGCCCAGGAACTCCCAAATCTGCAGGGAGTCCGCCTTCCTCAAGTTCTTCATCTCTTCCAGGGATCTCCGGGCCGCCGTCAGCTCCGAATTCTCGCGGGCGAGGCGCTCAACTTCTTTGGCGTTTTGCTGGATCTTCGCAGCAACCCGCTTCTCAAGTCTTCCGAGCTCCTCCTCCCGGAGGTGGATCTTGTTCCGGCGGTCGACCAGGTCCTTCTCCCTAGCCTCCACTTTCTTCTCCCAGGCGATAAGGGCACACTCGTATTCGTAGAGTTCCTGCCCCCGCACCCAGGTCTTCTCCTCTTCCTCGAGGAAGTGCTCTTCCAATTTCTTAGTGCGCTCCTCGAGGCCCTTGTCCGCCAGAGCTGTTTTCTCGGCGAGCTCTTCTTCCCGTCGCAAGACGTCATCCCGTAGCTCCAGGAGTTTTTGCTCCTCATCCTCGAGCCGTCTTTCCCTCCCTTCAAGTGCCTCTCGGCGCTTGATGAGTGCGGTGCTGATGGCCTCGAGCTGATCAAACCGAGCATTGGCTGCGTCGTTAGCAGCCTTAGCTTGGTCGTGGAACTCCCGGGATTGAGCATCGAGGGCGTGAGTCATGCTCTCCCTCTCGTCCAGCAGCTTATCCCAGAGCTCCAGGCGGATCTTCTCCCGCTTGATCCAATCCTTGTCATCCGCAAGCCTCGACTGCGCCAGCTTAGTCTCGAAGTGGAGCCGATTACGCCACCGCCTAAGGGTTTGGCGCTCCTCTTCAAGAGCCTTGCTGTCGTGGAAGAAGGCCAGTTGGACCTGACGTAGACTGGAGCAGGCGTTGTCGATGGACATCGACAGCGAGATGGGCTCCGGACCTGCTGGGATCTCTTCCGCTGGTTCCAGCGGGTCTTCACATACAAAAATTGGGTCCCACTCTACGAGAGTGGAACCCCGAGCTTCCAAAGCGCTAGGGCCTTCCTCCGGGACGGCTTCAGTCGCCATCGAAGGAGGTCCCGCCACCAAGTCTTCATTTGCCCCCTCAGGCTGGGGGCCGGCGACTTCGTTCAGGCACTCTGGCTCTGCCACAGGTACCATCGACGTCGTCGCCTCCGGAGCAGGAGCCGCTACTGGCTCCGACCGGGACACCTCTTCTGAGGGAGGCTCAAGCTCCCTCGCCTCTTCAGCCGCCGGCTCTGCGGCCGGAGTTTCGGAAGTAACCGGCTCAACTGCCGGAACTACTTCGACTTCTGGCTCGCTTGTCGGGGCTTCAGCCACCTCCGGCTCAATCGCCGGGGCTTCAGCACTTGCCGGCTCCGAAGCCGGGACTGCTGCTTCCTCCGACTCAACAGCCGGAGCTTCTACTACTGCAGCACCAGGACCCGGAGCTTCCACTTCCGGGACGGGTGCCGCTGGCGCATCTTCATTCCCGTGGTCCGGCGCTACCACGGGAACTTCTGGAGACGAGTCGAGGTCCATGACCACGACAGCCGGCGCCGGAGCTGTCGCAGCCTCCGCTTGGGGCGGCACCGGGACTGGAGCAGAAGCCCTCGCAGCCTCAGACACTGTGGCTGAGGGTGGAGCTTCACTCCCCTTCTTGGGAACGCTGCAGATGAAGAACGAAGAAATTGAGCAAACAGATGCTACAATTAAAAAGTTAATCGAGGTAAAAAAGAAAAATTACCTTGGGAGGCTCCCGCACCAGCTTGCGCGGAACCTCTTTCCCGGACGATCCGGGCTGGCCACGGTCGGCGTAGGAGCTCCGGGAGGACTCCCAGGACTTGCCACAGCCGCGGGCATTTCCCGGGTCGGAGCTCTCCTTGATCGGGAGGAACTCCTGGACTTGGAGGCCCTCACCGCTCCAGATGCCAGAGTCGCGCGCCCGGAGCTAGCACCACAGGAGGGATCCACCACGGGGACAGTCGCACTCCGGGAGGATCCCACCGCCGGAACAGTAACGTTCCGGAAGGACCCCACCACGGGGACAGTCGCCACGGCGGCGGAGGATCTTCCTTTCTGAGGAGGGGGAACCAGGGGGGAAGTGACAGGCCCGATGGACCTTCCGTCAGCATGTCGCAGCTTCCTCTTCCGACTCTCCGGCTCCTCCGCCAGCTCCTTGCCCTTGCCGATGACCTCAGCTCTTGGCTGTGGGACAGGGGCGGAGCCGTCTTCGGACAACCCGGGGATCGCCAACCGAGTGGTTGATCTTCTCTCGACGACACCAAGGTCGTCAAGCGCGGGCATCGTCCGCCGGAGCTCCCTGCTGAACTCAATTTCCACGTTCAGAGGGAGGAAGGCCGGCGGCGGAGTCAAGTAATCTCCGTCAACGTCGATGCCGTGCTGGAATTTCTTGAGGTGAGACTCCAAGGTATTCCCCACCATGCTGGACTTCAACCCGGTCTCAACCCGGTCCTCGTCCATCACGCTGTTGAGGGCCCAGGCGAGCTTCTCCCTCCTCTTCAGCGGCGCCCACCTGTTGGACAGGAAGTTGCAGAACACCGCCTGGGGAGTCAATCCTCCCTCCACACATTGGCGGATCCTGGTCAGGACAGGGTCGAAAGCTGCCGCCAGCACCGGAACTTCGCTCCATATCGACGTGTCAATGCCGGGCAGACCGTCTGGCAACTCCAACCGCTCATGCACCTCCACCCGGACGACTATCCAATCTTTCTTCCAGTCATCCCACTTCCCGGAAGGGAATGACCGGAGGTACTTGAATGGGCACTTCTTGCGCTTCACGAAGTAGTAGAAGCCAAGATACTCATTGCTTCGGCCGGTGGTGTGGACGGTGAGGAAGGTTCGGAAGAGCTCGATGCAGGGAGGGATGCCCACCCACATCTCGCAGAAGTGGACAAAGATGGACACAAGGAGAATGGAGTGAGGGCCAAGGTGGTACAGCTGCAGACCATAGAAGTCCAGCAGCATCAAGAAGAAAGAAGAAAACGGTGGGATCAGCCCCACCATGGCGTACGAGGAAAAGTACACCATCTCGCCAGCATGCTCCTTTGAAAAGGGGAGCTCTCCGCCGGCGCGGACCGAGCGGTTGAAGAAGTCCGAAGACCACCCCATGAGGGTCCGGACCTTCTTCAGATCACTGTCAGTCTTCAAGCGACTCTCACGCAGACCCAACTCCATCGCAGCACAGCTAGGCAAGAGAAGAGGAGCAAAGTACGAGTTGGGAGTTTGAGCGCAAGAACAGATGGGAAGCGTAAAGAACTCCCGATGGTGCGCTTTCCTTCTTAAGTAAGCCCTCGCAACGCTTGGATGGAAACTGCAGGGGAGTCAAGGATACTACTCAAGAATTCAACCCTGCCGATGACAAGAGGGCCCGGGACCACCCTGACGATCAAGTCGAGGCTCTTACCCAGGCGAACAGTTGTCATCACGAGGCGGGAAACCCAAAGGCGGCGACCTGACAAGGCGCGCGGAACCGATACGGTTTTCGTATCGGGAACCGGCGACCTTCAATTGCGAGAGATCCGCACGTCAAAGATCTTATCTGCCGCCTGAGGTGTGCCACGCGTCGGGATTTAACCGTAAAGCCCTGCCAACGGCACCTCCGAAGACCCTTGAAGACCCAGTTCAAGAGTCGCGAGTATGGACCCATCTCCGACGGAATGACTTCACCCCGGTGACTTTCCTCGGAGGTAGGTCCAGGGGGCCACTGTCGGTACCCTAAAAACCATACACCCCCTGAGGTTACAAAGATCTCAAGGGAAGGACGTCTACTCAAATTGAAGACCTTCGGAGGCCCACTTGTCAGACATAACCGGACCTGCTTCTCCAACATGGTTAACCCCTAGGTTGCCACGTGTACTGCCAGACTGGAGCTACTACCCACAAGGGTGAAGCTCCGGGCTAGGTACCGAAACGGCACCTCCGGGCTTAACCCCTGACCGAGAGAAGCTCCGGACCTGACACGTGCCAGGCCACCCCGGAGCTTCCCGCTTCCCACAAGCAAGCTCCGGAGCTGCCACGTGTCCAAACGTCGGAGCTAGCCGCCTCAAACCTCCGGAAGACATTGTAACGACTCCGGATCTTCAAAGGATAGCCGCGGACTTCAAGACCCGATTAATTGTCATTAATGCCATGTTAATGACACTTAATCGGACAATCTTAACACCTGTAACGGCACTGTCGGAGCCCGTTACAGGGTTATTAACAACAATTAATCGTGTATCAATACTAGTAACCGCAGGGGCCACATGTCGGGCCAGGCTAACTTGTAACAGTTTGTCCTTGTACTATAAAAGGACAGACCGACGATACACGGGGGGAGAAGGCTCTCGAACGCTCTGAGGCACACACTCATTGACGTGAGCTTTCATACATAAACTAATACAACACCACACACCCGTGGAGTAGGGTATTACGCTCAGGCGGCCCGAACCACGTAAACCACTGTGTCTCTCGTGTCCAATCGTGATTCACCTTCTTGAGTCTCCGCGCGCCCACACCGAACTACAAACTCCTTCAACACTTTAGTAGTGTCAGGAGATCTGCCGACTCCAACAGTCGACAGTTACTGTTGGAGTCGGCAGATCTCCTGACACTACTAAAGTGTTGAAGGAGTTTGTAGTTCGGTGTGGGCGCGCGGAGACTCAAGAAGGTGAATCACGATTGGACACGAGAGACACAGTGGTTTACGTGGTTCGGGCCGCCTGAGCGTAATACCCTACTCCACGGATGTGTGGTGTTGTATTAATTTATGTATGAAAGCTCACGTCAATGCGTGTGTGCCTGAGAGCGTTCGAGAGCCATCTCCCCCTGTGTATCGTCGGTCTGTCCTTTTATAGTACAAGGACAAACCGTTACAAGTTAGCCTGGCCCGACATGTGGCCCCGGCGGTTACTAGTATTGATACACGATTAATTGTTGTTAATAACCCTGTAACGGGCTCCGACAGTGCCGTTACAGGTGTTAAGATTGTCCGATTAAGTGTCATTAACATGGCATTAATGACAATTAATCGGGTCTTGAAGTCCGCGGCTATCCTTTGAAGATCCGGAGTCGTTACAATGTCTTCCGGAGGTTTGAGGCGGCTAGCTCCGACGTTTGGACATGTGGCAGCTCCGGAGCTTGCTTGTGGGAAGCGGGAAGCTCCGGGGTGGCCTGGCACGTGTCAGGTCTGGAGCTTCTCTCGGTCAGGGGTTAAGTCTGGAGGTGCCGTTTCGGTACCTAGCCCGGAGCTTCACCCTTGTGGGTAGTAGCTCCAGTCTGGCAGTACACGTGGCAACCTAGGGGTTAACCATGTTGGAGAAGCAGGTCCGGTTATGTCTGACAAGTGGGCCTCCGAGGGTCTTCAATTTGAGTAGACGTCCTTCCCTTGAGATCTTTGTAACCTCAGGGGGTGTATGGTTTTTAGGGTACCGACAGTGGCCCCCTGGACCTACTTCCGAGGAAAGTCACCGGGGTGAAGTCATTCCGTCGGAGGTGGGTCCATACTCGCGACTCTTGAACTGGGTCTTCAAGGGTCTTCGGAGGTGCCATTGGCGGGGCTTTACGGTTAAATCCCGACGCGTGGCGCACCTCAGGCGGCAGATAAGATCTTTGACGTGCAGATCTCTCGCAATTGAAGGTCGCTGGTTCCCGATACGAAAACCGTATCGGTTCCGCGCGCCTTGTCAGGTCGCCGCCTTTGGGTTTCCCGCCTCGTGATGACAACTGTTCGCCTGGGTAAGAGCCTCGACTTGATCGTCAGGGTGGTCTCGGGCCCTCTTGTCATTGGCAGGGTTGAATTCTTGAGTAGTATCCTTGACTCCCCTGCAGTTTCCATCCAAGCGTTGCGAGGGCTTACTTAAGAAGGAAAACGCACCATCAGGAGTTCTTTACGCTTCCCATCTGTTCTTGCGCTCAAACTCCCAACTCGTACTTTGCTCCTCTTCTCTTGCCTAGCTGTGCTGCGATGGAGTTGGGTCTGCGTGAGAGTCGCTTGAAGACTGACAGCGATCTGAAGAAGGTCCGGACCCTCATGGGGTGGTCTTCGGACTTCTTCAACCGCTCGGTCCGCGCCGGCGGAGAGCTCCCCTTTTCAAAGGAGCATGCTGGCGAGATGGTGTACTTTTCCTCGTACGCCATGGTGGGGCTGATCCCACCGTTTTCTTCTTTCTTCTTGATGCTGCTGGACTTCTATGGTCTGCAGCTGTACCACCTTGGCCCTCACTCCATTCTCCTTGTGTCCATCTTTGTCCACTTCTGCGAGATGTGGGTGGGCATCCCTCCCTGCATCGAGCTCTTCCGAACCTTCTTCACCGTCCACACCACCGGCCGAAGCAATGAGTATCTTGGCTTCTACTACTTCGTGAAGCGCAAGATGTGCCCATTCAAGTACCTCCGATCATTCCCTTCCGGGAAGTGGGATGACTGGAAGAAAGATTGGATAGTCGTCCGGGTGGAGGAGCATGAGCGGTTGGAGTTGCCAGACGGTCTGCCTGGCATTGACACGTCGATATGGAGCGAAGTTCCGGTGCTGGCGGCAGCTTTCGACCCTGTCCTGACCAGGATCCGCCAATGTGTGGAGGGAGGATTGACTCCCCAGGCGGTGTTCTGCAACTTCCTGTCCAACAGGTGGGCGCCGCTGAAGAGGAGGGAGAAGCTCGCCTGGGCCCTCAACAGCGTGATGGACGAGGACCGGGTTGAGACCGGGTTGAAGTCCAGCATGGTGGGGAAGACCTTGGAGTCTCACCTCAAGAAATTCCAGCACGGCATCGACGTTGACGGAGATTACTTGACTCCGCCGCCGGCCTTCCTCCCTCTGAACGTGGAAGTTGAGTTCAGCAGGGAGCTCCGGCGGACGATGCCCGCGCTTGACGACCTTGGTGTCGTCGAGAGAAGATCAACTACTCGGTTGGCGATCCCCGGGTTGTCCGAAGACGGCTCCGCCCCTGTCCCACAGCCAAGAGCTGAGGTCATCGGCAAGGGCAAGGAGCTGGCGGAGGAGCCGGAGAGCCGGAAGAGGAAGCTGCGACATGCTGACGGAAGGTCCATCGGGCCTGCCACTTCCCCCCTGGTTCCCCCTCCTCAGGAAGGAAGATCCTCCGCCGCCGTGGCGACTGTCCCCGTGGTGGGGTCCTTCCGGAACGTTACTGTTCCGGCGGTGGGATCCTCCCGGAGTGCGACTGTCCCCGTGGTGGATCCCTCCTGTGGTGCTAGCTCCGGGCGCGCGACTCCGGCATCTGGAGCGGTGAGGGCCTCCAGGTCCAGGAGTTCCTCCCGATCAAGGAGAGCTCCGACCCGAGAAACGCCCGCGGCTGTGGCAAGTCCTGGGAGTCCTCGCGGAGCTCCTACGCCGACCGTGGCCAGCCCGGATCGTCCGGGAAAGAGGTTCCGCGCAAGCTGGTGCGGGAGCCTCCCAAGGTAATTTTTCTATTTTACCTCGATTAACTTTTTAATTGTAGCATCTGTTTGCTCAATTTCTTCGTTCTTCATCTGCAGCGTTCCCAAGAAGGGGAGTGAAGCTCCACCCTCAACCACAGTGTCTGAGGCTGCGAGGGCTTCTGCTCCAGTCCCGGTGCCGCCCCAAGCGAAGGCTGCGACAGCTCCGGCGCCGGCTGTCGTGGTCATGGGCCTCGACTCGTCTCCAGAAGTTCCCGTGGTAGCGCCGGACCACGGGAATGAAGATGCGCCAGCGGCACCCGTCCCGGAAGTGGAAGCTCCGGGTCCTGGTGCTGCAGTAGTAGAAGCTCCGGCTGTTGAGTCGGAGGAAGTAGCAGTCCCGGCTTCGGAGCCGGAAAGTGCTGAAGCCCCGGCGATTGAGCCGGAGGTGGCTAAAGCCCCGGCATGCGAGCCGGAAGTCGAAGTAGTTCCGGCAGTTGAGTCGGTTGCTTCCGAAGCTCTGGCCGCAGAGCCGGTGATTGTTGGAGCGCCGGCCGCAGAGCCGGCGGCTGAAGAGGCGAGGGAGCTTGAGCCTCCCTCAGAAGAGGTGTCTCGGCCGGAGCCAGTAGCGGCTCCTGCTCCGGAGGCAACGACGTCGATGGTACCTGTGGCAGAGCCAGAGTGCCTGAACGAAGTCGCCGGCCCCCAGCCTGAGGGGGCAAATGAAGACTTGGTGGCGGGACCTCCTTCGATGGCGACTGAAGCCGTCCCGGAGGAAGGCCCTAGCGCTTTGGAAGCTCGGGGTTCCACTCTCGTAGAGTGGGACCCAATTTTTGTATGTGAAGACCCGCTGGAACCAGCGGAAGAGATCCCAGCAATTCCGGAGCCCATTTCGCTGTCGATGTCCATCGACAACGCCTGCTCCAGTCTACGTTAGGTCCAGCTGGCCTTCTTCCACGACAGCAAGGCTCTTGAAGAGGAGCGCCAAACCCTTAGGCGGTGGCGTAATCAGCTCCACTTCGAGACTAAGCTGGCGCAGTCGAGGCTTGCGGATGACAAGGATTGGATCAAGCGGGAGAAGATCCGCCTGGAGCTCTGGGATAAGCTGCTGGACGAGAGGGAGAGCATGACTCACGCCCTCGATGCTCAATCCCGGGAGTTCCACGAACAAGCTAAGGATGCTAACGACGCGACCAATGCTCGGTTTGATCAGCTCGAGGCCATCAGCACCGCACTCATCAAGCGCCGAGAGGCACTTGAAGGGAGGGAAAGACGGCTCGAGGATGAGGAGCAAAAACTCCTGGAGCTACGGGATGACGTCTTGCGACGGGAAGAAGAGCTCGCCGAGAAAACAGCTCTGGCGGACAAGGGCCTCGAGGAGCGCACTAAGAAATTGGAAGAGCGCTGCCTCGAGGAAGAGGAGAAGACCTGGGTGCGGGGGCAGGAACTCTACGAATACGAGTGTGCCCTTATCGCCCGGGAGAAGAAAGTGGAGGCTAGGGAGAAGGACCTGGTCAACCACCGGAACAAGATCCACCTCCGGGAGGAGGAGCTCGGAAGACTTGAGAAGCGGGTTGCTGCGAAGATCCAGCAAAACGCCAAAGAAGTTGAGCGCCTCGCCCGCGAGAATTCGGAGCTGATGGCGGCCCGGAGATCCCTGGAAGAGATGAAGAACTTGAGGAAGGCGGACTCCCTGCAGATTTGGGAGTTCCTGGGCAAGGCCGACGACGTGCTGACACTGATGGGTTTCAGCCCCGTGCACCCGGATGATCCGGAGCCGGAGCCGGACCTTGCGTTGCAAGCGTTGAGCGCCGCAGGCAGCAAGCTCTCCAAGGTGGGCGACGTCATCGCGGACCAGCTGGAGGTCGAGGGGCAATCCCTGGCTAGGAACGTCACAGAATATGTGTTGACGTGCTACACCAGCCGGAACCCTCGATTTCCTCTGGACCTGGTGCTTGAAGGCCCCGTCGAAGGAGAAGGCGAAGCTACCCGAGCCCGCGTGTCGGAGGTCGCCCAGAAGGTCGCCGAGTTCTTCCATAGGGTCTAGGACCGTCTCTTTTAGCCTTTACTTGTATCTTCTCTTCTTCCTCAATTTTGTAATCCTTTGTCTCCAGATGTAATCTCCGGTCTTCAGATGAAATGAAATCCCCAATTTTTTGCTTGCGAATTTCATTTTCTGTCTTCAACATCTTTATCTTCACTTGGCCCCCTGGTAGATGTGCACAATTTGATTGTGTACATGTACCAAAAGGATGTTGAGTTTCGTTGAAGACGAATTTGCTTCGAACTTGTGGAATTTAGGTCCGAAGTTTTTGATAGTGAAGGTCCCCTGAAGTTGTCGGAGCTTAGAAGCTCCAGCACTGTCCATCGCTGGAGCTTAGTAGCTCCGGCAATAGCCTCTATCAACACGTTGAGCGTCGGTAGTTAATACTCCAAGGTGTCGGAGCTTAGCAGCTCCGGTAATGACCTTTGCCACACTTGGTTTGTTGGCAACAGACTCCAGTGACGGGGTCTTCTCACCATCTTTTAGTCAACGCCGACGGTTGACGCCCTGATGGGAGTCGGAGCTTGGTTAGCTCCGGTTTTTCTCCATCAACGTAGGGTTCATTTTTCCTGCACACTTAAGCCAAGAAAAATAGTAAAATTCGTTCCTTGTCTATAACTTCGTCGCGGCTTACGGTTCTCAAGAAAATTTTAAGTTGAACACGATTTTTAATACGACTGGATGAATTGTCTTTTCTTTTAGATCCAATTGTCCATGGACCCACCTTACTTTGGCCTGCCGGGATGTAGGTAGAGTGGCGTACTTAGGGTGCTTGACCAGGCTAAGTCGATAGCGCACTCCAGCCCTAGAATGGCTTGGCGGCTTTCAGGCGAGTTGGCCAAAGACGATATTTAAATCCAAAAAATCTGACAATTCAACTCGAATCGTATGTAAACCGGTCAAACTAGAACTTCTTAAGAATTGCACGTTTCTGTTATAGACAAGAAAGAGAAAAATAAAAATGTCGAGCCTATGCAAAAATGAATGCACGTGGAGTCTATTTCACATGAAGATGTCTTTCATTATAGGTCCGGGGTACAGGGGAAACAAGTACACTCTTAGGGTACGGAACCAGGCTAAGTGTGTTTGGTTTCTCGTTTGACCCAGGGTAGTTAGCCACACTTTTAGTTCGGAGACTGTGTCAAGTGTTGCATGAGCTTTTCAAACCTTTCGGGAAAGGTCCGACTGCTCTCCCGGAGGAACTACCCGACTCTGTACAATGACTCTATAACATACATTTCAAGTTACTTAAGACTCACCTCCGTGGAATTAAGTGTAGAACTTACGGAGGTGCTCGATGTTCCAAGGATTTGGGAGAGGTGTCCCATCCTCGGTAGCCAAGCGAACGCTTCCGGGACGGGATACTTTAATCACTCGAAAGGGCTCTTCCCAGCCAGGGGAGAGTTTGTTTTGCCCTTCTCTGGATAGTATTCTCCGTAGCACCAGATCGCCTTCCTCGAGCTGTCGGTTGTGTACATGCCGCTGGTGATAGCGCCGTAGAGCTTGGCGGTATCGGGCATTCCGAACAGCTGCTTGGCACCTTCCCTCCTCGAGGAGGTCTAGGTCTTCACGCCGGAGCTGGTCCTGCGCGGCTTCGTCGAAGGTCCGGACTCGGAGGGAACCCAAGGTGATTTCCGGAGGAAGGATCGCTTCAGCTCCGTACACCAGAAAGAAGGGTGTTTCTCCGGTTGCCCGACTTGGAGAAGTCCTGTTGGCCCATAGAGTGGGCGGAAGCTCTTCGATCCAATTGGCTCCGTGCTTTTTCAAGAGCTCATAAGTGCGTGTTTTGAGTCCTTTAAGGATCTCTGCATTTGCTCTCTCGGCTTGTCCATTGCTGGCAGGATGAGCTACGGAAGCGTAGCAAACTTGTATGCCGAGGTCTTCGCAATATCTTTGAAATGCGGAGCTTGTGAATTGAGTCCCATTATCAGTGATGATCTTATTTGGGACTCCGAATCTGCTCACGATGGATTGTAGAAAATTGATTGCAGATTGTTTGTTGATCGTCACAACGGGAGTTGCTTCCGGCCACTTGGTGAACTTGTCGATGGCGACGTACAGGAACTTGTAACCTCCGACGGCTCTTGGGAAGGGTCCCAAGATGTCCATCCCCCACACAGCGAAAGGCCATGTGGGAGGTATCATTTGTAAGGACTGAGCAGGTGTATGAATTTGCTTTGCATGAAATTGGCATGCTTCGCATTTCTTCACCAGCTCAGTGGCATCCTGGAGCGCTGTAGGCCAGTAGAAGCCGTGCCGAAAGGCTTTTCCGACCAGCGTGCGGGAAGATGCGTGGTTCCCACACTCGCCTCCATGGATTTCTGCGAGGAGCTCGCAGCATTCTTCCCTTGTGATGCACCGCATTAGGATGCCGTTGGCACCGCGCCGGTAGAGATCCCCTTCTACCAACGTGTATCTTTTAGCCAATCTGACTACCCGGTCAGCGGATACATCATCGTCAGGAAGGATGTTGTCTTTCAAGTAGCTCCGGATCTCCGAGATCCATGCATCGGAACTGACTTGAGCATTTGAGTCTTGCGTGCTGGGTTGCTCGGAGCTTCCGGCAGCACCTACGACCCTTGATGGCTGCCATGGTAACAGGGCCATCGGGACCGTCAGCTTCGGGATGCTGATCTCGCCCCCTTCGTTCAGTTCGGCAGGCTGAACTGTGGGTTTTGACAACCTCCGGACAAAGGTTCCGTCAGGAGCCGGAGCTCCAGTTGACGCCTTGGTCGAGAGTTCGTCAGCTTCAGCGTTGTGAGCACGCTGAACATGGTGAAGGTCTAGGACTTCGAAGTCCTTCTGAAGCCTCTGGACTTCAAGGAGGTAAGCAGCCAGCTGGAGATTATTGCAGGAGCATTCACCCTTCACCTGCTTGATGACGAGTTGTGAATCTCCTTTGACCAGCAATTGCTTGACACCGTATGATAGTGCCACCTTTAATCCATAGATGAGTGCTTCATACTCCGCCATGTTGTTGGTTGCCTTGAAGTCAAGGTGTACCATGTATTTCACCTTCTCCCCAGTTGGAGCGAGGAGAAGGATTCCAGCTCCGGCTCCCTGCTTCTGCATGGAGCCGTCGAAGTAAAGGGTCCAGTGAGGCTTAGTGAAGGTTGGAACTTGAGGTTCCGTCTTCTGCTCGCTGGGGCCCCCAGGGTTTAATGGAGAGGGAGTCCATTCTGCCACAAAATCTGCCAACGCTTGACTCTTGATTGCTTGTCTCGGAATGAATTCAAGATCGAATTCAGCCAATTCCGCTGCCCACTTTGCAATATTCCCAGTTGAATTGGGATTATGCAGGATCGCTCGAAGTGGATATGAGGTCACCACCGAGACTTTGTGAGCTTGGAAATAGTGTCGAAGCTTCCTTGAGGCAATAAGAACTGTGTAAAGCAGTTTATGCACCTCTAGGTATCGAGTCTTGGCATCATGTAACACTTCACTGATGAAGTATACCGGGCGTTGAATGGTCTGGACCCTCCCGGAGGGGTCCGGAGCTTCCTCTTCATTGATCCGGACCCTCTCGGAGGGGTCCAGACTCTCTTCGGGGACCTCCGGGTTCTAGGTGGAGGAACCCGGAGCTTCTTCAGAAATGACCTGGACCCTCTTAGAGGGGTCCGGGTCTTCTAAAGTGGCTTCTTGTGGGTTTGAGTCTGGGAGCTGGGACCCAGACCCGCTTTCAGGAACCTCCGGACCCTCCCGAAGGGGTCTGGATTCCTGAGTATTGGGTAGTTCCGGTCTCTCCGCAACCAGAACCATACTGACGACTTCGTCAGTAGTTGAAATGTAAAGCAACAAAGGCTCACCAGGGTTCGGAGCTACCAGGACTGGTAGGGTGGTGAGGAACTGTTTCAGCTCCTGGAATGCCTTCTCTGCTTCTTCAGACCATTGGAATGGTCCGGACTTCCTCAGTAACTTGAAGAAGGGAAGTGCTCTTTCCGCCAGTCTTGAAATGAACCGGCTGAGGGCTGCTAGACATCCAGTTAATTTTTGGATGTCTTTGATGCGGGTTGGTGGCCGCATGTCTTCAATGGCTTTTATCTTCGCCGGATTAGCCTCTATGCCCCGGTGACTTACCAGGAAACCAAGAAGCTTTCCGGAACTAACCCCGAAGACGCACTTGTCTGGGTTTAGCTTCGTGCGGGTGGCCCGCAGCTTGTCGAAGACAGCCTGCAAGGTGTCCAAGAGGGACTCCTTGTTCTTGACTTTGACCACGATGTCATCGACGTACACTTCCACTATGTCTCTGATGCGTTCTTCGAAAGTTTTGTACATAGCTCGTACAAAAGTTGAAGCTGCATTCTTGAGACCAAACGGCATGGCTGTGTAACAATACAATCCATCCACTGTGATGAATGAAGTATGCTCTTCATCCTCCCTAGACATCCTGATTTGATGATATCCAGAATATGCGTCTAGAAAACACAGTAACTCGCACCCGGAGGTGGAATCCACTATCTGATCTATTCTAGGTAGTGGGAATGGATCTTTTGGACATGCCTTATTCAGTGTGGTGTAGTCGATGCACATCCGAAGTTTCCCGCCGGCCTTGGGCACAACGACTGGGTTCGCCAGCCATTTTGGATGGAAGACTTCTCGGATAAATCCGGCTTCGAGCAACTTCTTCACTTCTTGCCGGATGAAGTTCTGTCGCTCTACAGATTGTTTCCGAGGTTTCTGATGCACAGGCCGAGCATCGGGGTAAATCTTCAGATTGTGCTCAATCACTTCCCTGGGGATCCCAGGCATTTGTGACGGTTGCCAAGCAAATACGTCAACGTTAGCCCGGAGGAAAGTGATGAGCGCGAGTTCCTATTTGTCATTCAACCCACCCGATATGCGGGTGGTTTGAGTGACATCAGAACCAATTTGGACGACTTTGACGGGGATGTCGGTGTCGCCGCTTGACTGCACACGGGGAGCAGAGGTTGAGCCTCGTTGCCGAATGCTCGGAGGTTCTGGAGCTTGCCCCTGTCTGGAGTCCTCCTCTTGCGCAGTGGTGAGTGCATGGAGCTCCTCCAGAGCAGTTACTCCGGCGGTGCGATCTCCACGAATCCGGAGAACGCCTGCTGGTGTTGGCATCTTCAACACCAAGTATCCATAATGAGCAGCTACCATAAATTTGTATAGGGCAGGTCTACCCAAGATGGCGTTGAATGGTAAGTTGATCTGAGCGACGTCGAAGACCAACTTCTCGGTGCGGTACTTCTCCCGTGTCCCGAAGGTAACGGGGAGAATTATAGCTCCGAGTGGGGTAATGGCCCCCGGACCTACTCCGGAGAATGGTCGAGAGGGCTGAAGATCCGAAGGTCGAAGCTGAAGTTTGGTAAAAGCTTCAAAGCTTATAAGGTTCAGCCCCGAACCTCCATCCACCATAACATAATGGAGCTGGATATTGTTGATGGTGGGAGATACCATCAAGGGTAATTGGCCAGCTCCGACCATGTTATGGTGGATGGAGGTTCGGGGCTGAACCTTATAAGCTTTGAAGCTTTTACCAAACTTCAGCTTAGACCTTCGGATCTTCAGCCCTCTCAACCATTCTCCGGAGTAGGTCCGGGGGCCATTACCCCACTCGGAGCTATAATTCTCCCCGTTACCTTCGGGACACGGGAGAAGTACCGCACCGAGAAGTTGGTCTTCGACGTCGCTCAGATCAACTTACAATTCAACGCCATCTTGGGTAGACCTGCCCTATATAAATTTATGGCAGCTGCTCATTATGGATATTTGGTGTTGAAGATGCCAACACCAGCAGGCGTTCTCCGGATTCATGGAGATCGCACCGCCGGAGTAACTGCTCTGGAGGAGCTCCATGCACTCACCACTGCGCAAGAGGAGGACTCCAGACAGGGGCAAGCTCCAAAACCTCCGAGCATTCGGCAACGAGGCTCAACCTCTGCTCCCCGTGTGCAGTCAAGCGGCGACACCGACATCCCTATCAAAGTCATCCAAATTGGTTCTGATGTCACTCAAACCACCCGCATATCGGGTGGGTTGAATGACAAATAGGAACTCACGCTCATCACTTTAACATCTTTTGTCTATGCGTACCTGAGAGAAGATCAACCACTCGGTTGGCGATCCCCGGGTTGTCCGAAGACGGCTCCGCCCCTGTCCCACAGCCAAGAGCTGAGGTCATCGGCAAGGGCAAGGAGCTGGCGGAGGAGCCGGAGAGCCGGAAGAGGAAGCTGCGACATGCTGACGGAAGGTCCATCGGGCCTGCCACTTCCCCCCTGGTTCCCCCTCCTCAGGAAGGAAGATCCTCCGCCGCCGTGGCGACTGTCCCCGTGGTGGGGTCCTTCCGGAACGTTACTGTTCCGGTGGTGGGATCCTCCCGGAGTGCGACTGTCCCCGTGGTGGATCCCTCCTGTGGTGCTAGCTCCGGGCGCGCGACTCCGGTATCTGGAGCGGTGAGGGCCTCCAGGTCCAGGAGTTCCTCCCGATCAAGGAGAGCTCCGACCCGGGAAACGCCCGCGGCTGTGGCAAGTCCTAGGAGTCCTCCCGGAGCTCCTACGCCGACCGTGGCCAGCCCGGATCGTCCGGGAAAGAGGTTCCGCGCAAGCTGGTGCGGGAGCCTCCCAAGGTAATTTTTCTTTTTTACCTCGATTAACTTTTTAATTGTAGCATATGTTTGCTCAATTTATTCTTTCTTCATCTGCAGCGTTCCCAAGAAGGGGAGTGAAGCTCCACCCTCAGCCACAGTGTCTGAGGCTGCGAGGGCTTCTGCTCCAGTCCCGGTGCCGCCCCAAGCGGAGGCTGCGACAGCTCCGGCGCCGGCTGTCGTGGTCATGGACCTCGACTTGTCTCCAGAAGTTCCCGTGGTAGCGCCGGACCACGGGAATGAAGATGCGCCAGCGGCACCCGTCCCGGAAGTGGAAGCTCCGGGTCCTGGTGCTGCAGTAGTAGAAGCTCCGGCTGTTGAGTCGGAGGAAGTAGCAGTCCCGGCTTCGGAGCCGGCAAGTGCTGAAGCCCCGGCGATTGAGCCGGAGGTGGCTGAAGCCCCGGCATGCGAGCCGGAAGTCGAAGTAGTTCCGGCAGTTGAGCCGGTTACTTCCGAAGCTCCGGCCGCAGAGCCGGTGATTGTTGGAGCGCCGGCCGCAGAGCCGGCGGCTGAAGGGGCGAGGGAGCTTGAGCCTCCCTCAGAAGAGGTGTCCCGGCCGGAGCAAGTAGCGGCTCCTGCTCCGGAGGCGACGACGTCGATGGTACCTGTGGCAGAGCCAGAGTGCCTGAACGAAGTCGCCGGCCCCCAGCCTGAGGGGGCAAATGAAGACTTGGTGGCGGGACCTCCTTCGATGGCGACTGAGGCCGTCCCGGAGGAAGGCCCTAGCGCTTTGGAAGCTTGAGGTTCCACTCTCGTAGAGTGGGACCCAATTTTTGTATGTGAAGACCCGCTGGAACCAGCGGAAGAGATCCCAGCAGGTGCGGAGCCCATCTCGCTGTCGATGTCCATCGACAACGCCTGCTCCAGTCTACGTCAGGTCCAGCTGGCCTTCTTCCACGACAGCAAGGCTCTTGAAGAGGAGCGCCAAACCCTTAGGCGGTGGCGTAATCGGCTCCACTTCGAGACTAAGCTGGCGCAGTCGAGGCTTGCGGATGACAAGGATTGGATCAAGCGGGAGAAGATCCGCCTGGAGCTCTAGGATAAGCTGCTGGACGAGAGGGAGAGCATGACTCACGCCCTCGATGCTCAATCCCGGGAGTTCCACGACCAAGCTAAGGCTGCTAACGACGCGGCCAATGCTCGGTTTGATCAGCTCGAGGCCATCAGCACCGCACTCATCAAGCGCCGAGAGGCACTTGAAGGGAGGGAAAGACGGCTTGAGGATGAGGAGCAAAAACTCCTGGAGCTACGGGATGACGTCTTGCGATGGGAAGAAGAGCTCGCCGAGAAAACAGCTCTGGCGGACAAGGGCCTCGAGGAGCGCACTAAGAAATTGGAAGAGCGCTGCCTCGAGGAAGAGGAGAAGACCTGGGTGCGGGGGCAGGAACTCTACGAATACGAGTGCGCCCTTATCGCCCGGGAGAAGAAAGTGGAGGCTAGGGAGAAGGACCTGGTCGACCGCCAGAACAAGATCCACCTCCGGGAGGAGGAGCTCGGAAGACTTGAGAAGCGGGTTGCTGCGAAGATCCAGCAAAACGCCAAAGAAGTTGAGCGCCTCGCCCGCGAGAATTCGGAGCTGACGGCGGCCCGGAGATCCCTGGAAGAGATGAAGAACTTGAGGAAGGCGGACTCCCTGCAGATTTGGGAGTTCCTGGGCAAGGCCGACGACGCGCTGACGCCGATGGGTTTCAGCCCCGTGCACCCGGATGATCCGGAGCCGGAGCCGGACCTTGCGTTGCAAGCGTTGAGCGCCGCAGGCAGCAAGCTCTCCAAGGTGGGCGACGTCATCGCGGACCAGCTGGAGGTCGAGGGGCAATCCCTGGCTAGGAACGTCACAGAATATGTGTTGACGTGCTACACCAGCCGGAACCCTCGATTTCCTCTGGACCCGGTGCTTGAAGGCCCCGTCGAAGGAGAAGGCGAAGCTACCCGAGCCCGCATGTCGGAGGTCGCCCAGAAGGTCGCCGAGTTCTTCCATAGGGTCTAGGACCGTCTCTTTTAGCCTTTACTTGTATCTTCTCTTCTTCCTCAATTTTGTAATCCTTTGTCTCCAGATGTAATCTCCGGTCTTCAGATGAAATGAAATCCCCAATTTTTTGCTTGCGAATTTCATTTTCTGTCTTCAACATCTTTATCTTCACTTGGCCCCCTGGTAGATGTGCACAATTTGATTGTGGACATGTACCAAAAGGATGTTGAGTTTTGTTGAAGACGAATTTGCTTCGAACTTGTGGAATTTAGGTCCGAAGTTTTTGATAGTGAAGGTCCCCTGAAGTTGTCGGAGCTTAGAAGCTCCGGCACTGTCCATCGCTGGAGCTTAGTAGCTCCGGCAATAGCCTCTATCAACACGTTGAGCGTCGGTAGTTAATACTCCAAGGTGTCGGAGCTTAGCAGCTCCGGCAATGACCTTTGCCACACTTGGTTTGTTGGCAACAGACTCTAGTGATGGGGTCTTCTCACCATCTTTTAGTCAACGCCGACGGTTGACGCCCTGATGGGAGTCGGAGCTTGGTTAGCTCCGGTTTTTCTCCATCAACGTAGGGTTCATTTTTCCTGCACACTTAAGCCAAGAAAAATAGTAAAATTCGTTCCTTGTCTATAAATTCGTCGCGGCTTACGGTTCTCAAGAAAATTTTAAGTTGAACACGATTTTTAATACGACTGGATGAATTGTCTTTTCTTTTAGATCCAATTGTCCACGGACCCACCTTACTTTGGCCTGCCGGGATGTAGGTAGAGTGGCGTACTTAGGGTGCTTGACCAGGCTCAGTTGATAGCGCACTCCAGCCCTAGAATGGCTTGGCGGCTTTCAGGCGAGTTGGCCACAGACGATATTTAAATCCAAAAAATCTGACAATTCAACTCGAATCGTATGTAAACCGGTCAAACTAGAACTTCTTAAGAATTGCACGTTTCTGTTATAGACAAGAAAGAGAAAAATAAAAATGTCGAGCCTATGCAAAAATGAATGCACGTGGAGTCTATTTCACATGAAGATGTCTTTCATTATAGGTCCGGGGTACAGGGGAAACAAGTACACTCTTAGGGTACGGAACCAGGCTAAGTGTGTTTGGTTTCTCGTTTGACCCAGGGTAGTTAGCCACACTTTTAGTCCGGAGACTGTGT
Source organism: Tuctoria greenei (assembly GCA_036927565.1). Lineage (NCBI taxonomy): Eukaryota > Viridiplantae > Streptophyta > Magnoliopsida > Poales > Poaceae > Tuctoria > Tuctoria greenei. The sequence goes on along the minus strand of JAYESD010000002.1, from coordinate 70,428,409 downwards.
CAAGTGTTGCATGAGCTTTTCAAACCTTTCGGGAAAGGTCCGGCTGCTCTCCCGGAGGAACTACCCAACTCTGTACAATGACTCTATAACATACATTTCAAGTTACTTAAGACTCACCTCCGTGGAATTAAGTGTAGAACTTACGGAGGTGCTCGATGTTCCAAGGATTTGGGAGAGGTGTCCCATCCTCGGTAGCCAAGCGAACGCTTCCGGGACGGGATACTTTAATCACTCGAAAGGGCCCTTCCCAGCCGGGGGAGAGTTTGTTTTGCCCTTCTCTGGATAGTATTCTCCGTAGCACCAGATCGCCTTCCTCGAGCTGTCGGTTGTGTACATGCCGCTGGTGATAGCGCCGTAGAGCTTGGCGGTATCGGGCATTCCGAACGGCTGCTTGGCACCTTCCCTCCTCGAGGAGGTCTAGGTCTTCACGTCGGAGCTGGTCCTGCGCGGCTTCGTCGAAGGTCCGGACTCGGAGGGAACCCAAGGTGATTTCCGGAGGAAGGATCGCTTCAGCTCCGTACACCAGAAAGAAGGGTGTTTCTCCGGTTGCCCGACTTGGAGAAGTCCTGTTGGCCCATAGAGTGGGCGGAAGCTCTTCGATCCAATTGGCTCCGTGCTTTTTCAAGCGCTCATAAGTGCGTGTTTTGAGTCCTTTAAGGATCTCTGCATTTGCTCTCTCGGCTTGTCCATTGCTGGCAGGATGAGCTACGGAAGCGTAGCAAACTTGTATGCTGAGGTCTTCGCAATATCCTTGAAATGCGGAGCTTGTGAATTGAGTCCCATTATCAGTGATGATCTTATTTGGGACTCCGAATCTGCTCACGATGGATTGTAGAAAATTGATTGCAGATTGTTTGTTGATCGTCACAACGGGAGTTGCTTCCGGCCACTTGGTGAACTTGTCGATGGCGACGTACAGGAACTTGTAACCTCCGACGGCTCTTGGGAAGGGTCCCAAGATGTCCATCCCCCACACAGCGAAAGGCCATGTGGGAGGTATCATTTGTAAGGACTGAGCAGATGTATGAATTTGCTTTGCATGAAATTGGCATGCTTCGCATTTCTTCACCAGCTCAGTGGCATCCTGGAGCGCTGTAGGCCAGTAGAAGCCGTGCCGAAAGGCTTTTCCGACCAGCGTGCGGGAAGATGCATGGTTCCCACACTCGCCTCCATGGATTTCTGCGAGGAGCTCGCAGCCTTCTTCCCTTGTGATGCACCGCATTAGGATGCCGTTGGCACCGCGCCGGTAGAGATCCCCTTCTACCAACGTGTATCTTTTAGCCAATCTGACTACCCGGTCAGCGGATACATCATCGTCAGGAAGGATGTTGTCTTTCAAGTAGCTCCGGATCTCCGAGATCCATGCATCGGAACTGACTTGAGCATTTGAGTCTTGCGTGCTGGGTCGCTCGGAGCTTCCGGCAGCACCTACGACCCTTGATGGCTGCCATGGTAACAGGGCCATCGGGACCGTCAGCTTCGGGATGCTGATCTCGCCCCCTTCGTTCAGTTCAGCAGGCTGAACTGTGGGTTTTGACAACCTCCGGACAAAGGTTCCGTCAGGAGCCGGAGCTCCAGTTGACGCCTTGGTCGAGAGTTCGTCAGCTTCAGCGTTGTGAGCACGCTGAACATGGTGAAGGTCTAGGACTTCGAAGTCCTTCTGAAGCCTCTGGACTTCAAGGAGGTAAGCAGCCAGCTGGAGATTATTGCAGGAGCATTCACCCTTCACCTGCTTGATGACGAGTTGTGAATCTCCTTTGACCAGCAATTGCTTGACACCGTATGATAGTGCCACCTTTAATCCATAGATGAGTGCTTCATACTCCGCCATGTTGTTGATTGCCTTGAAGTCAAGGTGTACCATGTATTTCACCTTCTCCCCAGTTGGAGCGAGGAGAAGGATTCCAGCTCCGGCTCCCTGCTTCTGCATGGAGCCGTCGAAGTAAAGGGTCCAGTGAGGCTTAGTGAAGGTTGGAACTTGAGGTTCCGTCTTCTGCTCGCTGGGGCCCCCAGGGTTTAATGGAGAGGGAGTCCATTCTGCCACGAAATCTGCCAACGCTTGACTCTTGATTGCTTGTCTCGGAATGAATTCAAGATCGAATTCAGCCAATTCCGCTGCCCACTTTGCAATATTCCCAGTTGAATTGGGATTATGCAGGATCGCTCGAAGTGGATATGAGGTCACCACCGAGACTTTGTGAGCTTGGAAATAGTGTCGAAGCTTCCTTGAGGAAATAAGAACTGCGTAAAGCAGTTTATGCACCTCTAGGTATCGAGTCTTGGCATCATGTAACACTTCACTGATGAAGTATACCGAGCGTTGAATGGTCCGGACCCTCCCGGAGGGGTCCGGAGCTTCTTCTTCATTGATCCGGACCCTCTCGGAGGGGTCCAGACTCTCTTCGGGGACCTCCGGGTTCTGGGTGGAGGAACCCGGAGCTTCTTCAGAAATGACCTGGACCCTCTTAGAGGGGTCCGGGTCTTCTGAAGTGGCTTCTTGTGGGTTTGAGTCTCGGAGCTGGGACCCAGACCCGCTTTCAGGAACCTCCGGACCCTCCCGAAGGGGTCTGGATTCCTGAATATTGGGTAGTTCCGGTCTCTCCGCAACCAGAACCATACTGACAACTTCGTCAGTAGCTGAAATGTAAAGCAACAAAGGCTCACCAGGGTTCGGAGCTACCAGGACTGGTAGGGTGGTGAGGAACTGTTTCAGCTCCTGGAATGCCTTCTCTGCTTCTTCAGACCATTGGAATGGTCCGGACTTCCTCAGTAACTTGAAGAAGGGAAGTGCTCTTTCCGCCAGTCTTGAAATGAACCAGCTGAGGGCTGCTAGACATCCAGTTAATTTTTGGACGTCTTTGATGCGGGTTGGTGGCCGCATGTCTTCAATGGCTTTTATCTTCGCCGGATTAGCCTCTATGCCCTGGTGACTTACCAGGAAACCAAGAAGCTTTCCGGAACTAACCCCGAAGACGCACTTGTCTGGGTTTAGCTTCGTGCGGGTGGCCCGTAGCTTGTCGAAGACAGCCTGCAAGGTGTCCAAGAGGGACTCCTTGTTCTTGACTTTGACCACGATGTCATCGACGTACACTTCCACTATGTCTCTGATGAGTTCTTCGAAAGTTTTGTACATAGCTCGTACAAAAGTTGAAGCTGCATTCTTGAGACCAAACGGCATGGCTGTGTAACAATACAATCCATCCACTGTGATGAATGAAGTATGCTCTTCATCCTCCCTAGACATCCTGATTTGATGATATCCAGAATATGCGTCTAGAAAACACAGTAACTCGCACCCGGAGGTGGAATCCACTATCTGATCTATTCTAGGTAGTGGGAATGGATCTTTTGGACATGCCTTATTCAGTGTGGTGTAGTCGATGCACATCCGAAGTTTCCCGCCGGCCTTGGGCACAACGACTGGGTTCGCCAGCCATTTTGGATGGAAGACTTCTCGGATAAATCCGGCTTCGAGCAACTTCTTCACTTCTTGTCGGATGAAGTTCTGTCGCTCTACAGATTGCTTCCGAGGTTTCTGATGCACAGGCCGAGCATCGGGGTAAATCTTCAGATTGTGCTCAATCACTTCCCTGGGGATCCCAGGCATTTGTGACGGTTGCCAAGCAAATACGTCAACGTTAGCCCGGAGGAAAGTGATGAGCGCGAGTTCCTATTTGTCATTCAACCCACCCGATATGCGGGTGGTTTGAGTGACATCAGAACCAATTTGGACGACTTTGACGGGGATGTCGGTGTCGCCGCTTGGCTGCACACGGGGAGCAGAGGTTGAGCCTCGTTGCCGAATGCTCGGAGGTTTTGGAGCTTGCCCCTGTCTGGAGTCCTCCTCTTGTGCAGTGGTGAGTGCATGGAGCTCCTCCAGAGCAGTTACTCCGGCGGTGCGATCTCCACGAATCCAGAGAACGCATGCTGGTGTTGGCATCTTCAACACCAAATATCCATAATGAGCAGCTGCCATAAATTTGTATAGGGCAGGTCTACCCAAGATGGCGTTGAATGGTAAGTTGATCTGAGCGACGTCGAAGACCAACTTCTCGGTGCGGTACTTCTCCCGTGTCCCGAAGGTAACGGGGAGAATTATAGCTCCGAGTGGGGTAATGGCCCCCGGACCTACTCCGGAGAATGGTCGAGAGGGCTGAAGATCTGAAGGTCGAAGCTGAAGTTTGGTAAAAGCTTCAAAGCTTATAAGGTTCAGCCCCGAACCTCCATCCACCATAACATGATGGAGCTGGATATTGTTGATGGTGGGAGATACCATCAAGGGTAATTGGCCAGCACCGACCATGCTTTGAGGACAGTCCGAAGCATCAAAAGCGATGGGTGTGTCCATCCACTTTCGATGTGGCTCCGGTCTAGCTGTAGGAGCTACAGAAGCCATATCCCGCCGCATAGTCTTGATGACACGACGAGAAGTGATGTCCCATGATCCACCAAAGATGGTGTTCATGGTTTTCCGACGCTCGTTGTCAGAGACGTCAGAGTCATCGTCGACGGAGGTGTTGACGGCTTTCAGGACCTTTTTGGGGTCCTGAAACCCTAACTCCTCTTTAGCCGGAGCTTCGTCAACCTTCTGTTTTCCCTCCCTCTGTCGGAAAGGAGACCCTTTCCGGCGCTTGTTGTAGCGCTCGGCAAGGTTTTGGACCTCCCGGCAGTCTTCCAGCCTGTGGCTGCCCGTTTTGTGAATGGGGCACCACATTTTGGATTTGCCGCCGTCTTCAGAAGACGGTCGAGGTCGCTTCTCGGGGCGTGGCCCCCGGCCACCAGGAGTTGCAGTGGCTGCAACGTTGGATGTGCCGGCCGACGGCTTCTTCTTGCCGTTGGTCTTCTTTTTCTTCTTGCCACTCCCGGAGGTAGCGGCTTCTTCTTTGGAGTATTTTTTGTGATCCTCCAAGGCTGGTTTGGAGTGCATTTCACGGCCCTCCGCAGCTCTGGCACATTTGTCTGCCAAGCTGAAGAGCTCCGTGACGCTGGTGATCTCTTTGATCGCCAGCTTCTCCAACATCTTCTTGTCTCGTACACCCTGTCTGAATGCCACAATGACAGAAGCGCTTGAGATAGAAGGGATTGTGTTGCGTACCTGAGAGAACCTCTGGATGAATGATCGCAAAGATTCTCCCCCTTTTTGCACGACCGCAAAAAGGTCTAGTTCAGTGCCCGGTCGGGTGTATGAACTCCTGAAGTTGGCAGTGAACTGACGGCACAGCTCCTCCCAACTGTCGATAGAGTTGGGTGGAAGGCTCATAAACCAGGACCTGGCGGTCCCAGTTAAGGCCACTGGAAAGTAGTTGGCCATTACGGCCTCGTTTCCTCCAGCTGCTAAGATTGCAGTGGAGTATATCTGCAGAAATTCTACGGGGTTGACAGTCCCGTCGAATTTTTCCGGCAAGTGTGGCCGGAACTTCTGTGGCCATCTAACCATGCGCAGGTGCATGGCTAGGGCGGAGCAGCCTCCTCCTACTCCTTCCAGAGTAGAAAGGTCTTGAGCATCCCGTCTTTCTCGAGCTCGCTCGATATGGACACGACCATCCTGTTGGCGGTATCGGCGATCAAGCTCCGCCCGGAGGTCATGTGTCGAAAGCCGAGATACCGTATGGGTGCGTCATGCCCCAGAGGGCAACGACGTCACTTGCTGTGACGCAGCTCGTCTTCGGTTGTTGGAGACATGCGGACCAAGTCTTCCAGACAACGTCCGTCGCTGCGACGGGGCTCGCCCTGAAGGAGGAGGACCCTGGTTGTTGAGGCGTTCGGCCGCTGCTGCGACCAAATGCTCAACATCAGCCCTCCATTGCTCCATGGCATCTTGAGATGCATCCGGAGGTGGTGGTCGCTGGAGAAGAGCACGCGCTGCATGGAGCGCGTGTTCTGGGTTGTCATGACTTGCCGGCGCAGTATGTGACGCCGGCGCACCATCATGTTGCCCGGCACGTTTTGCCGGAGAAGATGGTGGTGGTGGGAGTGTGACTCCCGCTGGTGCTGAGGCTCCTGCTGGTGGCTGCATGTTGGAGGGATTGCCCCCGACAGCCTGAGCAGCAGGTTGCCCATTGGATGATCCAGCCGCAGAATTCACCATTCTTGAAAATCTCAGGCCCCCCTTCCTGGCGCGCCAACTGTCAACTGTTGGAGTCGGCAGATCTCCTGACACTACTAAAGTGTTGAAGGAGTTTGTAGTTCGGTGTGGGCGCGCGGAGACTCAAGAAGGTGAATCACGATTGGACACGAGAGACACAGTGGTTTACGTGGTTCGGGCCGCCTGAGCGTAATACCCTACTCCACGGGTGTGTGGTGTTGTATTAGTTTATGTATGAAAGCTCACGTCAATGCGTGTGTGCCTGAGAGCGTTCGAGAGCCTCCCTTCTCGTGTATCGTCGGTCTGTCCTTTTATAGTACAAGGACAAACCGTTACAAGTTAGCCTGGCCCGACATGTGGCCCCGGCGGTTACTAGTATTGATACACGATTAATTGTTGTTAATAACCCTGTAACGGGCCCCGACAGTGCCGTTACAGGTGTTAAGATTGTCCGATTAAGTGTCATTAACATGGAATTAATGACAATTAATCGGGTCTTGAAGTCCGTGGCTATCCTTTGAAGATCCGGAGTCGTTACAATGTCTTCCGGAGGTTTGAGGCGGCCAGCTCCGACGTTTGGACACGTGGCAGCTCCGGAGCTTGCTTGTGGGAAGCGGGAAGCTCCGGGGTGGCCTGGCACGTGTCAGGTCCGGAGCTTCTCTCGGTCAGGGGTTAAGTCCGGAGGTGCCGTTTCGGTACCTAGCCCGGAGCTTCACCCTTGTGGGTAGTAGCTCCGGTCTGGCAGTACACGTGGCAACCTAGGGGTTAACCATGTTGGAGAAGCAGGTCCGGTTATGTCTGACAAGTGGGCCTCCGAGGGTCTTCAATTTGAGTAGACGTCCTTCCCTTGAGATCTTTGTAACCTCAGGGGGTGTATGGTTTTTAGGGTACCGACAGCACCAATTATCGCGACTAGGTTTCCCGCATGCGTCTGCATATGCATGGTCTGCGTCTTTGGGATTTTCTTACAGGCGATCTCAAATGCCCGTCTTCCTACGAGTTTGACTTCAGCGTATACAAAGCTTGGTTGGAAGATGATGCTCGAGCTGGTGCTATTCTTGTTGCTAGTATGGAGGTTCGTCTTGCTGCTGATATTGTTGAGTTTGAGTATTCACACCAGATGTGGTCTTTTCTGTGTCGTCGTTACGAGCCTACTGGTCAGTCTACATCTCGTGCTGCTTTTCGTCACAAGCAGCTTGATCAGATGGAGGAGGCTCGTCTTCGTGATGGTGGCTTGTTGCGGACCTCTACCGCTTCGCCTCCTCGTTCTTCGACTTCTCGACCCACCGCTGGTGTTCAAGCTTGCCGGTCTTCATAGGATGCTCGTGTTGCTCATACTGGAGGATGTGAGGAGATTTCTGCTGCCACAGATGCCTGGTTGCTTATGCTTTTTCATCGCCTTGTTGCCTCTACACCTTCAGGAGCTGTTGGTATTGTGATACGGCCTTCTGCACCTTCAGATTCTGTCGCTGCTTCTTCATCTTCCTCTGAGGGACCACCTTCCACTTTTGGTTCAGGTACTCGCCCCTAGATTCTTGATTCTGGAGCTTCGTTTCATATGACTTCTTACTCCACATGTTTATCATCTTTGAGTCATTCATCTCGTTCTCTCACTGTTCTTACTGCTGATGGTTCTTCACTTCCAGTTCTTGGACAGGGCACCTTTCTATCTGATTCTTTTAATGTTCCTGATGTCTCCTATGTTCCTAACCTGGCCATGCAGCTTATGTCTGTTGGTCAACTCACTGATCATGGTTTTCGGGTGATTCTCGATTCTGATTCTTGTTCTGTTATGGATCATTGTACGGGTCAGCTTGTTGGCTCTGGTACGCGCCGTTGTGATTCCCAGCGGCTTTGGGAGCTTGATTGGCTTCGTCTTCCTTTTGCTGCGCCTGCTAGTCGTGTTAGCTCTGCTTTTGTTGCTCTGTCTACCGCGTCTTTTGCTCAGTGGCACCATTGTCTAGGACATGTTTGTGGCTCTCGTCTATTTGCCTTGATCCGTCGTGGTGTTTTAGGATCGGTTTCAGGAACTCAATCGTTATCTCAGTGTCAGGATTGTCGATTAGGAAAGCAGATTCAACTTCCCTATCCTTCTAGTGAGTCATTATCTCAGCGTCCTTTTGACCTTGTTCATTCAGATGTATGAGGTCCTGCTCCTTTTGTTTCCAAAGGAGGGCATCAGTACTTTATCATTTTTATAGATGATTTTTCTCCCCACACATGGGTTTACTTTATGAAATATCATAGTGAGGCGTTGTCTATCTATAAATCCTTTTCAGCTATGGTCCACACTCATTTTGACACATATCCGTGTTTTTCGTGCTGACTCTGCTGGTGGGTACCTCTCTGATGCTCTTCGGGACTTTCTTTCTGAGCAAGGTACCCTTGCTCAATATTCTTGTCATGGTGCTCATGCTCAGAATGGCGTTGCTGAGCGGAAACATCGTCATCTACTTGAAACAGCACGTACACTTCTCATTGCTTCCTCTGTCCTGTCTATTTTTTGGGTCGAGGTTGTCTCCACTGCCACTTACTTGATTAACATTCAGCCCTCGTCTGCTCTTAAAGGTAGGATTCCTTTTGAGCGTCTTACGGGCAAGATGCCTGATTACACCAGCCTTCGTCTTTTCGGTTGTGTGTTCTACGTGCTGCTTGCACCTCGTGAGCGTACTAAGGTGACTGCTCAGTTGGTTGAGTGTGTTTTCTTAGGGTATAGTTCGGAGCATAAGGGTTATCGTTGTTGAGATCCGTTTGGTCGACGGATGAGGATTTCACGGGATATTGTTTTTGATAAAACACGTCCTTTCTATCCTTGTCCTTTCTCTGATGCTTCTTCTGCATCTGTTGTTGATCCTATTTCATTCTTGTTATTTCCAGATGCTCCTATTGCTAGTGTACCTTTTCACACTCTGTACCACATTCGATAGTCTCACCTTCTTCTTCGGAGCCTTGTTCTTTGATTCCCAATTACACTTTGAAGGCTCCTGTCACGCAGGTTTATACTCGACGAGTTGAGTCCCCTTTAGATGTGCCATCTTCTTCTGATGAGCCGTCTACTCCAGTTGAGTCATCTTCTGATGTCTCAGCTTCTCCAACTCAGCCTGCCTCTCCAGATACGCCTTCTTTTTCTGAGGGATCATCTCCTTCCGATGATTCCTCTCCTGAGCAGCCTCTTGGACGCGGTCATCGTCCTCGCTAGCCTCCTGCTCGATACTCTCCTTCTAGCTTTGCTGCTACTGTTATACCTGAGCCGGCTATGTATTGTGATGTTGTTCCTCATCCAGAATGACAACATGCGATGGCCGAGGAGATTGCTGCTCTCGAGCGTACCGGCACGTGGGAACTTGTGCCCTGTCCCCCACGTGTTCGCCCGATCACCTGTAAGTGGTTCTATAAGGTTAAGACCCGCTCTAATGGTTCACTTGAGCGATATAAGACTCGATTAGTCGCTCGTGGCTTCTAGCAGGAACATGGTCATGACTATGATGAGACCTTTGCTCCTGTCGCTCACATGACCACTGTTCGCACTTTGCTTGTTGTGGCCTCTATTCGTGACTGGTCTATCTCTCAGCTTGATGTAGAATGCCTTTCTTCATGGTGAGCTGCGTGAGGAAGTTTATATGTAGCCACCACCTAGGTATTCTGTTCTTGAGGGTATGGTTTGTCGCCTTTGACGCTCTCTTTATGGCCTTAAGCAGGCTCCTCGTGCTTGGTTTCAGCGTTTTGCGTCTGTGGTTACTGTTGCTGGTTTCTCTGCCACTGCTCATGATCCCGCGCTTTTTATGCACACTTCGTATTGTGGGCGCACTCTTCTTCTTCTTTATGTTGATGACATGATCATCACTGGAGATGATTCGGAGTACATATCCTTTGTAAAGGCTCGTCTCAGTGAGCAGTTTCTTATGTCCGATCTTGGTCCTCTTTGCTACTTTCTTGGGATTGAGGTTTCTTCCTCCCCTGAGAATTTATCTGTCCCAGGCGAAGTACATTCAAGATCTTATTGATCAGGCTTCTCTTACTGATCACCAGACTATTGAGACTCCCATGGAACTCAATGCCCATCTTCGAGCCACTGATGGTGAGCCTCTTGATGATCCTAGTCGTTATTGTCATATTGTAGGGAGTCTCGTGTACCTTGGTGTCACTCGTCCTAATATCTCGTAATTTGCTCACATTCTGAGTCAGTTTGTTTCTGCTCCCACCCAGGTTCACTATAGTCACTTGCTTCGTGTCTTGCGTTATCTACGTAGGACTATCTCTAGACGCCTGTTATTTTCACGCTCTAGCTCTTTACAGCTCAAAGCATATTCTGATGCTACTTGGGCTAGTGATCCCTCTGATCGTCGATCTCTTTCTGTCTATTGTGTTTTTCTTGGTGGTTCCCTCATTGTTTGGAAGACTAAGAATCAGGTAGCAGTTTCTCGTTCGAGTGCAGAGGTTGGGTTGCGTGCTATGGCTCTTGTGAGTGCAGAGGTTACTTGGTTGCGGTGGTTGCTTGAGGACTTTGGTGTTTCTGTTGGTATGCCGACTCCTCTTTTGTCTGACAGTACAGGTGCTATCAGTATTGTTTGTGATCCGATTAAGCATGAGCTTACCAAGCATATTAGTGTTGATGCTTCTTATACACGAGCACAGGTGCAGGACGGTGTTGTTGATCTTCAGTATGTGCCTTCGGAGCTTCAGCTGGCGGATTTCTTCACGAAGACACAGAACCAAGCTCAGCATAGTTTTTATCTCTCCAAACTCAGTGTTTGTGATGCACCTTGAGTTTGAGGGGGGTGTTAGAGATATAGGGGTTATTTGTATTTCCCCCTTTGCATAGGGGCTTTTCTACATATTTGTAATCCCTTTATCTCTATTTATAGTGGAATTTGGCCCTTATAATAATACAAGCATCTTTCATAACAATTCAAAGAGTTTCTTTGATGGACCGGTTACTCAAATTAGAAAATTTGGACTTGCACCTTACTCCATATCGAGTTCTTGCAACTGGGCAAGATGAAGGGATGTTTGAATTTATTCCTTCTATTTCTCTTGCACAGGTAACTTGATATGAGAAACAAATGGAAGCTACTGTCAAGATACCAAATCCAAATGCCAATTTATCCTTTCCATACAATTAAGCTTCCTACAGATCCCAACTTCAGTTCATTTCTTCAAATTTTATGAAATTTTTTATGTTGATGGAAGTATTGTGTTCTCCCAGATTCTATCAGAACATCGCAGTATTACAAGTTACCTACAGAAGTTCCATCCTGATGAGGATGGTCCTTTCGGTATAACGGTCCAATGCTTGGAAACTTCCATTAAAAGCTGTGCTGGTTACTCTGTCGTTACTTAGAGCAACTAGTAGCCGGTTGCAGGCTGTAACTCAATGCCATGTCACTTAGAGTCAACAGTTTAGTTTTCTTATATAATAGACTAGCTATTAAATTGACTGGAGAGTGATTGCAATAAATGCCCTGTTTTCCCACCCCCAATCGAATGCAGGCACGCTGGTAGAGTACCTCGTAAGTACCGCTGCGTCGGGCGACTATTCTGGCGCCTGCAGCTCTCTCTCTCTTCTTTACTCCCTCATCCACGTAGGCAATATTCTGACGTGGATTCTTTTGCGCCAGCTGACTAGGCTCTATTATACCTGCTCTTATATAATAGGGGGTTGGAGACAGGTGCACATGCTTACTGGCCACTTGCTTCTGGTTTTAAGTAGCTCTATGATGGCATACTTGTACGTTTAGTGTTTAGAAGAGTTGTTTGAAGGCCTTGTTTTCGTCTCTCTATGTAAACCTGGCATTGATTACATTAATTCGCTGCACTGTTATTCATATAGTGCCGTGTCCAAAATTCGTTGCTCTTCAAAATACTGAACTTATTTTCTTTGTTCATTTAGTCTCATTTATGATATTTGGTCTGGCATGAAAATGATTCCTGTCTGCAATTTTTAGGAAGCATTTTTCATTTAGTCTCATTTATGGTATTTGGGATGGCATGAAAATTATTACTGTTTGCAATTTTTAGGAAGCATTATGTAGCAGAACTAGATTTTTATTATTCTTGGCCATTGTTTTAAACAGCTCAAGTATACGCCCATCATTGTTAAACGGAGGTTTATTCATTGTCAGGACATGTCTTAAAGCACTGTCCATTGACGTCCTGGCTTTCAATATCGTCTTCCTCTTGACATATGAAGTTACTCATGCTTACTCAACATAAACAAATATGAATGTACTAAACAAACAATAACTTTTTCTTCCGTTCATTAGGCATCTTGATAACCTTCTACTAACAGATGATGGACGCCTTTTCCATGTTGACTTTGCTTTTATTCTCGGCCGCGATCCTAAGCCATTTCCACCGCCTATGAAACTATGTAAAGAAATGGTTGAGGCCATGGGTGGTGCTGAAAGGTATAGTCGTGCAATTTTGCTTTGTATTTGCTCTTCCCCCACTTACTACTAGGCTAGCTCGTACTTATTGCAACTTGTGTTTCTATTCTAGCCAGTACTATACCAGATTCAAGTCGTACTGCTGTGAAGCATACAACATACTAAGAAAGTCAACTAGCCTCATATTGAATCTCTTCAAGTTGATGGAAAGATCTGGCATTCCAGATATATCCTCCGATGAAAGTGGAGGTCTCAAGGTAAGTTGTTAATTGCGAGTTAAAAGCACGTGTGAACTCTGTAAATACAACTGAGATGCGTGTATCTGTTTCTGTGGTCCATCAGCTTCAGGAGAAGTTCCAGCTGGATCTGTGTTAGCAACTGGACTAGAATCAGAAGAGAGAGGGAGAGATTGGTTGTCTGGAGGAGGAAGATGAAGCCAGAGAAGATGAGCAGAGCAAATAGAGAGTAATTGACTCACAATAACAATATTATGTTCCCCTCATTACCATACAGGTTTGGCCCTTTAACTCCTGGGGACGCAGCCCCTTGGCCCACCACTCAGTTCATTAGGCAACCCACACCCTATCTTAGTTTGTATTTTACAATTAAGAACTTGTGAACAGATCAGTGAGAAGCGTGTGTAACACCTTCTAGACCTAATAGCATAACAACTACTAACATTCTCTCCTCCTTGAGAACCCGCTTGCCCCAAGCAGGTGTCTGAGGTATCCTTCAGCTGTCCGGATGGTGTCATCGATGACAACAGCCTTGTGCGGGTTAGAGCCATTGAGACCCAAGGTTCTTGCATGTTCAAATGCACCAGTCTTAATATATTTCTTCACATTGTTCCATACACCTCCAGTGTTGGATGTTAAGATCTCTGTTCACAAAAGCACCAAGGAGGGCAAGGGACACCAATTACAAAATCCTTCCCAGTGGCAGCAGTAGTGTTTCCTGCAGCATCTTGAGCATCAATGCTCACACGAATTTTATGTATCACGCCTTCCATTTCAGCAATTTCTCCAGCATTGTCACTAATAGGGACATAAGCATCTTTGTCAAGACCAGTAGCAATCATGTTGAGCAATCCAAGAGCAACAACACCATACATAGCAGCAAGGCTGAAGCTGAGGAAAATACTAAAGACAACCGCAAAAATAGGTATGATGACGGATTGGCATCCCAGAGCAAGGCCAAGAATGACATTGGTTGTAGCTCCAAAGCTGCAGGAATCTGCAACATTCTGCACAGGACTGTATGCATTGCTTGTGTAATGCCCAACATTGTCGGCAATGACAGCTGGGAATTTTGGGTTGTCCTCAGTGGCATTCCTTTCAAATTTTCCAACAAGATCAGCACCAACATCAGCAGCCTTGGTGTAAATTCCACCATCGACATGGCCAATAAGAGCCGTAACAGAACCACCAAGACTATAATCAGTGACAGCCTCAAAAAGTCCCTCCCAGTCATCAGCATAGTAAATCCCAACCAAGGTGATAGGAATGTAAAGAACAGAGAGACCAGTTGCAACAAGCAGGAAACCTATCACAGCACCAGAGCGGAAAGCAGTAATGCAGGGCTTTTTGAAACTCCTCCTTGCCTCAAGAGTTGTCCTGACGTTTGTATATATGGCAATCTTCAATCCAAGAAAACCAGATACAAGAGAGGTGTCTGCTCCAAGCACAGAGGCAATTGTGTTGAAGATAGCATTGGCAAGTGCAGGCTTGCATATATAGTCTTTGCTGTAGTGATACGGCCAATTCTTGGTACTGAATCCCTCAACCGGGCCAAGGAAGAGGAAGATCAGGATGGCAAAAATGCTCATGAATAGTCTCACATACTTGTATTCAGTGAAAAGGAAGGAAGATACTCCGTCGGTCATTTCCTCGAACAGGTTGTGCGCTAGCAGTGGTGGTGCCCATGGCGGTGGAAATGGGCATCCGTGGTCCGGCAGGACAAGGAGCAGCAGGATATTAATCTCAATGTTCTTGTGTCCCAGCACCATGAGCAGCGCCATGTCCAGGGCGTTGAAGTGGAACATGCTGTCGTTGTCCCTCGGTTTGAACAGCTCCATCTCGCCGTTGTAGCTGCTAGCCTGGAGCTCCTCGTAGTACCACAGCGTGCGCTCCTTGAGCAGGGCGTCGTCCTCGGCCACGCACAACAGCACGCGCTGGCACAGGATGGCAGCGGAGACACGCACAGGGGCCATGACGGTGCAAGCATCGGCCTCCCTGGCGATGCATGTCTGGCTGAAGGTGATGGCGTCCATGGTGAGACCGCGGCACAGCAGCTGAGCCAGGGCGAGCTTGACGGAGGAGGTGGTGGACTTGTTGACGAGCAGCACGAGCGACAACGACATTTCATCGAACAAGTTGTGCGCGAGTGGTGGTGGAGGCCATGGCTGACGAAACGCAGCGGACGTCGCCTCGTCCTTGAGGTGGTCGACATCATCGGCGCCAGAGACGGGGAAGAGTGAGTTAAAGTCGTCCTGCAGCAGCTTGTACTGGAGCGTGGGGTTCTGCGCGTCGGAGGCAAAGATGTTGGGCGCCATCGTGGTGAGCGTGGCGACGGGGGTCGCGTACGGGACCGCGACGTGCGCGAAGGTGATGATGCGGAAGACGTCGCCCTGGGCGCGGATGTCGGCGTAGAGGAAGTCACGCGTGCCGAGAAAGCTCATGGGCACGGCGACGTTAGAGACGCGAGGTGGCAGGGCGAGGTCGACGCAGAGTTTCTCCGGCTCGTCGACGGAGTCGTGGTTCGCGTGCGTGGGGGCATTGATCGCGTTGGGAAAAACCACCGAGAGCTGATGCGGGACCAATTGGTTCTAATTTTGCAAGAAATTCCTTATAATACCCTCAAGTATCAATGTTGTGTACTTAACCTTCTAAAAAATTGGTTCAGTTTACCTTCAAATTATGTACATTGGTCCAATTCATCCTCTAGTGTTTTTTTTTCTTTTTTTATTTCTCTTTGTAAACATGAATTATATGTTACAACATACAATACATTAGATAAATATTTAGTGTCTGTTTGGACGCCGACTAAGCGCACCGCGCCGCACTATTTGGGAAAAAGGAGGAAAATCACTCTGATCTCAGATTTCGGAGAAATAAGTGGCTCACTGCAGCAGCGCCTAAGGTGCGGCGCTCATTTTCGGTGCCGCAGGTGCGACATATTTTGGCGGATGAAATGAACTGTGAGGTCTGCGGCGGAGTTGTGGCACGCCTAAGATTCGGCGGACACCAAATGCGAGCGAGGACGCCTAAGGTGCGGTGTTGACTGCTTGTGGCGAGTTGCGGCCAGCAACCAAACAGCTCTTTATAATTTTTTTACTCTCAAAGTATGTAAAAGAGACAAAATAATGCATGAAAAAGTTCTAAAGTTCATTTACTTCGTATGCAAACTATCTAGCCAAGGTAAAATGTGCAATCAGTTCGTCATATTGGCATCTCCATCACAACGCAGTGGTACCCTATCACAACGCAGTGGTAAAATCACTAGTTGGGAGGACCCCCGCCTGGTGCACGCTGACCGGCAGCAAGGTGACACTATGGGCGTGCCGGTCGAGAGGTCCCGATCGGGTATAAGTTGCAGTGCCATATCCCTTACAGGGGTGAGTGAAGATGAGAGCGTGAGCATGGTGAGCATCCGAAGAGCAGAGAGTTTTTTAGACTCCATTGTTGCTGCAAGCTAAGACACGAGCTGAAGCTGATGCGTACTGTGGGATGGGGGCGGGTCTCGGTGGCGACCATGCTGCTATCACCTACTCTGTGTTAAATTCTGATGTTATGCCTAATGGTGAATTAGGGCATGGACTAAGTATGCAGAGGCTAATTAAGCTAGAACAAACACCAATCAATCTAGCTAATCAACTAGGGTTAAGCATTGGATGGACATACCTTCGGGTGTAGAAGAATTGGCCGCCATGGAGACTGTCGGGAGGGCAAGAGGGCACCTCCACCGACGTTGGAGCAGTCTTGCCGATGAGGTGCCGCAACCAGGATTGTGCAACACAGTGGAGGGCCTTCCGGAGACTTCTTCCTCAAGGCGATCGGTGCCTGCCTTTGCTTATATAGAGAGGAAACGCCCCAGAGGGCCCACCCAACATTTTGTTGGGATTATGTCCTCCGATCAGGATTGGGAGAGGGAAGGAGATTGAGTTGGTTACGGGTGTAACCAACTCCTAATACCTGTGATCATCTGATTAAATCCTAACATTCTTTCCCTTGACCACGGGTCACATAAGCTAATTTCTAAACACATAGACTTTTGACATTATTTCCTAATGATTGACATAAAGGGAACGGCGCATCGAAACAGCCATTTACGTACTGCTTGACTCGATGACCACATTACATCTCACATTAGAAACATGTCCTGAACTGAGTTTGGCCCCTAAATATCCAGGTATCACAGGCTCTCCCTTAAACCCATACCGGTTACGTGTCTCCTGAACACGCTGGGCGGAAGACCTTTGGTTAGCGGATCCACGAGCATCTGCTCGATACTGATATGCTCTAGACTGATGACATGATCCTGGATTCGTTCTTTCACAACGTAGTACTTAATGTCGATGTGTTTGGCAGCACCACTCGACTTATTGTTGTGAGAGTACAATACTGCTGGTTTGTTATCGCAGTATAGCTTAAGTGGTTTCTCAATGCTGTCGACCACTCTAAGTCCGGGTACAAATTTCTTAAGCCACATAACCTGTCCTGATGCCTCATAACAAGCAACAAACTCAGCATACATCATAGATGATGTCATGATGGTTTGTTTGGAGCTTTTCTAAGAGATAGCTCCATTCGCAAGGGTAAAAATGTATCCTGATGTGGATTTCCTAGTATCCACGCACCCCGCGAAGTTTGATTCTGAGTATCCCACTATTTCTAGTGAGTCTGATTTCTGATAAGTCAACATGAGGCTCTTAGTACCTTGTACATATCTCAGTGCTTTCTTAACTGCCTTCCAGTGGTTGGGTCCTGGATTGGCCTGATATATGCCAAGCACCCTGGTAACATAAGCTAAGTCAGAGCGTGTACAAACTTGAGCATATTGAAGGCTTCCGACAGCTGAAGCATAGAGAACTGCTTTCATCTAATCGACTTCATACTGATTCTTAAGACACTGAAAGTTCCCAAACTTATCGTCCTTGACTATAGGAGCAGGTGTGGCCTTGCTCTTATGCATACTGTACTTTTTAAGCACATTCTCTAAGTATGTCTTTTGTGAAAGACCTAATACTCCCTTAACTCTATCTCGGTGAATCTCTATGCCCAAGACATAGGAGGCTTCACCTAGATCTTTCATATCAAAGTTCAAGGACAAGAACTTTTTAGTTTCTAATAGTAGATCAACGTTACTACTCGCGAGTAGTATGTCATCTACATAAAGCACGAGAAAGATGAATTTCCTGTTCTTAAACTTAGTGTAAATGTGTCACGCCCGGTCATCGTAAAGATGAACAGACGCTAACCACATGTACGCCAGGATCAGTTGAATCGTACATGCGTTGACGAAAGTGAAATACCATTACATTGCCATGTTCGAAATACATAAATAGTCTTACAGAACGACCCGAAGGTCTACAAATACACACCACAAATATTTACAACACTAAACAGTTCGACACTACAGAAAGCAAGATAGATAAGCGGGCTTCGTCTCCACAGGCAGCCGTTGCGCGTGAGGTCACCAGCCTAGACCAAGTCCTCCGGGTTGACGTAGAAGTCCTCCGGTGCAGCTTCATCTTCTTCATACTCTAAAGGAGAATTAAACGCTTGAGTACATAGAGTACTCAGCAAGTGCGGGAAGAGAATGACATGATTGGCCAGGGCAAGGAGAGGCCAAATATGGCTTAGCACTATGCTTAGAACCTATCCTTAGCTTTCAATTATCAATATCATAATTCAATAAATAATTAACACATGATTAATGACAATGAAAGTACTTGAACCATAATGAACCATCATTTCCCAACCATAGACTAATTATGAACTGGCCCCAAGCCGCTCTTGTCCGTGAGCACGGCTGTCATGACAGTTTTACCAAATCTCTGCAGAGAGTGTACCCTTTCCCCACAAGCAGTGATTTCATCCCCTGTTGCCAGGTGGACTAAGTGAACCTCCCTGATTGCCCGTGGTAGCTAACCACATTACACACTTCCTTTGGTGTGAGGCCAGGAGATCACAACATGGTCTTTACAAAGGTACTCCCGATTAGTGCTAGCCCTCTAAGGTTTCCACCACTGGGGATTCTCGGAGTAACCCTCCGCCCCAGAGCCCCCTCTTGAGCCTTGCGGTTCCAAGAGCAGATCACCCGCCTCATTCCCCGCACCATCCAGCCACTAGCAGTTCATCGGGAGAAACCTAATTAATTGACCAAGCTGCCCCATCTCAGTCTCGTGGTGGTACTATAAAGCTTAGTGGCTTCCTCCATAAACCGGTCCTTAGAATCCGGTGGTAACAAACCCCAGTCCCGGGTCTCGTGCACAATGCACCATACCAAAACTAACCAACCACCAGATTCCTATCCACTAATCATTATGTAAATTCATCACCAAATTAAAGTAGCCATAGAGTTGAGCATAGAACATTTGTATGAAATCTCAATCCCAACATCTAAGCATGGCTAAGCATAAATAAAGCCTATCTACCTCCCAACCCATTTCAGGTACGAGGAATGGTAAGGAACAGGGCATGTAAACATGTAGTAGGACATCAATTTAATTAGCATGCAACTAGCTAAGTCCCTAAAATAGGTACAAGATGGTCAAGGGCACTTGCCTTCGTTGGAGACTTGAGAATTGACGAAGTCTTGGTCTTGGAAGTTGAGATTAGGGTCGTAGAACGACTCTAAATATATGCCCAAGCAATGGCAAGAATAGAATAAGGCTAAATAAGTAAAGGCACGCAAACAATACATTCACACATACACATAAGCACAAAATTCTACACTAATGCGTCCCTACGAGGTATTTATCACTTAACATGGCCAAAGTATGCATTTTATATTTTTCCTAGAATTTTGGGATTTTATTATAGCCTAAAACCAATTTTATTGAATTTTCTATAGCAAAAATGTATTTTAAAACCTTTATAATAATTAATCCAGGGACCAAATATATTTTATCTGAACTCTACAATTAATTCACAGCATAAAATAATTTCTAAACATTTTTCATAGTATTCCTACACTTATTCATCATTTTTATCTAATTTCTATACCTTAAATACATTTAGAAACCCTATTCAGCAAATAAATAAAAGTCCAGGGGTTAATTAAATAGTTTTCTACACTGTACAGGGCCTAAATATACTATTCTACCAAATTACAGGGGTTAGAATGCTTAATTAAATGATTAAAACCAATTTTTAGGGTTCCAGGGGCTAGTCTGCGAATTCTGGGGGCTAGACTCAAATTACAGAGAAGCTCCGGGGGTAGCAACGAAGTTTCCAGGGGCCTGGGTGTAAACGCAGAGGCGGGAAAAGGGGATTTGAATGTGAGCCGTTGGATTCTAAATGGACGCGCGAGATTTAATATGGCCGAGCCGGTATGAAGTTCTAATCGTGGCCGTTGGGGCTCTACCGATGGCCCAGATTGGGCCACGTCGCCCCCGGCGACGTCGGCGGTGGCCGGCGCGGCGGCGCTAGGCGCCCGCGGCGGTGAACTCGCCGGAGACGGCCAAAACGGCGAACCCGACGTCCAAACATGGTGCTAAGGGCATGGAATGAAAGAGGAGAAGAAGGGGAACTCACCTAGGGGAGTAGCTAGCCTTGAAATCGGTCGGAGGACGGTCGGCGATGAGGAATGGCGGCGGTGGCATCGGACCTCGTCGGACTTGGTGATTCCTCGGTGATCTCCCCTCGAACTCTTGTCCGGCGTGTTCCTGGTGGGGCGGTGAGCACGTGAGAGCAAGAAGATGGGGAGCAAGGGCACTGCAGTGGCGGGAACGCGTGTGCCAAGATACTCACCGGCGATGAAGGGTTTGAGAGAGAGAGAGAGCTCCGGGAGAGGGGGAAAATGGGGTGTTGGCTCCTCTAAAGCGTGGAGGGGGGTGTGCGGTTTCGATGGGCGCACAAAAACTGCCGGGGAGAGTGGAATCGGGGGAGGAACGTGGGCGCGGGGGCGTCGGTTGCGCGCGGCAGTTGTGCGGGGCGCGGGAGAAGGAGGTGGGGGACGGCGCCGACATGCGGGCCCCGCCCGGCAGAGAGAGGGAGAGAGGGGAAGTGAGGGAAGGGCTGGGCCGCGGGGGAGGGAAAGTGGGTTGGGCCAGGGGGAAAGATTTGGCCCAGGGAGGGGTTTTTAATTTTTCCTTTTTCTTTTTCATCTCTTTTCTTTTGATTTTGAATTTGAATTCAATTTGAACCGTTTGCTACACGTTTAAACACCAAAAATTCACAAGAAAATGCATGCTACTATGATCAAGGTTTGAGCAAATTTTTGTACAAGAATATGGGTGTTACAACTCTACCCCCCTTAAAAGGAATCTCGCCCTCGAGATTCGGACGTTCTAAGAGAATAGATGAGGGAAATCCGCCTTGAGAGCTTCTTCTCTTTCCCATGTTGCTTCTGCCTCTGAATGATGTTTCCATTGTACTTTACACATGCGAATGACTTTGTTTCTTGTGATCTTCTCCAGTGTCTCAAGTATCTTGACAGGCTGCTCCACATAAGACAAATCTTCTTGTACATCCACTGCTTCCATTGGCAATTGCTCTTCAGGCACCCTTAGGCACTTC
Source organism: Tuctoria greenei (assembly GCA_036927565.1). Lineage (NCBI taxonomy): Eukaryota > Viridiplantae > Streptophyta > Magnoliopsida > Poales > Poaceae > Tuctoria > Tuctoria greenei. The sequence goes on along the minus strand of JAYESD010000002.1, from coordinate 70,407,197 downwards.
TTAAGTTGCGACACATGGAACACATTGTGCACATCTGCCAGGTGTGGCGGAAGCTCAAGTTGATAAGCCACCTCACCACGTCTTTCGAGTATCTTGAACGGACCAATATAGCGTGGTGACAGCTTGCCTCTTACTTTGAATCTTCGCAATCCTCTCATAGGTGACACCTTCAAGTATACGTAGTCACCAACTTCAAATGTGAGATCGCGTCTTCGAGTGTCCGCATAACTCTTCTGTCTCGTTTGAGCCGCCTTTAGATTCTTCCGAATTTCTTGTACTTGTCTTTCAGCCTCTTGTAATACGTCAGGCCCAAAGACTTGACTTTCCCCAGTTTGATTCCAAAACAACGGTGTCCTACATTTTCGCCCATACAATGCTTCAAAAGGAGACATCTTCAAACTGGCTTGATAACTGTTGTTGTAAGAAAATTCGGCATATGGCAGATTCTTGTCCCAACTCTTGCTATTCTTTAAAGCACACGCTCTCAACATATCTTCTAATATCTGGTTGGTGCGTTCTGTCTGGCCATCAGTTTGAGGATGATACGCCGAACTGAAATTTAGACGGGTATCCATTGATTCATGCAACTTCTGCCAGATTCTTGAGGTGAATTGGGTGCCTCTGTCTGAAATGATCTTCTTAGGAACTCCATGTAAGCACACAATCCTGGAGATGTACAGTTCCGCCAACTTGGGGCCATTATAGGTCTCTTTCACAGGAATAAAGTGAGCCACTTTAGTTAGACGGTCCACAATAACCCATATAGAATCATATCCAGACTGTGTTCTTGGTAGTCCCACAATGAAGTCCATACTAATTTCTTCCCATTTCCATTCTGGCACTTTGATTGGTTGCAATAGCCCTGCTGGTCTTTGATGTTCCGCCTTAATCAGTTGACATGTATCACATATGGCCACATATTCGGCTACATCCCGTTTCATTCCATGCCACCAATATCGATCTTTAAGGTCTTGATACATCTTTGTGCTTCCGGGGTGGATGGAGTACGATGAGTCATGAGCTTCTCTTAATATCAACTCTTTAATCTCCTTGACATCTGGAACGCAAATCCGCTTTCCAAGCCATAAGGTTCCTTGTTCATCCTCTCTAAAGTTCGGAGCTTTCCCTTTCTTCATCAACTGTTTGATCTCCTTGACCTTCTCATCATTCTTCTGCCCTTCTCGTATATCACGCTCGAGGGTTGAGTCCACTTCCATAGCAACTGCTTCAGTGCTAGACACTAGACATAGATTTAACCTTGCAAACTCTTCACATAGCTGGGGTTGAAGAGCTTGGACTGACAAGTTATTGCTTTGTCCCTTCCTGCTTAGAGCATCAGCGACCACATTAGCCTTGCCCGGATGATAGTTGATTCCCACATCAAAATCATTGATTAATTCCAACCAACGACGTTGCCTGAGGTTAAGATCCGGCTGTGTAAATATGTACTTCAAGCTCTTGTGATCTGTATATATCTCCGTCCTTTTTCCCATCAAGTAGTGTCTCCATATCTTCAAAGCATGAACAACAGCTGCCAATTCTAAGTCATGTGTTGGATAATTCCTCTCATGTTTCCGAAGTTGTCTTGAAGCATAGGCCACAACATGTCCTCCTTGCATTAAGACACATCCTAAACCATGACCGGAAGCATCACAATAGACCACAAACTCCTTCTGCATATCAGGCATCACCAATACTGGTGCACTGGTCAACCTCTTCTTCAATTCGGCGAAGCTTACTTCACATTCGGGGGTCCATTTGAAAGCAACTCCTTTCTCAAGCAACTTGGTTAGTGGTCGAGAGATCTTTGAAAATCCCTCGATGAATCGACGGTAATAACCAGCCATACCTAAGAATCTTCTTATATCATGTACACTCTCAGGTGTTTCCCACTTAAGGACATCGGCCACTTTGCCTGGATCCACTGCTATACCTCCTTCAGATATGACATGTCCCAAAAATGATACCTCCTTTAGCCAAAACTCACACTTGCTAAGTTTGGCATACAGTTGATGTTGGCGAAGCTTCTGTAGGGCCATCCTGAGGTGCTCCTCATGCTCTTCTTCCGTCTTGGAGTAGATAAGTATGTCATCGATGAATACCACTACGAACTTGTCCAAGTACTCCATGAAAACCTTGTTCATAAGATACATAAAATACGCCGGAGCATTGGTCAGTCCGAACGACATAACGGTATACTCATACAATCCATACCGAGAGACAAATGCCGTCTTGGGAATATCTGACGGTCTAATCTTCAGTTGATGGTAGCCCGAACGAAGATCAATCTTGGAAAACACACATGCTCCTCTTAACTGATCAAATAAATCTTCAATCCTTGGTAGTGGGTATTTATTCTTGATTGTTACCTCATTTAGAGCACGGTAGTCCACACACAACCTTTGAGTTCCATCCTTCTTAGGTACAAATATAACTGGTGCTCCCCAAGGCGATGAGCTAGGGCGAATATATCCTTTTGCCAATAATTCCTCAATATGATCCTTTAGTTCAGCTAGTTGTTTAGCATCCATTCTATACGGCCTCTTATATATTGGGGCCGTTCCAGGTACTAATTCAATGATAAATTCAATCTCTCGATCAGGGGGCATACCTGGCAAGTCATCTGGGAATACATCCGGAAATTCTTTCACAACCCTGATGTCTTTGGTACTCTCAAGGTGATTGAGTTGTACTACTGCTTCTTGTGTCTGATCTGGCTTGAATTCCACTGTGGTGCCATCCGGTTGTGTTAAACAGACTGTTCTAGTTGCACAATGAATTACTCCTTGATTCTTTGTCAACCAGTCCATTCCCAGAATGATATCTAATCCTTGTGAGTCCAACACTATTAGGTTGGCCCAAAAGACTACCCCCCTTATGTTTATACTCACTTTTCGGCATAAATGCCTTGCCACCATCTCTCCTCCAGGAGAGTTTATCAATAATGGCCCATTCAAGAATGTAACTACCATGCCATGCTTCTTTATGAAATCCATGGATATGAATGAATGTGTAGCACCCGAATCAAACAATATGGTGGCGGGGTGGGAGTTGACAGAGAACGTACCGATCACCACATCAGGTGCTTCCTGTGCTTGCTCCAGAGTCACATGGTTGACACGACCAGTTGGGTTTTGCTGCTTCTTTGGACAACTGCTGGCATAGTGTCCCCATTCTCCGCACTTGTAGCATTGTACTCCTGCAGCATTATTTGGGCCCTTGTTGCCTCCTGACTGGTTTCTTGGGGGTTGGCCACTCGGACGGTTAGCGGGGGCTGAAGGGCGGGGTGGCTGCATCTGCTGGCGTGGGGGTTGCATTGGCTGGCGTGGTGGCTGCTGCTGCTGCTGCTGGCGCATTGGCTGGTTGTAAGGGGTGGGTGGCCTGTAGTTGGAGTTGGGATACCTTTGTCCCGAGTAGTTCATGGGACGAGTCATGTGAGTTGTAGGTGGAGGGTTGAGACGGGGGCGTACATTGCTGCTAGAGGCATGTGCTGCTAAAGTCAACTTCCTCTTTCTTTCGTCATCTTCCAGTTCCTTCTTAGTCCTTTCCACTTCAAAAGCTTTGTCCACTAACTTCTGGAAGTCGCCGTAGTCGCTGGAAGACATAGCAAACTTTAACTCTTTGTCCAGCCCATTCTTGAAGCGGAATTGTTTCTTGGCGTCGGTATCCACATCTGTTGGGGCATAGCGGGATAGCTGGGTGAAGGCATTCAGGTAGGCCCTCACAGTCATGCGGCCTTGCTTTAGCGTCAGGAATTCTTCACGCCTGGCTTGTATCTCTCCTTCAGGTACGAAGTGATTGCGGAAGTTGGTACGGAATTCTTCCCATGTAATATTTTCCGGGTCCCGGTGGGCTTCGGTGAAGGCGGTCCACCAGTCAGCTGCTGGTCCTTGAAGTTGATGAGAGGCTAGTAGCACTTTCTCCCTTCCTTCACAGTGGATGAGCCTCAGCTTGCTATCAATGGTACGGAGCCAATCATCGGCGTCCATGGGTTCGGTAACGGTGGCAAAAGTGGGTGGATGGGTGTTCAGGAAGTCCCTAAGGAAGGACCTAGGTGGAAAAGGTGGTGGTGGCGGAAGGTTGTAGTTTGGTGGTGGTGGGGGTGGGGCTTGTTGCAGGTTGGTGACAATCTGGGTGAGGTTGTTAAGTAGCTGAGTCTGAAGAGCCATCATCTGTTGCATCTGTTGAGAGGCTGGGGCTCCTCGAGCACCCCTTGCATTCCATCCAGGGACACCTCCAAGTCCTTCATCCAGAGGTGGGTTACCACGACCACGACCTCTACCTCTACCTCGTCCAGCCATCTGTGATAGAGAAGTTTATTGAGGTCTTAGAATAATAGATGAGATAAGAAAGGGTACACTAGGGTAACACGGTCCCAACTATATGCATCAAGGGTAATAGACATAAAGCAAGTTCATTAATCAACTAGTGTGGAGGTGGACAAGATGCCTAAGCATTCCACCACTCACACGACACATAAACAAGACTAAAGACATGGATGTGGACAGGATGCCGAAGCATTCCACAACTCATGTCGCAACCAACACACACAACATGAAGCAAACTACTAGCATGACAACATAAAAGGCACAACTCAAGACTAGGGAGGGCGTAGCTACACGCTCCTACAAACTAAGGATAACTGTCCTGAGTCGACCAGCGGGGAAACGAGTCCACTCCTACTCGTCGGAGTCCTCCTCAACCTCCATCTCCGGGTCTTCTTCTTCTGAGTCTTCTCTTGAGTTCTCGGAGGAGTTCATGCGGCGATCCGGAGAGTTCGGGTCCCAAGGCTCCACGTCTGAAGCGTACTGCGGAGAGTTAGGATCAACTCCAGTGATCCTCGTGTAGCGTCGGCGAAGTCGCTCGTAGCGGTCGACCAGGTCCCTGCTGTCCTGCAGCTCCTGCTGACAACGCTGGAGTCGCGAAGACAACTCCACAACGTCGTCCACCAGCCTCTCGCACTGGGGGTGAGTCAAGCGTCCCTCGACGTCACGTCCAGTGAAGGCGGCTGTGCCACTAGGGCGCTGAGGGGTGTACGCGTGCTCCGTGCACCCAAGAAGGAACCTGTGGGCGTGGCTCCAGTAGGTGGTCGCCTCCCACGTGGCGTCCTCCTCAGCTGCACGCTGGGAGCTCCTCCAGGCCGGAGAGAAGTGCGAGTGCAGCAACTCCGAGTCGTAGTAGACGGCCAGCTGAGAAGTCCACTCCAGCTCACCAGTATAGGGTGCAAAGACCCTAGTGGTGTGGTAGACTAAGCGGACACGGTACTCACGGTACCCCGCAGCTCGAAGAAGAGAACGAAGACGGACGCGCATCCTCGAAGCAGCACTCCCGTTGGAGAGCAGTGTCGTCTCCCTCCGGGGTGTGTAAGGTGCGGAGCGACTGGCTAGGGCGTGCTGAGGGACACGACCTCCAGTCGACTTACGGGCCGTCTGCTTGGTCCGCGCCATCTACAAACATTTGAAAAGAAGAGAGTGAGATTAATAATTAATAAATAAAGTTAGAATAAAACAATAAGCAAAGCAAGGTAAGAAGCACAAGGGTTGAGATGGAGAGCACAAAGTTTTGGAAATACTATTTCATATGAAAATAGTATAGTCCTTAATTTTCGGCCATTTCTAACTAGGCTTGCGTCCTACGGGCAACACGGCTCTGATACCACTTTGTCACGCCCGGTCATCGTAAAGATGAACAGACGCTAACCACATGTACGCCAGGATCAGTTGAATCGTACATGCGTTGACGAAAGTGAAATACCATTACATTGCCATGTTCGAAATACATAAATAGTCTTACAGAACGACCCGAAGGTCTACAAATACACACCACAAATATTTACAACACTAAACAGTTCGACACTACAGAAAGCAAGATAGATAAGCGGGCTTCGTCTCCACAGGCAGCCGTTGCGCGCGAGGTCGCCAGCCTAGACCAAGTCCTCCGGGTTGACGTAGAAGTCCTCCGGTGCAGCTTCATCTTCTTCATACTCTAAAGGAGAATTAAACGCTTGAGTACATAGAGTACTCAGCAAGTGCGGGAAGAGAATGACATGATTGGCCAGGGCAAGGAGAGGCCAAATATGGCTTAGCACTATGCTTAGAACCTATCCTTAGCTTTCAATTATCAATATCATAATTCAATAAATAATTAACACATGATTAATGACAATGAAAGTACTTGAACCATAATGAACCATCATTTCCCAACCATAGACTAATTATGAACTGGCCCCAAGCCGCTCTTGTCCGTGAGCACGGCTGTCATGACAGTTTTACCAAATCTCTGCAGAGAGTGTACCCTTTCCCCACAAGCAGTGATTTCATCCCCTGTTGCCAGGTGGACTAAGTGAACCTCCCTGATTGCCCGTGGTAGCTAACCACATTACACACTTCCTTTGGTGTGAGGCCAGGAGATCACAACATGGTCTTTACAAAGGTACTCCCGATTAGTGCTAGCCCTCTAAGGTTTCCACCACTGGGGATTCTCGGAGTAACCCTCCGCCCCAGAGCCCCCTCTTGAGCCTTGCGGTTCCAAGAGCAGATCAACCGCCTCATTCCCCGCACCATCCAGCCACTAGCAGTTCATCGGGAGAAACCTAATTAATTGACCAAGCTGCCCCATCTCAGTCTCGTGGTGGTACTATAAAGCTTAGTGGCTTCCTCCATAAATCGGTCCTTAGAATCCGGTGGTAACAAACCCCAGTCCCGGGTCTCGTGCACAATGCACCATACCAAAACTAGCCAACCACCAGATTCCTATCCACTAATCATTATGTAAATTCATCACCAAATTAAAGTAGCCATAGAGTTGAGCATAGAACATTTGTATGAAATCTCAATCCCAACATCTAAGCATGGCTAAGCATAAATAAAGCCTATCTACCTCCCAACCCATTTCAGGTAACAAGGAATGGTAAGGAACGGGGCATGTAAACATGTAGTAGGACATCAATTTAATTAGCATGCAACTAGCTAAGTCCCTAAAATAGGTACAAGATGGTCAAGGGCACTTGCCTTCGTTGGAGACTTGAGAATTGACGAAGTCTTGGTCTTGGAAGTTGAGATTAGGGTCGTAGAACGACTCTAAATATATGCCCAAGCAATGGCAAGAATAGAATAAGGCTAAATAAGTAAAGGCACGCAAACAATACATTCACACATACACATAAGCACAAAATTCTACACTAATGCGTCCCTACGAGGTATTTATCACTTAACATGGCCAAAGTATGCATTTTATATTTTTCCTAGAATTTTGGGATTTTATTATAGCCTAAAACCAATTTTATTGAATTTTCTATAGCAAAAATGTATTTTAAAACCTTTATAATAATTAATCCAGGGACCAAATATATTTTATCTGAACTCTACAATTAATTCACAGCATAAAATAATTTCTAAACATTTTTCATAGTATTCCTACACTTATTCATCATTTTTATCTAATTTCTATACCTTAAATACATTTAGAAACCCTATTCAGCAAATAAATAAAAGTCCAGGGGTTAATTAAATAGTTTTCTACACTGTACAGGGCCTAAATATACTATTCTACCAAATTACAGGGGTTAGAATGCTTAATTAAATGATTAAAACCAATTTTTAGGGTTCCAGGGGCTAGTCTGCGAATTCTGGGGGCTAGACTCAAATTACAGAGAAGCTCCGGGGGTAGCAACGAAGTTTCCAGGGGCCTGGGTGTAAACGCAGAGGCGGGAAAAGGGGATTTGAATGTGAGCCGTTGGATTCTAAATGGACGCGCGAGATTTAATATGGCCGAACCGGTATGAAGTTCTAATCGTGGCCGTTGGGCCTCTACCGATGGCCCAGATTGGGCCACGTCGCCCCCGGCGACGTCGGCGGTGGCCGGCGCGGCGGCGCTAGGCGCCCGCGGTGGTGAACTCGCCGGAGACGGCCAAAACGGCGAACCCGACGTCCAAACATGGTGCTAAGGGCATGGAATGAAAGAGGAGAAGAAGGGGAACTCACCTAGGGGAGTAGCTAGCCTTGAAATCGGTCGGAGGACGGTCGGCGATGAGGAATGGCGGCGGTGGCGTCGGACCTCGTCGGACTTGGTGATTCCTCGGTGATCTCCCCTCGAACTCTTGTCCGGCGTGTTCCTGGTGGGGCGGTGAGCACGTGAGAGCAAGAAGATGGGGAGCAAGGGCACTGCAGTGGCGGGAACGCGTGTGCCAAGATACTCACCGGCGATGAAGGGTTTGAGAGAGAGAGAGAGCTCCGGGAGAGGGGGAAAATGGGGTGTTGGCTCCTCTAAAGCGTGGAGGGGGGTGTGCGGTTTCGATGGGCGCACAAAAACTGCCGGGGAGAGTGGAATCGGGGGAGGAACGTGGGCGCGGGGGCGTCGGTTGCGCGCGGCAGTTGTGCGGGGCGCGGGAGAAGGAGGTGGGGGACGGCGCCGACATGCGGGCCCCGCCCGGCAGAGAGAGGGAGAGAGGGGAAGTGAGGGAAGGGCTGGGCCGCGGGGGAGGGAAAGTGGGTTGGGCCAGGGGGAAAGATTTGGCCCAGGGAGGGGTTTTTAATTTTTCCTTTTTCTTTTTCATCTCTTTTCTTTTGATTTTGAATTTGAATTCAATTTGAACCGTTTGCTACACGTTTAAACACCAAAAATTCACAAGAAAATGCATGCTACTATGATCAAGGTTTGAGCAAATTTTTGTACAAGAATATGGGTGTTACAAAATGCAATTGTCCTCCTCATTCTCATTAAACCCAAATTTCCTGATTGTCTCATCGAACTTGAGATACCATTGTCATGAGGCCTGTTTGAGTCCATAAATGGACTTTCTAAGTCGACATCTCATGTTCTCCTTACCCTTAGCGATGAAACCTTTTGGTTGCATCATATAGACATCCTCATTTAGATCCCCATTGAGAAACGTCGTCTTTACATCCATCTGATGTAATTCTAAGTCATAATGCGCTACTAATGCCATGATGATTCTAAACGAATCCTTAGTTGAGACGGGTGATAATGTCTCATTGTAATCAACACCCTCTCTTTGAGTGAAACCTTTTGCAACAAGTCTAGCTTTGTACTTTTCAATATTCCCTCTGGAGTCACGTTTGATTTTGTAGACCCATTTACAGCCTATTGTTTTGGCTCATTTAGGAACTTCAACTAATTCCCAGACTTTATTTGCATCCATAGACCTCATCTCATCCTCTATGGCTTTACGCCACTTGGATGACTGAGGGCTGCTCATAGCTTGTTCAAATGAGGAGGGATCATCCTGTATTTGAAACTCTTCACTCATATAGACCTCATAGTCAGTCGATATTGCAGACCGTCTGGCTCTCTGAGATCTCCTAAGTTGCGCATCATTTTGGGACGGCTGTTGTTCCTCATTAGCGACATCTGACCGAGGTTGCTCAGAAGGCTGAGTTGGAACCTGTTGTACAGGTGCATCATTATTTTCTATTGCTGATGGAGAACTAACAACAGGTGTTGCACCACCATCATCAGACACTTGTGGTGCATCGACAGCAGGTAGAGTGAAGAATGGTTCTTGAATCATAGGAGAGGGCACGTAGACCCGCTTCTCCTCAAGATCAATTTCACGTCTTACCGTGCTCCCCCTAATCATTGAATCCTCTAAGAAAACGGCATGTCTGGTTTCTACAAACTTAGTGTGCCTGTCAGGGCAGTAGAAACGAAAGTTCTTACTCTTACCTGGATAGCCAATAAAATGACAACTAACTGTTTTAGGATCCAACTTTCCTAAGTTTGGGTTAAATATCTTAGCCTCAGCAGGACAGTCCCAGATGTGCAAGTATCTAAGTGAGGGCTTACGTCCAGTCCACATCTCATATGGTGTTTTCGACACCTCCTTAGTAGGAACCCGATTAAGCAAATGGATGGCGGTTTTTAGCGCCTCCATCCATAAGGTAACCGGCAAGTCTGAATAACTAAGCATGGATCTAACCATGTCCATTAGCGTACAGTTATTCCGTTCCGCTACTCCATTTTGCTGAGGCTCGCCCGATGTAGAATACTGGGCGACTATGCTATGTTCCTGTAGGAACCGTGCAAACGGTCCTGGAACTTGGCCATATGGGGTGTGCCGACCGTAGTACTCACCACCACGATCGGACCTAACGACCTTTATCTTAGTGTTGTACTGATTTTCAACTTCAGCTTTAAATATCTTAAACTTATCCAATGCTTCGGATCGATCCTTAATTGGATAAATGTAGCCATAACGAGTATAGTCATCCGTGAAGGTTATGAACGAGTCAAAACCGTCAACAGAGACAATGGGAAAAGGGCCACAGATGTCTGTGTGTACTAATTCTAATATTCTCGTACTGCGTTTGGCGCCTTTTTTAATAGTCTTAGTGAATTTGCCTTTTATACAGTCTATGCATTCTTCTGAATCCGAAAAGTCCAAACAGGGAAGAATCGATGGCGAAACGAGTCATTTAATTCTCCCCCTCGAAATATGGCCTAAGCGACTGTGCCATAATTTCGATGACATTTTGGGATCGATTATTTTGCGCTTGTGAAAGCCTGAGTCGTTACGTGAGGAATTCTGAATGTCGCTTATCTGATTCACCTTATCATGCGTAGATAGCAAATAAAGTTGGTCTTGTCTGATGGAAAGACCCACAATCTTATTATTAAACTGAATGATACATTTGTCATTGCCAAAGTGGCATATAAATCCATAATTATCTAAGCATGAAACTGATATTAAATTTCTCCTAGCTGAGGGTACATAGAGGACGTCATGAAGTACAAGTACAAAGCCATAACTAAGTACTAAGGGAATTTCTCCTATGGCTTCAACATGAGCTTTGTGCCCGTCAGCAACTCTAATGCTCCTTTCTCCTCTTCTTAGGTTCCTCCTTATATTCAACCTCTGCAACGAATGAGTAACGTGCACAGTGGCATCTGAGTCAATCCACCAAGTAGATGATGAATAGTCTAAGTACAGAGATTCATCAGCTGAAGTTACTAAGTTCATACCTCTCTTATTGCACCACTTTAGAAAGCCAATGCAATCTTTTTGAAAGTGCCCCTTCTCTTTACAGAAGAAACACTTATACTTATCCACTTTCTCACTCTTGCTACAGTGTTCATGTGGGACCTTAGCTTTGCCCTTGTCCTTCCGAGGAATGCTGAGGTTTGGCTTTGAAGAGTGGAAGTTCTTCTTGCCTTTTCCACTCACGTAGTTGATAGTGTCAACTCCGCAAGCAGACTTAATTCTTTCCTCTTCTTGGACACACATAGCCATTAGTTTCTCTAAGTTCCATTGCTCTAGCATAGAGTTGTAGTTGATGACAAATGGCTCAAATTCTTTTAGAAGTGAGGCAAAGATGACATGCACAAGGAATTCATCTTTCACCCCTAAGTCCATGGTCTTAAGCTTAGTAGCCATGCTTGTCATCCTAAGTATGTTATCTCTCACACTACCTCTAGTGAATTTCTCAGTGAAGAGCCTCTTGATAAGAGTGCTCGCAGTGGCCTTAGACGAGCCAGTGAACTGACTCTTAACTTTTTGGAGGTATTCTGTGGCAAACTCACAATCAAGAATGGAGCTCCTAATTGCTTCTAAGATTGTGCCCTTAATTATCGTAAAACACTTCCTGTTTGATGCATTCCACTTAGAACGGACCTCAGTGTAGGATACGATAGCCTTGTTATAGGTATCCATCCTCTTAGTGTAGGCCTCCTGACTCTCCTGAGGTTATTTCTCAGATGGAGTGACATGAGCTGAGGGTAGAGGTGTCGTCAGTGCTAAGTCCAAATTTGAAACTGCCATAGTAATTTCTAAGCTTTCCCTCCATGCACCATAATTGTTGCCATTAAGGTGCTCTATTGAGGACATAAGACTGAGTGCGTGATTCACGCCTGAGGAACCTTCAAAAAATGTGAAAACAACAATAAACATAAGCGAATGCATAAACTTATTAAAAAGCAAACAGAGATGCAATGTTTTGTCTTTTCACGTTGGATACTTCAACAAAACATGCATCCAAAATAACTTAGAACATGGCATATTTTATTTTTCACGTTGGCTACTCAACAAAATTCCATGACTTAATCACTGAGAGCATAGTAAATTATGTTGTTCACGATGACTACTTAAGCATAATTTACCATGAAATTGAGAGCATAATAAAACTTTGATGTTCACATTGGCTACTTAGCAAAATTTCATTATGCAAGATATAACTGAGAACATAGTAACTTTAATTTTCACGTTGGCTACTTTTTAAAATTACATGATAAACTGAACAGCGGAAGCATAATAATGGGCATTTCTCATAATTTACTGAAATGATCTACATCAATTATTAGATTAAATGACTGAGAAAATTACTAAGTGAACAATAATAATATCAATAATTATACTAAAACATTACACCATTACATTGCAATACATCACACAAAAATACTAATTATTTTCTCAGCTATATTAATTTAATCAGTGGGTCCCACATAAATTAATTGCCCATATTTTATTTTCTGGAAAACAGAAAATAAACTAAATATTTAAACCCACTGCTAATTTGGCCCAAAGGCCCTAATTTGTAGTCCAGCCCAAATAATAAAATGAGCCCAAGGCCCACTGTTTTTATTCTGAAAATTCTCTGGAAAAAGAAAACTGAAAACCGGCTTGTTAGGCCCGACCTCCCCTGAATTCGGCCTGTCGACCTGCTAAGAAATTCGAAAAAAATTCCGCTAAAAGAAAAGGGCGGCCCATGCGCGCGCCCGCGCGGGCTGAGCGGCCCAGCTCGCACGCGCGGCTTGCTGTAGGCCGTTTGATCTGAGATGGACGACGAGGATTAAAACGGCGACATCACCCGAATAATCCTGAGCGTCGTTTTGTCATCCGACGGTTGAGGTGATTCAGACTAAAGTACTTAAGGCGAAACGGGTCGAAACCCTAGCCATTTCACTCCCCCCGATTCTCTTCGTCCCGGTCGAGAGAGAGAGAGAGGGGGAGAGAGAGAGAGGGAGAGAGAGAGAGAGAAAGAGCGAAGAGCGGCGACTGAGAGTGGCGGCGTTGCCGAGGGCAACGCGCCGGCTTCGCCACGGTTGCCACGCCGGCACGCGAGCTCGTCGTCGGGAGGTAGCCCACAAGCTTGAGGGGAGCTCCCGCGCCAAGGGATAGGGTTAGCGCCGGGAACCCTAGGGTTCTGGCAAGCCCCCATCCGCGTCGAGATCTAAGGCCCAGAGGCACCACTCGACCCTCTCGCCAGCGAGCGTCGCTCACCGTTGGGGAGCGCGCTGCCGTCGAGCGGCTCGATGTGGTCCTTCTCCGGCTAAGGTGACCGAGCCAGAGGGTGCTCCGTCTAGGATGCGACCATAGGGACACGGTGGCCCTGTCTCCGGCGAGCACAAGGCGTCGAGTGGAGGACGAGGGCCGAGACTGAGGTGAGTCCATCTAATCCCCTCCTAAACTGAGTTAATCCGAGTTTTGATTCTCGAATTTGTGCTGAGTGTGAGTCTTATGTGTATACCAATTCGAAATTGATTCGAATTCGGTCTGATTTGGGATTGGGCTACCCTAATCCCCTAATTTGGTTCGGTTCGATTGTGATCTGAACCCTAATTCTCTTAGTTTGATTCACCTCCTTCTAAATGTCGTAGAATCATTATCTTAGGATTTAGAGATTGATTGATCTCTCTGAGTTCGATCAAAGCTTGATCGAGGCTAAGGTGGCCGAAGCCCTGAGATGGCCGAAGCCCTAATTGCCATTAGGGTGGCTCTGATACCATTGTTAAATTCTGATGTTATGCCTAATGGTGAATTAGGGCACATGCAGAGGCTAATTAAGCTAGAACAAACACCAATCAATCTAGCTAATCAACTAGGGTTAAGCATTGGATGGACATACCTTCGGGTGTAGAAGAATTGGCCGCCATGGAGACTGTCGGGAGGGCAAGAGGGCACCTCCACCAACGTTGGTGCAGTCTTGCCGACGAGGTGCCACAACCGGGATTGTGCAACACGGTGGGGAGCCTTCCCGGGACTTCTTCCTCAAGGCGATCGGTGCCTCTAATTCTGGTGGCTATGGCGTGGTGCTGATTAGATTGATTTCTAAGGGTGCCTGCCTTTGCTTATATAGAGAGGAAACGCCCCAGAGGGCCCACCCAACATTCTATTGGGATTATGTCCTTCGATCAGGACTGGGAGAGGGAAGGAGATTGAGTTGGTTACGGGTGTAACCAACTCCTAATACCTGTGGTCATCTGATTAAATCCTAACGCTCTGGTTAATTCAAAAAAAAATCGGTGACAAATATTTCAAACAAGAAGAGAGTATCTCCTAAGAGGAACGAGATGGGATAAGTAAAGATTGATCTGTCCTATGTGGAGTTCGTGTACCATATAAAAAACGAAAGGGCAATTTGGTAATTCAAGGGGGTGCCTAGGGGCACAAATGTCAGTTTACTAGGGTCTGCCATGTCATGAAATTAAAAATAGTGATTTGGCATGCCTAACTAGCATTATAATGATAAATTATGAATAAATTCTCATAACGATGGCAAATTATAGAGACCACTCTTAAGAATGGCAAATGACAATGAGACATTCGTAAAGGCGGCAAATGATGAATTATTCCCATAATATGGGGTAGGATGAAGGGTTATTTCAAAGCTTTATCCATGCTTATTGCAGAGAGGTTGGTTCGAATCCAAAACCTCAAAACACAAGTAGAGACACACTATCACTGCATCAGGTCTGCTTTTCATCAATTACAACTAATTTACAACTAATTCAATATTTAAATACATTGCTTAATGTTATTATCAATTTAGCATATATTCTTCTATGAAAATATCTCTCAAGTATTATATTTGAGTTTTCTACTTATATCATGAGCTGCAAAAGTCGCAGCATGTCGGCTATCACATCCAGGTGTTTGAGTGGATCCGGGATGAATTTGGGCTGTAGCAAGGAGAGCTATCTGGTCTTGGACGATCCCGGTGTCAACAGGGATCCAAGCATGGAGGCAGACGGAAACTCGTTCAGGTGATCCGGGCATGGAGCCGGACGAAAACTCGTTCGGGTGATCCGGGCATGGGGCCGGACGGAAACTCGTTCAGGACGACTCCTGAGGCGAGCTACAGTTGGCTCGCGCGTGCCTGTGGAAGCGGCCCGATGAAGCAGCACGGGCAGCGCGCGCGATGACGAGGACGGAGAGAGGCGGTCGGGGCACACGACGAGGATGGCCAAGGCGGAGAGCGCGACGATGAGGACGAGGAGAGGCCATCGAGGCGCACGTCGAGGACGCCGAGGCAGATAGCGTGATAACGAGGACGAGAAGAGGCGGTGGAGGCGCACGACGAGGACGATCGAGGTGGAGCAATCCGCGCAGCCAGAGCAGTGCCGACAGCGCACGGTCCGCGAGCTCCATGAGAGCCAGCACGCAGTAGTACCCATTTCGTCGCTGGATCCGGCACGAGGATGAAGGATGACTCCTTATCTTTTCCTCCGCCATGGATCCGGCGCGAGGAGCTCCATGTGCACTAGACATTTCGTTGCTGGGAGGTGACGGAGAAGATAAGGAGAGAGAAGAGAAAGTTCCTTATACGGGTGAATGGTTAATAAAATTTGAAATTGTTTAATCAAACGAGATTAGATTTTGGACTAGTCCGGTTTGAAGATGGACTAATCTGGACCGGATATAGAAAATAGCCAAAGCTTGGATTTTTATAAGTTTTTCCTTCGATTTTGTTAAAGCGGAAGTTATCTAAATAAGCTAGCAACTTAATCAAACAAGTAGGAACACGAAGAGCTAGTTGGACTGTAAGATTCACGTGATGAACACTAAAACAAGATATGCAAGCTATGAGCGGTATTAAATCCTAATAAGCAATTCTAGTGTTGAATTGGAAGTAAGGACAAGAGACACAAATTTTATCCTGA
The DNA here is from genome assembly GCA_036927565.1 of Tuctoria greenei. NCBI lineage: Eukaryota > Viridiplantae > Streptophyta > Magnoliopsida > Poales > Poaceae > Tuctoria > Tuctoria greenei. The sequence goes on along the minus strand of JAYESD010000002.1, from coordinate 70,391,303 downwards.
AGTTCGATTTCACACAGAAATCTATGTCTCTTGAGGAGTCCACAAAGGACCGGATCTCTTTCAATCCTAACCTCTCCAAGTCGCCACAAAGATCAACCTGGTTCTCCACTAAATCACAAAGGGTACATACAAGATCCTTATTCTTCTCACAAGTTGAGACTCTCACACAAACCTAGCTACTCTAGGAAAATTACAATAGTACAAAGCACGAATTGATCACAAAGAACGAGAGAATCAAACTGGGAGCTCAAAACCAGTCAATCACCCTTCTCTCCTCTTCCAAATCCCAATAACCATAAAAAATCACTCCTAAGGATCATGAAAATGAGGAGGAAGACTTAGATGGGCTTAAGGACTGCTTTTGCGAGACAAGGATCTAGAAAGGTCGAGGATCTTTTTAGCAGGGTCCCGGCATTTTACCGTTACCACCAATTAGGGTGCCCTTGTGGACCACACATGCCACCAACGTTCAACAACTAAAGCCTCTGCCAGCCTTTTGAATTTAAAAGATCACAACATTGGACTAGTGCGATCAAGAACGAACAAGTTTGATCTACTACAGTAGCAACTTGTCTGGGATCAAACGGGCAAGTTCGACGCCCCGCATAGGCGCCCAACGGCTAAGCCCTCAACATTTGAACTAGTCTTGCACCAACCACGGACTAGTCCGATAGACTACAATACCTCTTAGTTTGTTTGAAAACGGACTACTTTGCACTACTTCAAACACCTCAGCAAAACCTAAGTCCTAAAACCACAGACAAATCCGCACATGAACGGACTAGTCCGATCCACTACGGTGGCCATTTATCTGTGCTACAACGGACAAGTCCGCCAATGACTTAGTCCTAGAGGCAAGATTAGGGTTCGTTCGTACTTGTACGGACCACTTCGTACAAATACGAAGTGTTCAACAACCCTTGGTCCGCTCTACTTCGGTCAATTCCGGACTACACCGGACTAGACTTGAAAACCGCCCTGGAGTTTTTAAACTCTCTCGATTCTCACTAAGGTTTTGAGCTCCTAATGATCCTCGAGCACTATTGTAACATCCATATTTCATGTACAAAAATTTGCTCAAACCCTTGATCATAGTTGTATGCATTTTTGGGTGATTTTTGAAGTTCAAACGAGTAGCATCCGTTTAAATTTGAATTTGAATTCAAATCAAAGAAAAGGAAATGAAAAAGAAAAGGAAAAGGAATTAAAACCCTCCCTGGGCCGAATTCCCTCCCCCTGGCCCAATTCCCTTTCCTCCCCCGCCAGCCCAACCGCGCCCTCCCCTCCCTTCTCTCTCTGCACCGCGGACCCCACCTGTCGGCGCCTTCCCCTTCCCTCTCTTCTTCTCTCGCGCGCAACCGTCGCCCATGCAACTGCCGAACACCCCGCGCCCACGTCTTTTCCCCCCGGATCCACTCCTCCCCGGCAGTTTTCGTGCGCTCATCAAAACCGCACACCCCCTCTGCGCTTAAGAGGAGCCGACGACCCCATTTTCCCCCTCCCCCGAGCTCTCTCTCTAACCCTAGCCCTTCACCGCCGGTGAGTTCTCTGCGCTCGCGTTCCCGTCGCTGCAGCCCCCCTGCTCCCCACTTTCTTGGCCTCACATGCTCACCGCTCCACCAGGAACACGCCGGGCAAGAGATCGTGGGGAGATCGCCGAGGTTTCACCGAGCTCGACGTGCACCGACGCCACCGCCGCCATTCCTCGTCGCCGACCACCCTCCGGCCGAATTCAACCCCCGCTACTCCCCTAGGTGAGTTCTCTATCCCCCCCTCTTTCGTTCCATGTCCTTAGCACCTTGTTTGGGCAACAGTGTCGCCGTTTTGGCCGCCTCCGGCGAGCTCGCCGCCGCGGGCGTCTAGCGCCGCCGCGCCGGGCGCCGTCGACGTCGTCAGAGGCGACGTGGCTCATCCAGAGCCGTCCATTCCCAGCCAACGGCTGAGATTATAACGTCATACTGATTCGTTGGATTAAATCTCGTGCGTCCATTTTAAAACCGACGACCCACGTTGAATCCCCTTTTTCCCGCCGCCGAAATTGCACCCAGGCCCCTGGAAACTTGCTTGCTACCCCCTGCACTTCTCTGGATTTGAGGTCTAGCCCCTGGAAATTACAGACTAGCCCCTGGAACCCTAAAAATTGGATTTAACCATTTAAATAAGCAATCTAACCCCTGTAAATTTGTAGAATCATGTATTTAGTCCCTGTGCAGTTTAGAAAACTAATTAATTAGTCCCTGGACTTTTATTTAATTGTTAAATATTGTTTATAGGTGTATTTAATGTGTAGAAAATAGATAAAATGGTAATTAAGTGTAGAGATGTTAGGAAAAATTGGTATAAATTATTTTATGCTGTGAATAAATTGTAGAGTTCATTAGATATATATTTTGTCCATGGAATATTTATTATAAATGTTTAAAAATACATTTTGGCCCTAGAAAATTCAATAAAAATGGTTTTAGGCTATATTTAATTCTCAAAAATGTAGGATAAATCTAAAATGCATACTTTGACCATGTTAGGTAATAAATACTTCGTAGGGACGCATTAGTATAGGATTTTATGCTTATGTGTGTTGTGATGTACTGTTTTGCATGCTCTTTACTTATTTAGCTTTATTCTATTCTTGCCATGCTTGGGCATATGTCTAGAGTCGTATTACGACCCTAATCTTAACCTCCAAGACCAGGACTTCGCCAACACTCAAGTCTTCAACGAAGGCAAGTGCCCTTGACCATCTTGTACCAGTTTTAGGGATTTAGATAGATGCATGCTAATTAAATTGATGTCCTACTTCATGTTTACATGCCCTGTTCCATACAATTCCTTGTTACCTGAAATGGGTTGGGAAATAGATAGGTCATAGTTATGCTTAGCCATGCTTAAATATTGGGATTGGGATTTTATACAATTGTGCTACATTAAACCTTATGGTTACTTGAACTTGTGGTGACTACACTATGGTAGTGGATAGGAATCTGGTGGTTGGTTAGTGTTGGTATGGTGCAGTTTGCACGAGACCCGGGATTGGGGTTTGTTAACACCGGATTCTAAGGACCGGTTTATGGAGGAAGCCACTAAGCTTTATAGTACCACCACGAGACTGAGATGGGGCAGCATGGTCAATTAATTAGGTTTCTCCCGATGAAATGCTAGTGGTTGGATGGTGCGGGGAATGAGGCGGGTGATCTGCCCTGGAATCTGCAAGGCTCAAGAGGGGGCTCTGGGGCGGAGGGTTACTCCGAGAATCCCCAGTGGTGGAACCTTAGAGGGCTAGCACTAGTCGGGAGCACCTTTGTAAAGACAATGTAGTGATCTCCGGGCCACACACCTACGGAAGTGTGAAATGTGGTTGATCACCACGGGCTACATGGAGGTTTACTCAAGTCCACCTGGCAACAGGGGATGAAATCACTGCTTGTGGGGAAAGGGTACACTCTCTGCAGAGATTTAGTAAAACTGTCATGACAGCCGTGCTCACGGACAAGAGCGGCTTGGAGCCAGTTCATAATTAGTTTATGGTTGGGGAAATTGTGGTTAATTATGATTCAAGAACATTCATTATCATTACTTGTGAGTTGATTACATCTTGAATTATGATATTGGTAATTGAAAGCTAAGGTTAGGCTTTAAGCATAGTGCTAAGCCATAATTGGCCTTCCCTTTTGCTTTAAGCCAATCATGTCATCTCTTCCCGCACTTGCTGAGTACTCTATGTACTCAAGCATTTAATTCTCCTTTATAATATGAAGAAGAAGAAGCGGCACCGGAGGACTTCTTCGTCAACCCGAAGGACTTGGTCTAGGCTGGCGACCTCACGCGCAACGGCTGCCTGTGGAGTCGGAACTACTTTTACCTATTAGCCTTCTGCTGTAGTTTGAACTTTGTTAACTTTGTAGTTGATGTAAATATTTGTGATGTGTATCTGTAGACCTTCGGGTCATACTGTAAGACTATTTATGTATTCGAACATGGCAATGTATGATATTTCACTTTCGTCGACGCATGCACGATTCAACCGATCCTGGCGTATATGTGATTAGCGTCTGTTCATCTTTACGGTGACCGGGCGTGACAACTATTCTAAGGATACCCTCATCTCTATACGACGACTAAAGATTCAAATAAAAATAAAGCTTAATTTCTACGCTTTCGAGTCTTTGATGCTGTTTTTCCGCTCTTTTTCTTTTTGAGGAGTTTTCACATTCAACCTTAGTTTGATCACCTGTGTTTATCTCAAAGCTCATTAAATTCTTAATTATCATCATCAAGCATACAAAACTCACAAGGATAGTCTAGATGCACTTTCAATAAGGTGGAGAAGATGAGTAAAGAAAAAAATTGAAAGGGAAAAGGAAGAAATAAAGGAGAAAACAAGAGGAAAAAATGAAAAAGGAAGAGATAAAGAGAAAAAAAAAGAATGAAACAAAAGAGGAAAAGAAAAAATGAAGGAAGCGAGAGAAAAAAACGAAAACAAAAGAAGGAAAGAATAGAGGTAAAAAGGAAAAATGATTGTAGGAAAGTAGGAAAAATGAAAAATAAATAAGATGATCGGGCAAATTTTTAAGAAATAAATGTAATATTATTGAAATAGAAATAGTTATACAATAAGATATAAAATCATAAGTAGTTATATGATACAATAAAAAATTAGTAATAGTTGATATAGGGGACAAGGGTAGAGTATGACTATTGTTTCTCCCTGATTAATTGTTTAAAAGAGCCCGATCGAGCTGATTAATTGTTTAAAAGAGCCCGGTTTATAAGAGCCCGATCGAACATGTATAATAAGAAGACTTCCGTTTTTAAAGGAGAAGATATGATTTATTGATGAGAAGCCACACGTAGTAGTGTGTGCTCCCACAGGTAAACGAGGCAGCAGAATGCTCATTGTGCAACAAACTACAACTAAAACTTAGTGATAAATGAATTTCCATTTAATCTTCAGTATCTTTGTGTAATTTGTCTACTTGTCAAATGGCGGCAGACCCCATTCACTAGGGTTGAAATCCAGCAGCGAACCAAGAACTTGGTCGGCTCCCTTGTGATATGAAACATCCAGCCTTGGATCTGGGACCATCACCACAGACCTGCAAAAGAAGCAAGAATTTTTAGTCAAAAGGTGCTGAAGTTTGCAAGAACATACCAAAAACTGCCACTTACATTCCAGCATTTTTCGCTGCTGCTACACCTGATGGTGCATCTTCAAAAACCAAACACATATTGGGTTCAACATTGTCCTGAAAAATGGAATGCAATTGCATCAGGGGAGACCGGAAGAAGATACTAATATGACAGTTCACAAAGCATCCTCCAGTAAAATAAATATTGCAAGCGTTGCGATGTGGTGAAACCCAATACCTCGAACCTCCTCATAGCAGCAAGGAAAATAGCAGGAGATGGCTTGCCAGCCTTCACCTCTGGATCATCCCCCACGACAACATGGTGCATCAAGGAAAACATTTCCTGGTGGTTCCGTGTCTTCAGTGCAAAATGACGTTTATGAGATCTGTAAGACACAACAATGAATAGACCTTTGATATGACTGATTCAGAATAACACAATGAGCATTGGAGAAGTGCAGAGTACAAATTCAGGGCAAAAGGACGCAATATGTAAAAAACTCACCCTGTTGCAACCGCCATTGGTATCCCCTTTGCATGGAGGTGACTTATCAAACGTAGTACCCCTGAAGGAAATAATAAGGTACTTCTAGTTAAAAAATTGATCACTGATATGTTTTCATCATTATATTCGACCAATCAACAAGAGCTTCACACTTATAAGGACAGACCCAGTGTGGAAGCTCCCACACAAGGTGGGGTCTAGGGAAGGATTATACGAGGTCAGTCTTACTCCCGCAATGTGCAGTGCGGAGAGATGGCGTCGAACCAGGACATCTTGGCACCAGTGGGATGACTTCACCACTGCGCCAGGCCTGTCCTTCACACTATGTTTGGAATACTACATAATATCCCAGAATGGAACTAGTCAGCTGAACACTGCCAAAAAAATGTGGCAATTGCAAATGGACAGCCTATCAAATTTTGTTTGGTTCCACTCAAGTGCATGAGGTTCCACACGACTTTCAGTAGAATATAGCGTAAACAACACAAATAGCACATGGTTACAGATGCTATATGGTATTATGTAATCCAAGGGAGTGTGGAGGGGTGAATTGTGCTTGGCATCAGCCCAAAACACATATCTAGAGGCACAATCATGACCTTTACATGAAATGCTTTGCACATTGATTCTATATATCCATAATACTTGTTTGATGGAGGTCCAACTTCGTTTATTTCCTCTGTTTGATCGTGCATAGGAGACTAAAAGTATAAATTAAAAAGCTGCACTTGCTAAAAGCCCATGAAATCCTAAACGCTAAACTATAGGTTACCTATTGTTTAGCGTTTAAATGGGCCACATGCGTTTACGCAGGCTAAACTGTTTGATACTCTACCATACTAGCATAGGAAAATAGAGATCAGTAGGAGGAAAGGAAAAGAAAAAAAAAAAAGAGGAAAAGAGAAAGGGAGGGAAGACGTCCAGTCCAGCCCAGAAGCTAGCCCATACGATCTTCCCATCTGAATGTCTGTCCGTGTCCCAAGTCCACAACAATAAACAGAATGCCACTGCCATGCCACCTTGTTGCAGTGTTTCTTCAATCTCTCGCCTCGCTTTCTTCCTCTCTCACTTCACACTGCCACCAGCCCGCCTCTCATCCCTCTCACTTGCCTGCTCCCTATGTGCTCCCTAACAAATCGACTCTAAAATTCAACAGACCATACAAGTCATCAACACAGAGCAATACCGAACTGGTTGCAGAACTGCAGACAGTAGACATGTTGTTATGAAATAAGTAGACATCCACAGTTTATCAATTCACCTGGCAGAGCAGTGCAGGATGGGAAGAGCTCCTGGAGCATGCTCTCGCGCTCCTCAAGGAACTGCTCTGGGGTGAGCAGCCCGTGGAGGCCGCACTCGTCGACGAAGATGCGCGCCGACTCAGTGGCCTTCTTGCCCATCATCTTGGCCTTGAGCGACCAGTCGAACACCTTGCCGTACCTTGACAAGATATTCTCCTGCACCTGCGTGTAGAAACCCTCCGTGTCTGCACCCGCACCCCACAGGAACAATCAATCAAATCATCAATTTGCAGCGCCATCAGCATGGAATTCGACCAGTTGAACAACCGCAGTAAGCTTGGACAGCGCCATTTATTCATAAGAAGCCAAGATTTGAAGACACAAAGAAGCTGGGGAGCAGAAAAGTACCCAGAAGGAGGCCGTCCATGTCGAAGATGACGTGCGATATGGCGGCCCTTAGAGGCGCCGCCACCTCCTCGCCGTCGCCAGCAGATGCCATTCGCCGGCGCTGGGAGAGTGAGAGAGATCTGGGTGCCCGTTGCAGTGGGAATCTCGTGCGCTGGGTGATTGGCGTGCGCGTCAGCAATCTCCAGCCGACGGCGCAGCCTGCTTGCTTCATCTGGGCGAGCTGCCGACTCCAAATTTTACTTCCGCATCGACAACGGCCCAGCAAGTATAGCCAAGGCCCAAGGCCACTTTCCTTAGACCGTCTGCACCGGCGTCCGCCAAAACCTACGCCACGCCCGATATATTGATTGGCTGATACTGTAGTTTTTTTTTTTACTTTTGTGATTATTGATAGTTAGGTGCATTTCTGCGTATGTCAATATTAAAATGGAGGTTGCCATTTTTCTAAGAATTTTTACCAACTGTGGGTAAAACGTGGATCATAGCTTGATCTGTAGCTGAAAGTAGTCCTTGTTTCTGAAGCTTGTGGTTTGCCAATATATGTTGCCGCTCATGCATTAAGCAGGCACCCGTAGAGCAAATTCTAATCCTAAATTACGTGACAATATATCAGATGAGACGAACCTATAAGCTGACGAGCAAGTCTTATGTCTCGAAACCATAGCTGGTATGGTTCAGATGCTGATTAACCAACGATAGCATGAAATTGTTCCTATAGGGTACTATGACGACGAGTGACCAACAATAGCATGAACAATTATTATTACAAAGAACTCAAACAAATCATGCTAAAATGACACGGTACTTTACACAAGGCAAAACTGCAAATCCTAGTCACACTTGGGTGCAAAGAAAGAGCAAGCAGCAACTCCCGACATGGAACTACAAACAGCCATGCACCAGTCCAATAGACGCAATCACAGGCAACTTGCAAAGCTCACTTGACCATGCCTTGCTTTGTGCCTCAACCGTCCTTGGGATGGGTGACTGGCTTTTCAATAGCATCGAGAACAGATGGCTCGTTTCCATCTTTTACCGTTGCAGTACCAATATCTGCCAAAGATTCAGTGCTCAGCTGGATAGTTGCAGAGCGCTGATCGCTGGTAGCTTCTACAGAATTTGCCAAATTGTTGGCCGCGGAACTGGATGACACACCTGCTTCATCTGTATTCAGAAAAAGGCAGACGACAGCACAATCATCAATTTTTGAAGTAGGGAACCGATTTCGCCAGGCACGGTGAGCTAACTCGACCAGAAAACGTGCCGCGGAGGCCCGAGAAGCTGCTCGACTTACAATACTAACAACTTCGTCGTTTGACAGCACGTCCCACACCTAAAATGAGTTGAGAGAAGTTATATCATATAGCACACAGGTTGAATTAACAATGCACATAGAAAAGACAAGTATGTTGCCTTATGCTCACCCCATCTGTAGCCAATACAACAAATTCATCTTTTTCTGTGATGTGATGATATGAAACTTCAGGCATAGAAATTACGCCGTGATCCTTCAAACAGAAGTCTCCAAATGCCCTAGCCATTGCTAATCCAGGTGAGTTGTACTTCGGAAGCCAAACACGAGCGACATCTGGTTCTTCAGGAAGAGCAAATATCCGGCCTCTGTGTTGCCTAATGCGCCGTGCTTCACCTGTAAAATTACCATGTCATTCCATAAATAGGGAAAAGAAGAAATGCACTAAACGAAATAATCACTAGTTTCACTATACTAATGTTTGTACAATAAACTAAGCTGACATGTGTACCACAAAGGCAATGCCGGACAACTGTAAAGAAATAGAATTAATTTGGGCAATGATGTCAACAAACGTTGCTAAGCAACCCACGTGATAATCTTAGTTCATACGTACAACAGATAAAACCACTAATCGCTAAATCCTGACATTTGTACTTTCAACGTAATGTTGCAACACCTCAGGTGCAATGATGACATTTACTTCCATCTAATATTTCATATTAAACACATAACTGAAAATATTTCATAATGAAGTTAAGGTACTCCGTATTTTCAAGTGACAGATCCAAATATTTTGAAAGATGATATCGATCAAAGATGAAAGCTTTTGAGTATACGATTTTCAATTTCACAGTGAGTCAGTGACAGGTCCTATACTCCTTTGATTGGAGGGAGAAGTCTTTACTCAAGAACAGATACAAAATAACACTTGGTTGTTATAATATCAGTGCTCCTTGGAGGTTCTCTTGGTGATACTAGTCTAATCCGCATACTATTGTAGAAACTTGGCACTACTCCTTTCAAACACTTGGACCGATAATGCAATCGGCAACAATATATGAACACATTATGGAACAGCAAAACATCAAGGACTTTCTTAATAACTTGAAAAACATAAAGTATAAATAATTATTCTATAAATTAAACTTTCAAACACATCATGCACTATAAAAAGTTCAGAAATAGCTATAATCCTCATAGCTATCAAGGGAATAGACTGAACTACCAAACAGATAGCATACTGCAAACAAGACAAAAAAAGGAATTACATGCTAGTTCACAACAGCGAGAAATTTCACCTACAAAAGGATAGTTTCACCAATAAGAGATGATGAAATTCAATAATTTTATGTTCTCCATGACACACACTTGCTAGAACGATGTACAGCTTAATTATAACATAATATTAACAGAAAAAACTTCATCCTAAAACAAATAGATTGATTTATGAAGGTACCGTGCCAAAAGTTCATCAGTTCTACAAGAAAGGACAGCTTAACCAAAAATACGATTAAGTTCACTAAATGGCTACCATCTCATGCTCGGTTCCTTTTTTCTTTTTCTTTTTCATTCTTGGCTATCCATTATTGGATAAAGCTTGTGGATCTATACAAAATGCCTAGGCAACATGGAACTCTATACCAGAACCTAACCCCAGGTCGGCATGTAGCTGTCTGGAAATGAACCTCTGGTGGCAAATTTACATCCAAATCCCTGTACAACCAATGACCATGAATGATAGTGGCCCATATCACAAACATATCTGGAAAGCAAAAATTACTGAAAATAAAAGATTTTCATGTGGCTAGTAGAGAATAAAGCTATCTTGACCAAGGACAGCATGATTCAGAGGAACTTGCATGGAAATCCTGCCTATTATTTCCGTGATCAAGTGGACACAGTTGTCATTTGCTGTCCAGCTACCCAGTTATGAAACTAGTTTGGGGGATTGTGGCTTCATGCTTCAATTCCTCGACTAGACCTAAAAATTATGAGCAGTACTGGATGTGAATATTCCCTCTTTACCTCGTGGTGAAAATGTCTATATGACAGGGCTTGCTGCCTTATATTGGGTAACATGGAAAGACAGGAGCAAAGCTTGTTTTGAAAACTTCCGGATAAACCACCCTACCGATAAATGCATGTGCCTTTTTTACAATATTGGAAAGGCCTATCCACGAACATGAAGGAGATAGTGAAGATTGTAGCTGCAACGATGTTACAGGCAGAAATCAGAGCCCTCCATCCCAGGGGAGATGTGTTGTTCTACATACAATTCAATATGGAGCAGAAGCGAAAGAAGGAAACATTGAATGGGGAACTGCTGCATGAAGACGGTCCAAACTGATGGCATACATGTTCGAGGAAGACCTACTGAGACAGTTTAAGCTTGCTTAGTCTGAAAAACAGTTGATATTGTTTTTGGTTGTACTTAGTATGTTATTCATAGCTTCACTGTTCTGTTTACACCTCCAAGTGCTTGGAGACCCAGCAATACACTTGGGGGTGGGCATAGCGTTCTGTAAGATCTCAGTCTTATTCAGTTGTTCTAGCATCAGTAAGGATGTTAAAAAACGTGATTTCCATTTTGGTTGGTATTGAAATGGGTTTACATAAAAAAACGCTCGGTGCGCCTAAGAATGCCCAAGTCCTAAGTTCTCAGCGAGGCCTGGGAGTCACTCACTTAGGACCTAGCGCTTTTATCGTTCCGTTGCTTACTAAAATTGTATAAGGTAGTTATATCATAATGATAACAGCAAAAGAACAACAGCTCTACCTCGTACACTTACCCTGACAAAAGTCTATGCTTGTACATACTAAATTACTAATGTTCAAGCTATGGTTTGATCTGGCTTGACTCATCTCAATGGTGCCTTCTCTAATAAAAGGGCCCTAATACCATAATTTAAGATAAGATGCAAATCTAATCTTAAAATGGCCCTGTTGTCTGGATTCCTATCTATCTCCTGCAAGAACTAAAAATAACTGACCTTAAGCCCGCAAAATTAACCTAAAGGATGGTACTGAATAAAATATCTACTTGTTGGGCTGTAGGTTTTAGCTTTCCTTTTTATCAAATACGTAGACAATCGCACATGAGCACATGCATATCGTGCTGTACACAACATAAGCGTTAAAGCCCAAAACTGTAAAGTGGTATTGCATAAAACGAGATTGGCAAAGGTCTACATATTTGCAGAAATGCATTCAAATGAATAAACAAAATTGAGAATACGAAAATACAAAACTTACTTGGAATGTTAGGCTTGAGATCAACTGTCAATTGGACAGCAACAAGCTGATTATTTTCATTTCTGGTGCCCAACACAGCTCTTGAGTCCCCCAAGTTGCCGATTATAAGATTGTGTCCCTGTAGTATACAACAAGAGTACAATCAATTTATCAGCATGCAGCTAATGTGTACACCCTCCGTCTCAAAAAGTTTGTCGCTTTGTAGAGCGATAACCTTTTTGGGGCGGAGGGAATACTTTTGATGAAACTGAGACAAGGTCTCTCTGAAAGAAACATGATCACTAATGCCATCCAGACTCAGTTACCCGCTTGATCATTGCTACTGCAGTTGTTCCGCTGAAAAAGCAATCAATATTTCTATGTAACTTCAGATCCCTATCCATGATATGGAATGCCTTCACGAATGAAGTTTTCAATGCTGGGAAACTCTCTGGATATTTCCCATTCGGCTCAGCTTCAGTGGAAATGCTAGTATCTCCTCTGTCTATGCCTTCAGGTGAACCTACTTCGTTTGCATTGCTTTTGACATTGCTCGTGGATGTTTCTCTATCCTCATCCATCTTCAAATCTGCACCTAACTTTACCGGCAGTAGATCTCTTACTCTCTTAGCAACCAAATGGCCATACGGTCCATGACCATCAAAAACACCACAAAAGATGGTATCATCTCTTGAACAGAAGTTCTGGCCACAAGCAAAAAAGTAATTCGTCAAAATAAAGCATGTACCTTCACAGAACCAACAGTAGGAGAACAATTAACATGTTATCACACAGTGAACTGGAAAAGGAACATGGCAGATTAAAAGTTGGTGCCAAGTAGCAGATGCTCCTAACCAGTTTGCATATCTTTTCAATGGGACCTGTGTGCAACTTGTAAGAGACTACTATGGCTGTCAAATCATGAAAGTCTAGTGAACTGATGAGAGATGTCATGAAAAGCAAACATAAGTCCACAAAAAATGAGACACGATCTACATGTGTCATAATGGACGTATAGCCAAATTGGTAATCAATCATTTGGAAAGAGAAGGATAGAAAGTCAAGCAGATAAGATCATCCAACGAGAAGAAGGGAAAAACACTAGGAATGGATAAGGATGAGAATCATGTGGAGCCCGTCCAACCTCCAAGAAGTATTCCAACTCAGCACTAATCATTACGCTTAAATAAGACAAAACAGGAACTCTGTACCAGCAACATCCAATGGCAATCCGCGTCAAATACATAAAGAAGAATTCGAATAAAAGTTGTATTCTTGCAGGCATTCGGATGGGTGTGGGCTCATGTTGCGTAACTCACAAGAACATGCATCGGCTGTGCACTGACTAATAAGTAAAAACAATTTCTTGAGGGTAACATCAATATCAACTTGGTACGGAGAAGAAGAAAGTTCTGGATCGGAATAGTCGCGGGCAAATCTTAATCCCAAAAAGTGTAACTGATCTGCTTAGATCTTCAAGAGAAATAGTCAAGGTAAAAGAGTATGTGCAGCAAGAATCGCAAGGAAAAGTACAGACAAGAAAGCAGGAAAGTGATGTTTCTTGTTGTTTTACCTCCCACAAGATCATAGAATCCTGGTTGACGCCCTTCTTCCCCTGCAACGTGTACAGCGACGCGATGGCGGAGGCGCCATTGCCGGCGATCCGGCCGGGGATGCCCCTTAGCTCCGCAGCGAGGCGCCTGGCGTCCGCGGGTGCCGCTGCGGCGGCGGCCACCACCCCACGCTGGGGCGCCGGGCGCGGTTGCCCCTGCGGCGGCGGCCGCGCAGCGGCCCAGGTGAGGCCGAGCGCGCGGAGCACGCCGAGCAGGCAGTCGAGGAAGTCCTCCAGGCACCGGCCGCCGCCGCCGTTGCCTCCTCCTGACGCCGTGGTGGTGGCCATGGCGACGCGCGACGCAGCGGTGGCCGCGACCAGGCGCTGGTGGAGCAGCTGCTGCCGCTGGAGCTCTCTCCCACCGCTAGGCCACCGACGGCAGGTGCCCGACCGGCGCCCCGCCGCAGCCTCCACCATGCACTCGCGGCCGATCCGCCCACACGCCACGCCGCCGCAGGCTGGCTGCGTGCTGCCGGTCTTGGCACGAACGGGAACGAGCGAGGGAGGGAGGAGTGAGTGACTAGTGAGATGAGACAGCGAAGCGAGGACAGTGGCAGCACGCGGACACGACGGAAGGGAGTTGCTTTGCTGCTTGGACGCAGCCGCTAATTAAAGGGAAGGGGTTGCCGCCGTGTTAAAAAAAAACGGGGATTTTATCCGCGCAATGGAAACGCCGAAATGGCCAAGAACACGGACGGACACCGGGTAGCGGTCCCAGGTGAAGCACCTCCCGCAACCAAACCCAACCCAACCCAACCCAACCCCCCTCTCACTAGCTCGAGCTCTCTCGGGACGAGTGGTGGTGGTTAGGAAACAAGAGGCCGGTGCAGTAATCCCGCACTTAAAAATGCCGACCCAGTTGATTAATCGTGGAGTGGAGCAGAGCAGAGGAAATTTAGAGGGCGGCGAGTCGACGGGTGCTTTTCTGCGGCCTCTGTCGTCGAACGAATCGTCTCTCGTTCTCGGAAGGGAAGGGTAAAGGGAAAAGCGGTGGTGTTGGGCGAATCCGAGCCGACGAGATGCCGGGGGTTAACGCAAAAACATCAGCTTGAAAACTGAAAAGGCTGGCCTTGGACGAAGATGGATCGAACTGAAATCCTGTGCAGTAAATGACAATTTGCTGACATGTGGGCTTATGTTTTCTAGACTCACATATCAGCAGTTAGAGTATTTGGTTCCCTACAAAGACAGAGTGGGGTGCGGAAGAACAGAGCGAGTTTTTGCTAGCTCATCACGCTGCGAGCTTAGTCCCCGCCCCCCGTCTTTCATAAACTTTGTTCGTCTTCAAAAATTTATCGCTTTGACTATAAAACGACAAGCCTTTAAAGACAGACCGATGATCCGACGAGAGACGAAGCACGACTGTCCAGACAGGAACGATCCCTGCGGAAATGGCTTGGCAGCTCTTGGCCTTATTCACTATTCTTTTTTTTTTTGAAAAAAACTTCCTTCTCGGAAACTAAACTGACATAATACAGCATCGATATCATACTGTGCGAAAGACTGGCTGTCAAAAAATACTGTGTGGAGCGATGCCACTTGATAAGAGCATTTCCAAGACTATTCGATTTGTTATCTTACTTTTTTTGGTTCGAAATATTTGTCACTGATGGGTTCGAAATACGTCCAAGAATGAACTAATCGGTGACAAATATTTCGAATCGGAATGAAGTATTATTTAGCAAATGCAGAAAAAATAACTTCAATTGATGTGCTATTCGGTGTGTTATTTTTACCCGTTTCTATCCAAATGCTTCGGTATGCTACAAGTAGCAATCACCTCTTGGTTTGCAACTCAGATTTAGCAAATCGGTTAGAGTGACATATGAAATGAGTTAGTAGCACATCTGATATTAAGGATAATTGCACACGAAAAATACCAAATCGGTTGAAGATTATCTAACACGTAACTTGAACTTCAGATTTCAGAGGGGTTCAGCATGCCCGTTTACGATGTATGGTTCGATGATTTTTATGCATTTCATAAAAATTGTAATATTCATATACTCTCTCTGTTTCTTTTTATTTGTCACCGACTAGTTCAAAAATAAACTAGCCAGCGAGAAATAAAAAGAACGGAGAAAGTACGATTTTAATTACATGAGCTATATCAACACTTATTGTTTGACAATAATTCAGGATTTTTTAGATAAAAGTATGAAATCTCAGATTATTACAATAATAGACACATCAAGAGATTTGACAATGGGAAACACACATAAATCTGTAAAAACATCAACCAAACTTGGCTATAAACTCAAGTGCTACGTGAAGTAGAGAAGCACAGTGTTGTCGTCCCTGATTCGTAGATCTGCATGTTGACAATCTCGTCATCAGCCTTGGTGATGGTGACATCTTAAGGTCGAAGCCGACTGGTTATCCTGTGGTTGATCTACCAACAATAATCAGCTCTCGCAAATATGTAGCCCCACTCCTCGCAAGTCTGAGACGAGGAGGCATGACGGAGAATGCTCGACAAACGGAGAAGAGTCCCTACACACGAATATAGGTTGAGTTCCCCGCTCTACTCCTGGTAAATCTGATGTGAGGAGGCTGAAAGTTGCCTTGAAGGGATTGAATAGGCTAAAATCCTGAAATCACTTAACTAAAACTTAATTAGCAACACAGGGGCGGACTAGTCCGGTCTGGGCATGGACTAGTCCGGTCAGTTAGTTCAAATACGAGAATGGTTGGATTTTTATGAGGTTTTCTATGATCTACTTAATGCGAGATGAAGTACAGCTAACTAGCAACCTATCTAAATCAATTTCAAGTACTAGAAACAAGTTATAAGCAAGATTACGAGGTTGATCTGTAGGATCGAAGAGCACGTGAAAAGCAACCACAGGGGGTGAATGGTAGATTTAAACCGTTTCAGCGCAAGCAATGAAAACCCCTCGGCAGAAAAACAATCTGTTGAAGAAATCGTGTGTGAGACTAATCTAAACGTGTTTCACCGTGACAAAAGTGATAGATATGAGAGAGAATCAAGTCACGAAGATGAAACAACAAGAATTACTCAAATCCGTCAAGAGAAACTCAAGTTACGATTGAAAGATCGAACAAAGGTCAATCTGTCCTACCCGAGAAAAATAGTTCTGGAACGCTGCAAAAAAACTCGTGTAGATCAGAAACCACAAATCCAATAACCATGAAATTTTGACAGATGAAAGATAATCAAGTTGTGAAGACAACTCAAAAAGAATCACGTCAATTGGATATGTAAAACTCGAGTTATGATAAAACCATCAAAGAAAGGTAGTGTTGTGAAGAAACTCGACGAGAAAAACTTGTCTGGAACAAGTCGGACGAATAAGGAACAAAAGTTCCTTTAAACTATGAATTTTATTCAATATAATACAAGAGGAACATCCTCTAAGTCGTACACCATGAGCTCTGGCCTCCCTTGCTTATATAACCAGCTCAAAAG
Organism: Tuctoria greenei; assembly: GCA_036927565.1. NCBI lineage: Eukaryota > Viridiplantae > Streptophyta > Magnoliopsida > Poales > Poaceae > Tuctoria > Tuctoria greenei. Next base: position 70,374,495 of record JAYESD010000002.1, on the reverse strand, counting down.
CTAACTCAACTAAAATCAGGACTCTAATCCTACTCCGTTCACTAACCGAAACTTTCTATAACTGCTTAGGACTCTTCTATACGCAGATAGAAGCAATCTTAAGACTCCCAAATACCTTAGGAATGTATCTCACATTCCTAAAACAACCCAAATTCGTGTCCCACACGAAATCCTAACATAACCAACTCAAAACTTTCCATATTTGAGTCAAACACGACTCAGCCGCAGCCTGAGTCCATAACCTAGTCGGTTGGACCTTTCCGATCAATTTTTTATGTCCACATCTCTTCATCACGCCGCGGAACCATGTAGCTACGTCCATGCACTCCTTGCACACGTGCAAACATCTTCCAACGACGTCTACAATACCTTCATATGCATTGTTCTTGATTTCAAACATGCTGCACAACCTCCCGATCAACTCAACCACAATTCCTCCCAAACTTGGTTGTTGAACCTCATCTTCTCCGTAAGACTAGTTCAATGGATCCTGTCACCAGCTCTGTCTTGAACTCTAGCAACACTTGCACATGAATAAACAACCAATACTTCCAAGCACAAGTCCATGACTTGACTCTCGTTAGTTCCAAAACCACAACACCTTATGTGAGCACCTCACATAAGCATGTTGCAAACCATAGCAAAAACGATATCATTCATAACCACCAAAACACATCAAAAACTTAGTAAAAGATTACTAAGCAAACTTTTCATCAATGTAAAGCAAGTTCAAGATAATTCATAGTAAAAGCAGGAACATTGCGATCGAGCTCTGAACCTTGCCAAAGCTAACCGGAGCTTGAGCTGGAGCTTACAAAATCTAGTACAACCTAGCGCCGGAGCTTACCAAAGCTAGTACAACCTAGCGCCAAAGCTAGAAAAACATGTCGGAGCTAACTAACATAAGTCGGACCTAGAAAAACATATCGGAGCTTAACAAAGACATGCCGGAGCTATCAAAGACATGCGGAGCTAAAGACAAAGCTCATCGGAGCTACCAAAAAACATGTCGGACCTAGACAAAGAAAGTCGGACCTATTGTCAGACCTTGCAGAAGCTCGGAGCTAGAGTCGGACCTTGCTAAAAATATGTTATGGCAGTATTCAAAACTTTAATGTCAAAGCTAATGTATTCAGCACACATAGGTCTCACAATCTCCCCCTTGATGAATGCATTGGCAACACCACCTAAGATTCAAACATTGGCTTATTCACATTAAAAGTTTTAAAAACAATTTCCCCCCCTTTGTAAAACAGAAATAAAATGAGAAAAAATCCCTCCTGAGAAGAATCATGCCAAAAACAATTGTGAATATGTGCAATGTGTAATTAATTTATGTGTAATCAATTTCTCCCCTTGCATACTTATCTTTAAAAATTCACATATTATCTCTTCCCCTTTGACAATGTATTCAACAAGGTTTATAAGACAAATTTTAATTGCTATGAGCATATTATAACATATACATATAAAACAAAGCTCATCCAAGTCATACTATCAAGTAACTTACACTATCACATCAATGAAATACATAAAGTAGTGTAAGCCATGGTAGAGGTTAAATGTAATTTCCAATTTAGCAAGTCATGATCTCACAAACTTAACTATTTCAAAACCTGAAAGCATGACACTTGTTGCTGCATTTTATTATTTTTCAAAGCACAAATTTAGATCATATAATATTTGCAAGAGATTATATGTGCATCTGCCTTATTCTAACCAACCAAGTCAAGCCTATGTCATTTGACAATCAGAAGCTTAAGGACATGGTTTTAGTCATACACAACTTCTTCCAAGTTCATATCTAAGTGCAATGATAAGACATCTCAAAAGAAGAAGTGTGATGCATGCATATTCTCTTGATCTTTTCTCAATTTATATTTGTTCATAAAAACTCATCATGTGAGTTGATTACTTGATTAATTCTTTATGATTAAAAGCACTTGTGAGCATGCAACAAGTTCAAAACGGCAAGAAAGTTCGACCATGACCAGATTTAGTGTAAGTAATTATTCCAATTACTAGACATGGCAAAAACTACAAAATATATAACACGAGTAATGTAGTAAGAACTTTCAGCATGTAAAAGGAATCCCAAAGTCATATATGTATGAAATACTATGCTCATATTATTTTAATTTCAGATTCACATATAGACTTCTCAAGTTTGAAAACTCCCCCACAATTTAAGCTATGAGGATATATAACCCCTATTTCACTACGAATGAAACAAAAACGAGTGAAATCAAAAGGTTTTGTAAAAATGTCAGCCAATTGTTGTTCGATATCTACATGGTGAAGCACAATGTTTCCTGTTTCAATATTATCACAGAGAAAGTGATACCTAATGTCAATGTGCTTAGTCATAGAATGTTGCACGGGGTTTTTAGCAATGCAAATGGCACTAGTGTTATCACAAAACAGTGAAACACTATCTAGATCAACCCCATAGTCCTTAAGTGTTTGAACAATCCAAAGAATTTGTGAGCAAGCACTAGCAGCGGCTACATATTCAGATTCAACTGTGGATTGTGTAACTGAGTTTTGTTTTCTAGAGGACCAAGCAACAAGTGAATTACCAAGAAAATGACAAGCACCCTAAGCACTTTTCCTATCAATCCTACAACCCCCAAAATCAGCATCGGAAAAAGCTTTCAGAGTAACGGTTGAGGAAGAAGGAAGAAAAATGCCAAATTCTTGAGTTCTATGTAAGTACCTAGGAATTATTTTGAGGGCTTGACGATGTGAAGCACGTGGGGAGGCTTGAAACCGTGCACAAAGACATACGCTAAATTGTATGTCCGGTCTTGATGCCATGAGGTACAAAAGTGATGCGATCATGCTTCTATATTCTTTTTTATCCACGAGTTCACCATCTTCATAAAGTTCAAGTGTTGTTGCTGTTACCATTGGTGTCTGAAGAGGCTTGCTTTTGTCCATGTTGAAGCATCTTAGGAGGTCTTTTGTATACTTCGTTTGATGCACAAAGGTACCCTCCTTGGTTTGTTTGATTTGCAGCCCCAAAAATTACGTGAGTTCTCCCATCATACTCATCTCAAATTCTGAACTCATCATAGCTGAAAACTTGGACACAAGATCACGAGAAGCACAACCAAAGATAATATCATCCACATACACTTGAACGAATAATGAGTCATTGCCATGCTTAAGCACAAAAAGAGTTTTATGAACCTCGCCCATGGTAAACCCCTTTTCAAGTAAGAATGTTTTTAAACTATCATACCATGCTCTAGGGGCTTGTTTGAGACCGTACAAGGCTTTGGACAGTTTGTAAACATGATTAGGAGAATCTGAATTTTCAAAACCTGGTGGTTATTTGACATAAACCTCCTCATCTATGTAGCCATTAAGAAAAGCACTTTTAACATCCATTTGATAAAGCTTAAAACCTTTAGATGCAGCAAAAGCTAACAAAATTCTTATGGCTTCTAATCTAGCAACAGGAGCAAAAGTTTCATCAAAATCTAGACCTTCAACTTGAGTGAAACCTTGAGCAACCAACCTAGCCTTATTCCTAACCACAACCACATCCTCACTTTGTTTATTTTTAAACACCCATTTAGTTCCAATTAAAGTGTGACCTTGAGGTGGAGGTACAAATTTCCAAACATTATTTCTTTCAAAATTTTCTAACTCTTCTTGCATGGCAATTGTCAGTGGTTTTGATCCGGCAGATCTCCCGACACTACTAAAGTGTTAGAGGAGTTTGAGGTTCGGTGTGGGCGCATGGAGATTCAAGAAGGTGAAGTGTTAAGTGACACAAGAGACACGAAGATTTATGTGGCGGGCCGCCTGAGCGTAATACCCTACTCCACGAGGTGTGTTGGTGTTGTATTGGATGTATGAGCTGAACGTCAGTTGAGAATGTAGAGTGAGCGTGTCTCTAGTGAGTGTCTAGAGTCTCCCTATGTATCGTCGACCTGTCCTTTTATAGTACAAGGGCAGGCCGTTACAAGTTAGCCTGGCCCGACATGTGGCCCTGGCGGTTACTGATATTGATACACATTCAACACGTTTAATTGCCCTTAATGACCGGGTTATGGGCTTTGACAGCACCGTTACTGGTAATTAAGGTCGTCCGATCGTGTGTCATTAATATAGTATTAATGACACTTAATCGGGTCTTGAAGTCCTTGGTTCCCCTTTGAAGATCCGGAGCTGTTGTGGAGTCTTCCGGAGGTTAGAGGCTGAAGATCCATCGGTTGGATACGTGGCAGCTCCGGAGCATACTGTGGGAAACAGATAGGTCAGGAGCTACCTGACACGTGTCAGTTCTGGAGCTTCCCTCGGTCTGGGGTTAGGTCCGGGGGTTCCGCTATGGTACATAGCCCGGAGCTTCCCCCTTGTGGGTGGTAGCTCCGGTTTGATAGTACACGTGGCGACCCTGGGACTAACCATGTTGGAGAAGCAGGTCCGGTTATGTCTGACATGTGGGCCTCCGAAGGTCTTCAAATCAAGTAGATGACATTCCCTTGAGATCTTTGCAATCCCAAGGGGTATATGGTACCCAGGGTGCCGATAGTGGCCCCCTGGGCCCACCTCTGGGGAAGACCCCTTGGGTGAAGTCATTCCGTCGGAGGTGGGTCCATCCTTCGACTTTTGAACTGAGTCTTCAAAGGTCTTCGGATGTGCTGTTGGCGGATAGTTTGGAGTTAAATCCTCGCCGCGTGGCATATCCCGTGTGCGGCAAATGAGATCTTTGGCGTGCGGATCTCACGCAATTGAAGGTCGCCGGTTCCCGATACGAAAATCGTATCAGTTCCGCGCGCCTTGTCAGGCCGCCTTCGGGCTTCCCACCTCGTGATGACAACTGTTCGCCTTGGTAAGAACCTCAACTTGATCGTCAGGGTGGTTCCGGGCCCTCTTGTCATCGGTAGGGTAGGATTTTTGAATAGTATCTTCGACTTCCTTGCGGTTTCCATCCAAGCGTTGCGAGGGCTTACTTAAGAAGGAAAGCGCGCACCGTCTGGGGTTCTTTACGCCTCTCATCTGATCTTGCGCTCAAACTCCCAACTTGTGCTTGCTTTTCCTCTCCTGCCTTGCTGTGCTGCGATGGAGTTGGGTCTCCGTGAGAGCCGTTTGAAGACCGAAGGTGATCTGAAGAAGGTCCGGGCCCTCATGGGATGGTCCCCGGACTTTTTCAACCGCCTGGTCCATGTTGGGGGAGAGCTCCCGTTCGAGAATTAGCACGCCGGCGAGATGGTGTACTTTTCTTCGTACGCTATGGTGGGGTTGATCCCACCTTTTTCCTCCTTTTTATTGATGCTGCTAGACTTTTATGGTCTGCAGCTGTACCACCTTGGCCCCCACTCCATTCTTCTTGTGTCTATCTTTGTCCACTTCTGTGAAATGTGGGTGGCCATCCCCCATGCATTGAACTTTTCCGGACCTTCTTCACCGTCCATACCACCGGTAGGAGTAATGAGTACCTTGGCTTCTACTACTTCGTGAAGCGCAAGAAGTGCCCATTCAAGTACCTCTGGTCGTTTCCCTCTGGAAAGTGGGATGACTGGAAGAAGGACTGGATAGTCATCCGGGTGGAGGAGCATGAGAAGCTGGAGCTGCCCGAAGGCCTCCCCAACATCGACACTGCAGTCTGGAGTAAAGCTCCGGTGCCGTCGGATGCCTTCAACCCTGCTCTGACTAGAATCCGCCATTGCGTGGAGGGAGGATTAACTCCTCAGGCGGTTTTGCAATTTCCTGGTCAACAGGTGGGCACCGGTGAAGAGGAGAGAAAAACTCGCCTAGGCCCTCAACAGCGTGATGGACGACGACCGCGTCGAGACTGGGTTGAAGTCCAACATGGCGGGGGCAACCTTGGAGTTACATCTCAAGAAGTTCCAGCACAGCATCGACGTCGCAGGAGATGACTTGACCCTGCCATCAGCCTTTCTCCCTCTAAACGTGGAAGTAGAGTTCAGCAGGGAGCTCCGATGGACGATGCCGATGCTTGACGACCTTGGTGTCGTCGAGAGAAGATCTACCTCCAGGGTGGTGATCCCTGGGGCTTCCGAAGGTGGCTCCGACCCTGCCCCGAAGCCAAGGGTCGAGGTTGTCGGCAAGGGCAAGGAGCTGGCGGACGAACCCTTGAGCCGGAAGAGGAAACTGCAGCATGCCGACGAAAGGTCCGTTAGGCCTGCAACCTCTGCATCAGCTCCTTCTCCCCGAAGGGGGAGATCTTCTACAACTGCGGCGACTGTACCCGCAGCGGCGTCTTCCCGGGGTGCTAGCTCTGGGCATGCGACTCCATCACCAGGGCCAGTTGAGGCCTCTAGGTCCGGAGGTCCTTCCCGGTCGAGGAGGGCCTCGATTAAGGAAATGCCCGTGGCTACAACGAGTTTCGGGGGGCCTCCGGAGCTTCCACGCCGACGGCGGCTATGGTTAGCCCAGAACGCCCGGGAAAGAGGTTTCACGCAAGCTGGTGCGGAAGACTCTCCCAGGTAATTTTTAATCTTTACCTCAGATAGTTGTTTTATTGTAGTAACTGTTTTTTAAGTTTCTTCATCCATCATCTGTAGCGTTCCCAAGAAGAGGAGTGAGGCTCCACCCTCAGCCACAGCAGCTGAAGCTGTGAGGGCAGAAGCTCCTGCTCCCGTCCCGGTGCCGCCCCAAGTGGTGGCTGAAGCTGCGATAGCTCCGGCGCCAGCTGTCGTGGTCATGGACCTCGACTCATCCCTCGAGACTCCCGTGGTAGCGCCAGACCGCGAGAGAGAAGATGCGCCAGCGGCATCTGCCCCGAAGGTTGAAGCTCCGGGTCTTGATGCTGAGATGACGGAAGCTCCGGCCGTTGAGCCGGAGGAAGCAGTAATTCCGGCCCCAGAGCCAGAAATTGTCGATGCCCCGGCAGTTGAGCCGGAGGTAATTGAAGTCCCGGCGTACGTGCCGGATGTTGAGGAAGTCCCGGTGGTTGGGCCGGCTACCTCTGAAGCACCGGCCGCAGAGACGATCGTTACTGGAGCTCCGGCCGCAGGGCCGGTTGATGTTGAAGACCTTTCGGCTCCCGAACCGGTTGTCGTTGAAGCTCTGACCGCAGGGCCGGCTGTTGTTGAAGATCTTCCGGCGCCTGAGCCTGTCGTTGCGAAGGCGTCAGCGCTCGAGCCCCCAGTAGAGGAGGTGCCCAGGCCGGAGCCAGAAGCAGCCCCTGCTCCGGGAGTGACGACACCGGAGGTACCCGCGGCTGAGCCGGAGTGCCCTGATGAAGTTGCTGGCCCCCTGTCCGAGGGGGCGAACAAAGATCTGGCGGCTGGTCCTTCGGAACCACTTCTGGAGGTCGGAACTTCATCAGCGCGACCCTCCTTGATGGCGAGTGAGGCCATCCCGGAGGATGGCCCTAGTGCCGTGGAGGCTCAGGGGACCACTCTTGTGGAGTGGGACCCAATTTTTGTAACTGAAAACCCGCTGGAACCAGCGGAGGAGACCCCAACAGGTCCGGATCCTATCCCGTTATCATTGTCTATTGACAACGCCTGTTCCAGTCTGCGTCAAGTTCAGCTGGCATTCTTCCACGACAGCAAGGCTCTTGAAGAGGAGCGCCAAACCCATAGGAGGTGGCGTAATTAGCTCTACTTTGAGACCAAGCTGGCGCAGTCGAGGCTGGAAGATGACAAAGAATGGATCAAGCAGGAGAAGGTCCGCTTGGAGTACCGGGGCAAGTTATTGGATGATAGGGAGAGCTTGACTCGTGCCCTCGACACTCAATCCCGGGCCATTTATGAGCAGACCAAAGCAGCTAATAGTGCGGCTGATGAACGCCAAGAAAGGCTTGAGGCCATTAACACTACTCTCATCAAGCGCCAGGAGGCACTTGAGGAGAGGGAGAAAAGGCTCGAAGATGAAGAGCAGAAACTCCTAGAGCTGCGGGATGACGTCTTGAGGAGGGAGGAGGAGCTCACAGAAAAGGTGGCTCTGGTTGACAAGGGCCTCGAGAAGCGCACCAAGAAATTAGAAGAGCGCTGCGCTGAGGAGGAGGAGAAGGACTGGGTGCGAGGGCAGGAACTCTACGAGCAAGAGTGTGCCATCGCTGCCAGGGAGAAGAAAGTAAGGGGCAGGGATAAGGAACTGGTTGACCGCCAGAACAAGATCTACCTCCGGGAAAAGGAGCTCAGAAAACTCGAGAAGCGGGTTGCTGAAAAGATTCAGCAAAACGCCAAAGAAGTTGAGCACCTCGCTCGCGAGAATTCTGAAATGGTGGCGGCCAAAAGATCCTTGGAAGAACTGAAGGGCTTGAGGGCTGCGGACTCCCTACAGGTTTGGGAGTTCCTGGGCAAGGCCAACGACGCGCTGGCACCGCTGGGCTTCAGTCTCGTGCGTCCGGATGATCCGGAGCCGGAGCCAGACCTGGCGTTGCAAGCGCTGAGCTTGGCGGGTAGCAAACTCTCCAAGGTGGGTGACATCATCGCGGACCAGTTGGAGGTTGAGGGGCAATCCTTGGCAAAGAACATCGTAGAGTATGTGCTGACGTGCTACACCAGCCGAAATACCCAATTCCCTCTGGACCCGGTGCTTGAAGGTCCCGTCGAAGGAGAAAGTGAAGCCGTCCGAGCCAACGTGTCAGAGGTTGCTCAGAAAGTCGCCCAGTTCTTCCATAGGGTCTAGGACCATCTCCGTAGCTCCCACTTGTATTCTCTCTTTTTCTTCCTCAATTTTGTAATCCCTTGTCTCCAGATGAATGAAATCCCCAAATTTTTGTGAATTTCACTTTTTGTCTTCAACACTTTTGTCTTCACTTGGCCCCCTGGTAGATGTACACAATTTGATTGTGAACATGTACCAAGAGGATATTGTGTTTTGTTGAAGACTCATTTGCTTTGAACTTGTAGAGTATAGGTCTGAAGTCTTCGATAGTGAAGGCCCCCTGAGGTTGTCGGAGCTTAGAAGCTCCGGCATTGTCTATCGTCGGAGCTTAGTAGCTCCGGCAATAGTCCCTATCAACGCGTAGAGCATCGATAGTTAGCCCTCCGGGGTGTCGGCGCTAGTAGCTCCGACAGTGACCTTTGCCAACACGTAGTTTGTCGGCAGCAGACTTCGTTTGTGGGGTCTTCTCACCATCTTTTATTTAGCGTCGACGGCTGCCCCCCCTAGCTTTACCGGAGCTTGGTTGCTCCGGTGATGCTCGTTTTCAATGTTTAACATCGATTACAAGCCACCTAGGGGGAGTCGGAGCTTAGTTATCTCCAGCATTTCTCCATTAACGTGGATTTTTTATTTTTCCTGCACACCGAAGCCAAGAAAAATAGTAAAATTCATTCCCTGCCTATAACTTCGTCGCGGCTTACGATTCCCAAGAGAGTTTTAGGTCAAACACGATTCTGAATACAACCGAATGCGTTGTCTTTTCTTCCAGATCCAATTGTACTTGGACCCGCCTTACTTCGGCCTGCCGGGGTGTAGGTAGAGTGGCGTACTTAGGGTGCTTGACCAGGCTAAGTCGATAGCACACTCCGGCCCTAGGTTGGCTTGGCGGCATTCAGGCGAGTGGGCCATGAACAATATTTGAATCCAGAAGAATCGACAATATAGCTCGAATCATATATGAACCAGTTGAACTAAAATTTCTTAAGAATTGCACGTCTTTGTTATAGACAAGAAAGAGAAAAATAAAAAATGTTGAGCCTGTACAAAATAAATGCACGTGGAGTCCGTTTCACATGAAGATGTCTTTCATTATAGGTCCGGGGTACAGGGGAAACAAGTACACTCTTAGGGTACGGAACCAGGCTAAGCGTGTTTAATTTCTCGTTTGACCCAGGGTAGCTAGCCACACTTTTAGTCCTGAGACTGTGACAAGTGTTGCATGAACTTTGTGGACCTTCCGGGAAAGGTCCGGCTGTTCTCCCGAAGGAACTACCCGACTCTGTACAATGACTCTATAACATACACCTCAAGTTACTACAGACTCACCTCCGTGATATTAAGTGTAGAACTTATGGAGGTGCTCAATGTTCCAAGGATTTGGGAGAGGTGTCCCATCCTCGGTAGCCAAGCGAACGCTTCCGGGACGGGATACTTTAATCACTCGAAAAGGTCCCTCCCAACTGGGGGAGAGTTTGTTTAACCCTTCTCTAGATTGTATTCTTCGTAGCACCAGATCGCCTTCCTTGAGCTGTTGGTTGTGTACATGCCGCTGATAATAGCGCCGAAGGGCTTGGCGGTATCGGGCATTCCGAACAGCCGCTTGGCACCTTCCCTCCTCAAGGAGGTCTAGGTCTTCACGCTGGAGCTGGTCCTGCGTGGCTTCGTTGAAGGTACAGACCCGGAGTGACCCCAAGGTGATTTCCGGAGGAAGGATTGCTTCAGCTCCGTACACCAGGAAGAAGGGTGTCTCTCCAGTTGGCCGGTTTGGAGTTGTCCTGTTGGCCCATAGAGTGGGCGGAAGCTCTTCGATCCAGTTGGCTCCACGTTTTTTCAAACGCTCATAAGTGCGGTTTTTGAGTCCTTTAAGGATTTCAACATTTGCTCTCTCGGCCTGGCCATTGCTTGCCGGGTGAGTTACGGAGGCGTAGCAAACTTGAATGCCGAGGTCTTCACAATATCCTTAAAATGCAGAGCTTGTGAATTGGGTCCCATTATCAGTGATGATTTTGTTTGGGACTCCAAATCTGCTTACAATGGACTGCAAGAAATTGATAGTAGATTGCTTATTGATTGTCACAACTGGAGTTGCTTCCGGCCACTTGGTGAACTTGTCAATGGCGACGTACATGAACTTGTAACCTCCGACGGCTCTTGGGAAAGGTCCCAAGATGTCCATCCCCCACACAGCGAAGGGCCATGTAGGAGGTATCATTTGTAAGGCTGAGCTGGTGTGTGAATTTGCTTTGCATGAAATTGACATGCTTCACATTTCTTCACCAGCTCAGTTGCATCCTGGAGTGCTGTAGGCCAGTAGAAGCCATGCCAAAAGGCTGTACCAACCAGCGTGCGGGAAGACGCGTGGTTCCCACACTCGCCTCCATGGATTTCTGTGAGGAGCTCACAACCTTCTTCCCTTATGATGCACCGCATTAGGATGCCGTTGGCACCGCGCCGGTAGAGATCCCCTTCTACCAACGTGTATCTTTTAGCCAATCTGACTACCCGGTCAGCGGATACATCATCGTCAGGAAGGATGTTGTCTTTCAAGTAGTTCCAGATCTCCGAGATCCATGCATCAGAACTAACTTGAGCATTTGAGTCTTGCGTGCTGGGTTGCTCGGAGCTTCCGGCAGCACCTACGACCCTTGATGGCTGCCATGGTAACAGGGCCATCGGGACCGTCAGCTTCGGGATGCTGATCTCGCCCCCTTCGCTCAGTTCGGCAGGCTGAGCTGTGGGTTTTGACAATCTGCAGACAAAAGTTCTGTCAGGAGCCAGAGCTCCGATTGACGCTTTCGTCGAGAGTTCGTCAGCTTCAGCGTTGTGTGCACACTGGACATGGTGGAGGTCTAGGACTTCGAAGTCCTTCTGAAGCTTCTGGACTTTGAGGAGGTAAGCAGCTAGCTGGAGGTTGTTGCAGGAGCATTCACCCTTCACTTTCTTAATGATGAGCTGTGAATCTCCCTTGACCAGCAGCTGCTTAACACTGTATGGCAGTGCTACCTTTAGTCCATAGATGAGTGCTTCGTACTCCGCCATGTTGTTGGTTGCCTTGAAGTCAAGGTGTACCATGTATTTTACCTTCTCCCCGGTTGGTGCGAGGAGAAGGATTCCAGCTCCAGCCCCCTGCTTTTGCATGGAGCCGTCAAAGCAGAGGGTCCAGTGAGGCTCGGTGAAGACCGGAGCCTTGTGTTCCAGCTTCTGCTCACTGGGGCCCCCAGGGTTTTGATGGAGAGGGAGTCCATTCCGCCACGAAGTCCGCCAATGCTTGACTCTTGATTGCTTGCCTTGAAATGAATTCGATATCAAATTCGGCAAATTCCGCTGCCCACTTTGCAATATTCTCAGTTGAATTGGGATTATGCAAGATTGCTCGAAGTGGGTAAGAAGTCACCATTGAGAGCTTGTGAGCTTGGAAATAATGGCAAAGCTTCCTGGAGGCAATAAGAACTGCATAGAGCAGCTTATGCACCTCTAGGTATCGAGTCTTGGCGTCATTAAGTACTTCACTAATGAAGTACACTGGGCGCTGGATGGTCCGGACCCTCCCGGAGGGGCCCAGAGCTTCCTCTTCATTGACCCGGATCCTCCCTGAGGGATCCGGACCTTCTTCGGGGACCTTCGGGTCCTGGCTGGAGGGACCCGGAGCTTCTTCAGAAGCGACCTGGACCCTCCCGGGGGGGTCTGGGTCTTCTGAAGTAACTTCTTGTGGATTCAAGTCTGGGAGCTGGGACCCAGACTTGCTTTCAGGAACCTCCAGACCCTCCTAAAGGGGTCTGGACTCCTGAGTATGGGATGGTTCTGGTCTCTCAGCAACCAGGACCATACTGACGACTTCGTCAGTGGCTGATATGTAAAGCAGCAAAGGCTCACCAGGGTTCGGAGCTACCAGCGTTGGTAGGGTGGTGAGGAACTGTTTTAGCTCCTAGAACGCCTTTTCTGCTTCTTCAGACCATTGGAATGGTCCGGACTTCCTCAATAACTTGAAGAAGGGAAGTGCCCGTTCCGCCAGTCTTGAAATGAACCGGCTGAGGGCTGCTAGACATCCAGTTAGCTTTTGGACATCTTTGATGCGGGCTGGTGGCCGCATGTCTTCAATGGCTTTGATCTTCGCTGGATTAGCTTCTATGCCCCAGTGACTTACCAGGAAACCAAGAAGTTTTCCAGAGCTAACCCCGAAGACACACTTGTCTGGGTTTAGCTTTGTGCGGGTGACCCGCAGCTTATCGAAGACAGCCTACAAGGTGTCAAGGAGTGACTCCTTGTTCTTGACCTTGACCACGATGTCATCGACGTACACTTCCACTATGTCTCTAATGAGTTCTTCAAAGGTTTTGTACATAGCTCGTACAAAGGTTGAAGCTGCATTCATGAGACCAAATGGCATGGTTGTATAACAGTACAATCCATCTACTATGATGAAAGAGGTATACTCTTCATCTTCCCTAGACATTCTGATTTGATGATACCCAGAATATGCATCTAGGAAACACAGTAATTCACACCCAGAGGTGGAATCCACTATTGATCTATTCTAGGTAATGGGAATGGATCTTTTGGATATGCCTTATTTAGTGTTGTGTAGTCGATACACATCCGAAGCTTCCCGCCGGCCTTGGGCACAACGACTGGGTTTGCCAGCCATTTTGGATGGAAGACTTCTCAGATGAATCCAGCTTCGAGCAACTTCTTCACTTCTTGTCGAATGAAGTTTTGTCGCTCCACGGATTGCTTCCGAGGCTTCTGGTGCACGGGCCGGGCGTCAGGGTAGATCTTCAGATTGTGCTCAATCTCTTCCCTGGGGATCCCAGTCATTTGTGACAGTTGCCAGGCAAACACGTCGACATTAGCCCGGAGGAAAGCAATGAGCGCGAGTTCCTATTTGTCGTTCAATCCCCCCGATATACGGGTGGTCTGAGCGGCATCGGAACCAATTTGGACGACTTTGACGGGAATGTCGGTGTTGCCACTTGGCTGCACACGAGGTGCAGAAGTCGAGCCTCGTTGACGAATGCTCGGGGGTTTTGGAGCTTGCTCCTGTCTGGAGTCTTCCTCTTGCGCCGTAGTAAGCGCATGGAGTTCTTCCAGAGCAGTTAATCTGGCAGTGCGATCTCCGCGGATCCGGAGAACGCCTACTGGTGTTGGCATCTTTAACACCAGGTAACCATAATGAGCAGCTGCCATGAATTTGTACAAGGCAGGCCTACCCAGGATGGCATTGAAGGGTAAGTTGATCTGAGCAACATCAAAGACCAACTTCTCGGTGTGATACTTCTTCCGAGTCCCGAAGGTAACGGGGAGGGTAATAGCACCGAGTGGGGTAATTGCTCCCGGACCTACTCTGGAGAAAGGTCGGGAGGGGTGAAGATCCGAAGGTCGGAGCTGAAGCTTGGTAAAAGCTTCGAAGCTTATGAGGTTGAGCCCCGAACCTCCGTATACCATGACATGGTGGAGCTGGATGTTATTGATGGTAGGAGATACCATCAAAGGTAACTGACGTGCTCCAACCATGCTTCGAGGGCAGTCCGAAGCATCAAAAGTGATGGCTGTGTCCATCCACTTCCGATGAGGCTCCGCCCTAGCTGTAGGAGCTACAGCAGCCATGTCCCGACGCATAGTCTTGATGACGCGGCGGGAGGTGATGTCCCATGATCCACCAAAAATGGTGTTCATGGTTTTCCGACGCTCGTTGTCAGAGACGTCAGAATCGTCGTCGACGGAGGTGTCGACGGCCTTCAGAACCTTTTTGGGATCCTGAAAACCTAACTCCTCTTCAGCCGGAGGTTCGTCAACTTTTTGTTTTCCTTCCCTCTGTCGGAAAGGAGCTTCTTCCCGGCGCTTGTTGTAGCGCTCGGCAAGGTTTTGGACCTCCCGGCAGTCTTCCAAACTGTGGCTGTCTGTTTTATGAATTGGACACCACACCTTGGTTTTGCCACCATCTTCAGAAGACGGTCAAGGTCGCTTCTCGGGGCGTGGCCCCCGGCCACCTGGAGCTGCAGCAGCTGCCGCATTGGATGCACCGGCCGACGGCTTCTTCTTGCCATTGGTCTTTTTCTTCTTCTTGCCACTCCCGGAGGTAGCGGCTTCTCCTTTGGAGGATTTCTTGTGATCCTCCGGAGTTGGTTTGGAGTGCATTTCACGGCCCTTCGCAGCTCTGGCACATTTGTTAGCCAGGCTGAAGAGTTCCGTGACACTGGTGATCTCCTTGATCGCCAGTTTCTCCAGCATCTTCTTATCCCGCACTCCCTGTCTAAATGCCACAATGACAGAGGCGCTAGAGATAGAAGGTATAGTGTTTCGTACCTGAGAGAATCTCTGGATGAATGATCGCAGGGATTCTCCTCCTTTTTGCACGACTGCAAAAAGGTCCAGTTCGGTGCCTGGTCGGGTGTATGAACTCCCGAAGTTGGCGGCGAACTACCGGCACAACTCCTCCCAACTGTTGATGGAGTTGGGTGGAAGGCTCATAAACCAGGACCGAGCGGTCCCAGTTAAAGCCACTGGGAAATAATTCGCCATTATGACCTCGTTTCCTCCAGCTGCCAGGATAGTAGTGGAGTAAATTTGAAGAAATTCAACGGGATTAACGGTCCCTTCAAACTTCTTCGGCAGGTGAGGCCAGAATTTCTGTGGCCACCTGACCATACGCAGATGCATGGTCAGGGCTGAACAACCTCCTCCTACTCCTTCAGGAGCAGGAATGTCCTGAGCTTCTCGTCTTTCACGAGCACGCTCAATATGAACTCGGCCGTCTTGTTGGCGATATCGGCGATCAAGCTCCGCCCGGAGGTCATGAGTTGAAAGCCTTGATACCGTGTGAGTGTGTCGTGCCCCAGAGGGCAATGACGTCACCTGCTGTGATGCAGCACGTCTCCTGCAGTTGGAAACATGTGGACCAAGTCTGCCAGACAAGGTCCGTCGCTGCGACGGGGCCCGTCCTGAAGGAGGAGGACCCTGGTTGCTGATGCGGTCGGCTGCTGCTGCAACCAAATGTTCCACATCGGCCCTCCACTGCTCCATGGCATCTCGGGATGCATCCGGAGGTGGTGGGCGTTGAAGGAGAGCACATGCTGCATGAAGCGCGTGTTCCGGGTTGTCAATATTCGTCGACGCAGTGATTGACGCCGGTGCACCATCGCGCTGACCATCTTGATTTGCTGGTGGAGGCGGCGGTGGTGGAAGTGTGACTCCTACTGGAACCGTGGTTCCTGCTGGTGGCTGCATATTGAAGGGATTGCCCCTAACAGCTTGAGCAGCGGGATGACCATTGGATGATCCAGCGGCTGAGTTCACCATTCTTGAAATCTCAGTCACCCCCTTCCTGACGTGCCAACTGTCGGTGGTTTTGATCCGGCAGATCTCCCGACACTACTAAAGTGTTAGAGGAGTTTGAGGTTCGGTGTGGGCGCGCGGAGATTCAAGAAGGTGAAGTGTTAAGTGACACAAGAGACACAAACATTTACGTGGTTCGAGCCGCCTGAGCGTAATACCCTACTCCACGAGGTGTGTTGGTGTTGTATTGGATGTATGAGCTCAATGCCAGTTGAGAATGTAGAGTGAGCGTGTCTCCAGTGAGTGTCTAGAGTCTCCCTATGTATCGTCGGCCTGTCCTTTTATAGTACAAGGGCAGGCCATTACAAGTTAGCCTGGCCCGACATGTGGCCCTGGCGATTACTGATATTGATACACATTCAACACGCTTAATTGCCCTTAATGACCGAGTTATGGGATTTGACAGCACCGTTACTGGTAATTAAGGTCGTCCGATCGTGTGTCATTAATATAGTATTATTGACACTTAATCGGGTCTTGAAGTCCTTGATTCCCCTTTGAAGATCTGGAGTTGTTGTGGAGTCTTCCGGAGGTTAGAGGCTGAAGATCCGTCGGTTGGATACGTGGCAGCTCCGGAGCATACTGTGGGGAACAGATAGGTCCAGAGCTACCTGACACGTGTTAGTCCCGGAGCTTCCCTCGGTCTCGGGTTAGGTCCGGGGGTGCCGCTATGGTACATAGCCCGGAGATTCCCCCTTGTGGGCGGTAGCTCCAGTTTGATAGTACATGTGGCGACCCTGGGACTAACCATGTTGGAGAAGCGGGTCCGGTTATGTCTGACATGTGGGCCTCCGAAGGTCTTGAAATCAAGTAGATGACATTCCCTTGAGATCTTTGCAATCCCAAGGGGTATATGGTACCCAGGGTACCGACAGCAATAATCCAAGATTCATTAGTGAGTGCGTGTGATATATCTTTGGGTTCAAAAGAAGCAACAAAAGCAGAATGAGCATGAAAGTTTGGATCGCAAAATCTGGACCGTGTGACTCGTTCGTGCAAGCTTCCAATAATCTGTCGTGGAGGATGAATTTTGTGAACCCGGAGGGGAGTGGACACTTCACAAGCTTCTTCTTCTTCATGTTCATCATAAATCGATGAGCTTGTGACTTGAGGAGGATCTGTACCAGCAATGGAGGTCGTCAGTGCTGGCTGTGAATAAAAAACAGGAGTTGGAACAATGCAATTAGCTGCTGAATTTTTGGGCAGCAGCTCCACCTCTTCCTCATCTACAATGAAAATGCTCTCCCCCTGTGGATATGGATCCGGACCGGCAATGTTTGAGCTAGTACCTGTGCTAGCTTCATCAAAAGATACCTCACAAGTCTCCACAATTTTGTTAGTGTCAAGTAAAAGCACACGGTAGCCTCTAGTATGAGATGGATAACCAAGAAACATGCCATCAACGGATCTAGGTTCAAATTTATCAAGATTACCATGTTTCTTAACAAAGAATTTGCAACCAAAGACCCAAAAGTAGGTAACACTAGGCCTATGTCCAAACCGGAGCTCATATGGTGTTTTAACTAGCTTAGCGCGCAAGAAAATACGATTTGAGACATAACAAGCGGTTGCAATCGCATCAGCCCAAAATTTCCTAGGAATTTGATATTCATCAAGCATAGTCCTAGCCATCTCAACTAAGGTTTTGTTCTTTCTTTCCACAACACCGTTTCGTTGAGGTACAAATGGTGAAGAAAATTGATAATCTATTCCATTTTCAGCACAAAAGTGATCAAAAGATTGATTTTTAAATTCGGTTCCGTTATCACTTCTAATTGCTTTTAACAATCCAGGGTGATCAATTGATAATCTAAGAAATAAAGTTCTAAAGTGACTAAAAGCTTCATTCTTAGATGCCATAAATTAAACCCAAGAGTATTTAGAACAATCATCAACAATCACAAGAACATACCATTTACCTCCGAAGGATTGAACACGTGAAGGTCCTACGGTGTCAAGGTGCAAAAGTTGACTCAGTTTAGTTGTCATGATCATTGTGAGAGGAGTATGTAAACCTGCAACCATCTTAGCATGTCTACAAGAAGAGCACACAATTTCTTTGTCCCCTTTAAGCTTAGGCAGCCCACTTATGCGATCAAGAGCACTAACACGCGTTAGATGATCAAAGCCTACGTGACCAAGTCTACGATGCCAAAATTATAAGTCCTTGGAATCATTAGCAACTAGACACCTATGCTTAGAGGAAGACATATCAAAATCAGCTTTAAAAACTCTTCCAAACCAAGACATGTTAAAAATAAGCTCACTATTTGAATTTACAACTTTGCAACAATTTTTAGTGAAAATAATTTCTAGATTTTCATCTAGTAGTTGTGAAATAGAAAGCAAGTTGTATTTCAAATTTTTAACAAGTGCCACATCCTTCAAAGTGTAGTGATTATTTACTCTAACCGAACCCTTAGCAATTATAGGAGTTGAAGAATTATCGGCAAAAGTAATATTCTCTACACGTGACACAAAAGAGACTGAGGAGAACCATTCTTTGTTACCGGTCATGTGGCGTGAGCAACCTGAATCCACAATCCAAATGTTCTCCTTCCTCAAGCTTGTAACCTACATAGAAGCACAATACGTCGATGAATCAATACTGGGGTTAGTCAAAAGGCATTTAGGAATCCAGTACTGAGTCACACGATGTCCAGTAGGAATAATACGCGAAAGCTAAGATAAAACAATAGGTTTATGAGCCAAAGCTTGAGGAATTTTGTACCCAACTACTGTCCTACGAGATGTTACATGTGTAGCACGAAAAACAGTAGGTTTGGGAGCAAACTTTGCATGTTTTCGACTCATTACAGCTGATTGCATATTCCTATCATTCAGTTTAGCAAGTGCAACAAATTTTGCATGAAAGTTATGAGATCTAGCAATCATTCTTTCCTTTTTCTGTTGTTTAGCTAGTCTATAACAAAAATCTATGACATGACCATCTCTACCACAATAGGTACAATGCAATTTAACTTTGTGTTCATGTCTAGATGAGCAAGAATCATTTTTATTCAAAATCGAATGAGACAACACTCCTACAGATTTGAAAACCACTCCTTTTTGTTTAGGAACTGTTTGAATCAAACCACTTCCTAATGACTTTACAATTTTAGGTGGATGTGCCTTAGCATGAGCATGAGAATCAAAACCTAAACCAGTTTTATCATTGCAAGACTTGGAAGAATTCAGCAGCAAGTTTACGTTCTTATTCCCATTACAAAACCAATCTAATGTCCTATGCATGTCATCAAGTTTATTGGACAGGTCAAGGCAATTTTCACATGGAGTTTTTCATTTTAATTTGCAATTGGAACAATATTTAACTTTATGAGAACGTAAAACATTGTTCAATATAGAAATTTCATTCATAGCATCTTGTAGTTTCTTATCAAGATCGTCACAAGTAGAACAATGCAAATCAAATGTAGAACAACTAGCATCTTTCAAGTTTTTATCATTAAGTGCAGCAAACTCTCTATTCTTTTCAATTTGTAACTCAAGTTTATCAAGTGTAGAGGTGTGCGCACTTCTTAATGAGGACAATTGTTCATATATTAAATCACATGAGGGACATGCATCATCACTAGGAATCAAAGTTTTAAATGGTTGATTTCAGATTCTAGTGATTCAATTTTAGCAGCACTATCCCTAAGCTTTTTGTCCTTTTTCTTAACTATAATAGTGGCACTAGAAATAGCATCACACATTTCTTCGCAAGTAGGACATACCTCTTCATTGTCGCTATTGTGTTCTGCATCCTCCATACTTGAGCTTGATTTGCCCTCCATGAAGCACAAGTTTGCCAAATCATCTTCATCTTCATCACTTCCCATGTCCACATCGCTTGAGCCAAGTTCTTGAAGTGCGGAGATAAAACTGCTCACCAATTGATGTCCTGTAAAACCCTTCTTTTTCATCTTATCGTTTGAAGAGGAGTGCTTTGTCCTTGTTTGCTTTTCATCCCGAGAAGTAGGACCTGAAAGGTTAGGGCAATCTGAACGAAAATGTCCTGTCTTACCACATTCGAAACATCGTTGAGGCCCGGAGCTTCCTCTCCTTCTAGTTCTAACATTTTGTAATGCTTTTGAGAATCTAGTAGAAAGAAGTACTAGCTCCTACTCTGGAAATTCCTCAATCTGTTCAATGGTTAGAGAGGACAACAAAGCAAGTGTACCACAAGATGAAGATTGACTGGAGCTAGGCATGTCACGTTGAGAAACAAAAGCAATAGACTTGTTGGGGTTCTTACATGATATTATGTCAATTTCATGGGTTTTTAACTTGGAATATATCACATCTAAAGTAAGTGTACTCATGACAGTAGATTCACGAATAGATGTGACTTTCATCTCCCATATTGACATATCTAATGCACTTAACAATTGCTTAGCATTTTCAGCATCTGAAAAATTAACGTTGACACTACACAAGTTGCTGAGAATTTTATTAAAGCGAGCAAAAAGATCATCAATAGACTCACCGGGTTGCATATCAAAGCGCATGTATTCTTTCTTGAACATGTCTTACCTTGCCTCCTTGATCGTGTTGGATCCTTCGTGGTAGTCACAAAGTGCTTTCCACACATTGTATGCAGATCGGAGGTGTGCAACACGGTCGAAGTCAATTTGAGTTAATCCTTGTATGATCAAGAGCCTTGTTGTTGTTATCGACATCTCTCAGATTTGTAGCTGTAACTTGATCATTTGATGGCACTTTATAATACATATATACCTTCTCCCATATTGCGAAGCCTTGAGCCTGGATGAAGGCTTCCATATGTGCCTTCCAAACCTGAAAATCAATACCACTAAAGACACAAGGTTTTGCAGAGTATTTCTCCATGATGATTAGTCAAAACACGTGTAAATCACAAAGATTAGAGCACTGTGGCTCTGATACCAATTGTAGGATCGAAGACTACGTGAAAATCTACCGGGGGGGCTGAATGGTAGATTTAAACTTTTTCAGCGGAAGCAATGAAAACCCTCGGCAAAAAAAACAATAGGTTGAAGAAATCATGTGTAAGACTAATCTAAACGTGTTTCACCATGACAAAAGTGATAGATATAAGAGAGAATCAAGTCACGAAGATGACACAACAAGAATCACTCAAATCCGTTGAGAGAAACTCAAGTTACGATTGAAAGATCGAACAAAGGTCAATCTGTCCTACCTGAGAAAAACAGTTTTGGAACGCTGCAAAGAAACTTGTGTAGATCAGAAACCACAAATCCAATGACCATGAATTTCTGAAAGATGAAAGATAGTCAAGTTGTGAAGACAACCCAAAAAGAATCACGTCAATTGGATCTGTAAAACTCGAGTTATGATAAAACCATCAAAGAAAGGTAGTGCTGTGTAGAAACTCGACGAGAAAAACTTGTGTGGAACAAGTCGGACGAACAAGGCACAAAAGTTTCTTTAAACTACGAATTTTTTCAATAGAACACAAGAGGAACATACCCTAAGTCGTACACCATGAGCTCTGACCTCCCTTGCTTATATAACCAGCTTGAAAGTCAACTCAACTCAAATCAGGACTCTAATCCTACTCCGTTCACTAATTGAAACTTTCCATTACTGCTTAGGACTCTACTATACGCAGATAGAAGCAATCTTAAGACTTCCATATACCTTAGAAACGTATCCCACATTCCTAAAACAACCCAAATTCGTGTCCCACACGAAATCCTAACATAACCAACTCAAAACTTTCCATATTTGAGTCAAACACGACTCAGCCGCAACCTGAGTCCATAACCTAGTCGGTTGGACCTTTCCGACCAATTTTTTATGTCCATATCTCTTCATCATGGCTCGGAACCATGTAGATACGTCCATGCACTCCTTGCACACATGCAAACATATTCCAACGACGTTCATAATACCTTCATATGCATTGTTCTTGATTCAAACATGCTGCACAACCTCCTGATCAACTCAACCACAATTCCTTCCGAACTTGGTTGTTGAACCTCATCTTCTCCCTAAGACTAGTTCAATGGGTCCCGTCACCAGCAATGCCTTGAACTCAAGCAACACCTGCACATGAATAAACAACCAATACTTCCGAGCACAAGTCCTTGACTTCACTCTCGTTAGTTCCAAAACCACAACACCTTACGTGAGCACTTCACATAAGCATGTTGCAAACCATAGCAAAAACGATATCAGTCATAACCACCAAAACACATCAAAAACTTAGTAAAAGATTACTTAGCAAACTTTCCATCAATGTAAAGCAAGTTCGAGATATATCACAATAAAAGCAGGAACATTGCGATCAAGCTCCAAACCTTGCCAAAGCTAACCGGAGCTTGAGCCGGAGCTTACCAAAGCTAGTACAACCTAGCGCCGGAGCTTACCAAAGCTAGTACAACCTAGCGCCGGAGCTAGAAAAACATGTCGGAGCTGACTAACATAAGTCGGACCTAGCAAAACATATCGGAGCTTAACAAAGACATGTCGAGCTATCAAAGACATGCCAGAGCTAAAGACAAAGCTCACCGAAGCTACCAAAAAACATGTCAGACCTAGACAAAGAAAGTCGGACCTATTGTCGGACCTTGCAGAAGCTCAGAGCTAGAGTCAGACCTTGCTAAAAAGATGTTATGGCAGCATTCAAAACTTTTAATGTCAGAGCTAATGTATTCAACACACATAGGTCTCACATGATCACAAATCGCAAGCGACGAATGATAAGAACCATAAAAGTGATCTAGCGATGAACGAAGGTAAAAGATGCAAGAGACACACAAATTTTTATCTCGAGTTTCAGTTCCACGGAGGAACCTACGTTCCCGTTCAGGAGTCCACGAAGGATTGGTCTCTTTTAACCCTACCCTCACCAAGCCACCACAAAGGTTAGCTTGATCTCCACTAAATCAAAGGGTGAATGCAATGATTCTTGGGGCAACTCACAACCGGAGGCTCCCACAACAACTTGGCTCACTTAGAGATCGAAAAAAAACTCAAGCAAACTCATATCAACAACTCAAATCAAGAGAATCAACCAAGAGCTCAAGAACGGTCACACTCCTTCTCTCTTCTCACAAATCCCACAAACCCTCAAGATTCCCTCTTAGGGCTCAAAGATGTGAAAAGGAAGGCTTAGAGAGGCTCTTGGAATGCTATGACTAGGCTAGGGTTCGAGACAAGGGAAGTGAAGGCTGGGGATACATTTTTATAGGGGTCCTAACACTTTACCGTTGCCACCAACTAAAATCAGGACTAGTCCGCACTACCACTCTGGACTAGTCCGGCCTGAAGGGACCACTGACGTCACAAGGACCAACAAACTAAAGTCCCTACCACCTTTTGAATTCAAACGATCATAAGACCCCGGACTAGTCCGTCCAAAAACGGACTAGTCCGATGTCACTCAGAACCTTCTGTTCTGGGTGAGAACGGACAAGTCTGGTCTAGGCGGACTAGTCCACCTATCGGGGCTTTCTAGTCCAGCCTGCCAGGACTTAGGTCCCTGCAGCTAACCAACTTCTCAGAACGGACTAGTCTGATTCAAAATTGACTAGTCCGAACTCACACAATACCTCTTGAGCCCTGCAGAAATGAACAAGTCTGTTTGGGCGGAATAGTCTGGCTCCCTAGGGCGGACTGGTCCGACCTTTCAGGACTTAGTCTCAGAAAGACTCAAACACACTCACCATGGACTAGTCTGTCCCCAAATGGACAAGTCCAATCTCACACAGAAACACTTGGTCCACCTAACATCGAAGAAGCCCGATTGTGCCGGGCCTCTTCCTTAGGGCTGTCTAGACTTAATTCTCCAATTAACCTAATTGGACTATAAGCTCTTAGGTAATTCTCAAACACTTGACTTGTTAAAAACTCTCTACAACAAGGCTCAACTCAACACAAGAAATTTTAAACCTAATTCCTACTCTTCGAGTTTTTTGACGCCTTTTTCACTCTTTTTCCTTTTTGAAAGTTTCCAATTTTATTTCAGCTTTGATCACGTGCGCTTACACTCATAAAGCTCATTAGTCCCTTAATTGTCATCATAAATCATCCAAAACCCACGAGGATTACCTAGTTACACTTTCAATCTCCCCCTTTTTGGTGATTGATGACAATAGATTGAGGTTTTTGATAAAATAATGTAAAATAGTTGTTTTCATAATACACAAGTGTATAAAGAGCCCCTCCTAAATGTGTGCATGTTTGAGTTACAATAAGAACGATGCACATGAATGAAATTTATGGGAGATATATACACGTGTGTGTTATGGTGGGGGTGCCTAAGTGTGATGTGAAGTATTGAGATGTGTAAAATTTCAAATGAAGCATGCATCTCAAATAGGTTTAAGGCAACATCACACAAAGGTACAAGATTGTGAATATAGTAAGAATGATATTCAATTAATCCAACATAGAGTTTGAGACCATAACATTAACATAACATAGTCAACATAAAGTACATATATGAGTCATACATAGAATAAACATATGTGATATAGCAATGTACTTAACCCAGGGGAAATACAAGTTTTGAAAACATACATAGTCCATGGATCTCATAACTAAGAGCTACCCCCCCCCCTCAAACTCTCCCCATCAAGACACCAAAAAAGGAAGAGAGTGAGGGAAAGAGAGAGAACCTACGAACCACTCCTCATCGCTCCCACTCTCATATTCATTTGCTCCACTTTGGTCGTTGACTATAGCTTCTTGATCTTCTTCCTCATTATACTCCGTATCATCATTGTCTTCATATTCATCATCGACCTCTTCAAAGATGGGAGCGGCACTAGAAGAGCCACCACCACCACCAAATAGGGCGAGCTCCGCCTCGGTGAGCTCTGGGAAGGGTGTGAGCTCCTCGTCTTCGAATGCCATGGGAGATATTGAGATCTCCACCTTCTCTCATAGGACGTACTTCTTGTGCCTCCTCGAGCGAACTTTGACCTTGTGACACGAAGTGAAAATAGACTTCAAGAACTTGAGGATGGCGCTAGAAGTGTCGCCGAAGGTGGAGGTAGAAGCGAAGGAGGGATGAGGTGCATTGGAGGAACTCCTCCAAGAATCTCCATCGAGCTTTGGAATAGGTGGAGGGATTTGAGGGTGAAGAGTGCGATGCTTGAAATCCTTCAAAAATTCCAAACGTGTGACCTTCTCAATCATGCACATTATGAAGGGTGCATATCCACGAGATCAATTTGGAGTGTGTGAAATGTTGAATATGTCATTGTACATATAGTCAAACAAGTTAAACCTTTCTTCCTCACACAAAAGCTTCATCAAATGTCTCAAGTTGCCTTGAATCATGCCTGCATCTCCGTCCTTAGGTGCTAGAGTCTTCCTCAAAAGGCGGTTAAGCACTCCAAAGAATGGAAGGACATACTTTGTAGATGGAGGGTTGAAGAATCCATCAACATTCATGAACTTCATTTCTTCAAGGTCCATAACTTTGAGGTTGTGTATAATGATACCATGGCTCAAATGCTCTTCTAAGACAAGGAGGGTGATTTTGGACTCGGGGCGCTTTGAGTGTGAAATGAGTATGGAGGTGAGGGGTCAAGACCGACGCTTGGGGTTTAAGCTCCCAAGGTCCGGACTTGTCTGGTAAGGAGGCTGGACTAGTCCAGTCGGTCGGACCAAGTCTGGACTACTCCATAGTCCGGACAAGTCCGATGGCTGGGCGAACTAGTCCGTCGTGGAATTTTCCGCAGCAGCCTGAACCAGACTAGGAACCCGGACTTGTCCGGCCTTGAAGGGCGGACTAGTCCGGCCTAGACGATAAATCTCATTTATATTGAGAAATTTAATGAGGTTTATCTATTTAGACTAGGTTTTCACAAATATTCTCAATGAATATGACCAGTGAAGCACACAAACAATAATAAAATGACCATGATTCAAACAAACAATAATTGAAAGTAATTTGAAAGAAAATTGCGGGAGATAAGTTTTCGCAAGCATGCATAATTTTGAAAGATCTACACTACTAACAATCAGATGTTCAACATCTCGAGCCACATTTTGAGAATATAGGATATTTAGCTCATTCCTAAGTTTGCAAAAAAAAAGCATTTTTCATCTAGTGGCTTGGTGAAAATGTCGGCTAGTTGTTTTCCGGTTCTAACATGGGAAATGACTATGTCCCCCTTCATTGAATGATCTATCAAAAAGTGGTGTCGGATGTCTATGTCTTTGGTCCTAGAGTGTTGAACGGGGTTATGGGCAATCTTAATGGCACTCTAATTGTCTCATAAGGGTGGAATATGGTTCATATTGAGACCATAGTCCCTTAAAGTTTGTCGCATCCAAATAATATGTGCACAAGAACTTCTGGCTGCGACATACTCCGCTTCGGCTATTGTAAGACCTATGTGTGCTGAATACATTGGCTTGTAGTGAATACACTTGCTTTGATAAAAGTTTTGAATATCACCAAAACACCTTTTTATTAAAGTCCGACTAGTTTTGGTTAACTTCGGTGAATTTTGTCTTTAGCTCCGACATGTCTTTGTTAGCTCCGGCTCAAGGTCTGGGTTGCTCTGGCAAGGTCCGGAACTTGACCGCAATGCTTCTGTTTTTCATTTGCAATGTTTCGTACTTGCTTTACATCTCTGGAAAGATTGCTTCATATTCATTTGCTAAGTCTTTGGTGCGTTGGTTGACATGGATGATATCGTGTTACTGTGGTTTTACAACATGCTTATGTGAGGTTCTCACGTAAGGTGTTGTGTTTGGAACTAACTTGAGTCAAGTCGAGGACTTGGGCTCGTATGGATTGGTTGTTTATTCATGTGCAGGTGTTGCTTGAGTTCAAGACATGGCTGGTGATGAGATCCATTGGACTAGTCTCAAGGAGGAGATGAGGTTCCAACAACCAAATTCAGGAGGAATTGTGGTTGAGCTGATCAGGAGGTTGTGCAGCATGATTGAATCAAGAACAATGCATGTGAAGGTATCGTGGACGTCATTGGAAGATGTTTGCACGTGTGCAAGAGTGCATGGACGTGGCTACATGGTTCTGAGACGTGATGAAGAGATGTGGACGTAAAGAGTTGGTCGGAAAGGTCCAACCGACTAGGTTATGGACTCAGGCTGCGGATGAGTCGGGTTTGACTAAAGTATGGAAAGATTTGAGTTGATTATGATAGGATTTCGTGTGGGTCATGAATTTGAGTTGTTTAGGAATGTGGGATACATTCCTAAGGTGTTTGGAAGTCTTAAGATTGCTTCTATCTGCGTATAGAAGAATCCTAAGCAGTTATGGAAAGTTACGATTCGTGAACAGAGTAGGATTAGGTTCCTGATCTGAGTTGAGTTGGCTTTCGAGCTGGTTATATAAGCAAGGGAGCCCAGAGCTCGTGGAGCACGACTTTGGGGGCTGTTCCTCTTGTGTTCTATTGAATAAAATTCGTAGTTTGAAGGAACGTTTGTGCCTTGTTCGTCAGATTTGTTCCAGACAAGTTTTACTCGTCGAGTTTCTGGACAGCACTACCTTTCGTCAGCGGTTTTATCATAACTCGAGTTTTACAGATACAATTGACGTGATTCTTTTTGGGTTGTCTTCAAAACTTGATTATATATCATCTGTCAAAATTTCACGGTCATTGGATTTGTGGTCTATGATCTACACGAGTTTCTTTGCAGCATT
The DNA here is from genome assembly GCA_036927565.1 of Tuctoria greenei. Lineage (NCBI taxonomy): Eukaryota > Viridiplantae > Streptophyta > Magnoliopsida > Poales > Poaceae > Tuctoria > Tuctoria greenei. Next base: position 70,346,933 of record JAYESD010000002.1, on the reverse strand, counting down.
CCAGAACTGTTTTTTTTTTTCTCGAGTAGGGCAGATTGACCTTTGTTTGATCTTTCGATCATAACTTGAGTTTTTCCCAGCGGATTTGAGTGATTCTTATTGTGTTGTCTTCGTGACTTGATTCTCTCTTATATCTATCACTTTTGTCACGGTGAAACACGTTTAGATTAGTCTCACACATGATTTATTTAACAGATCGTTTTTTTGCTGAAGGGGTTGGGGTTTAATTGTTTCCGCTGCGTAAGATTTTTAAATCTACAATTCACCCCCCTCTGGTAGCTTTTCATGTGCTCTTCGATCCTACAATTGGTATCAGAGCCACGGTGCTCTAATCTTTGTGATTTGCGCGTGTTTTTGACTAATCATCATGGAGAAGTACTCTGCCAAACCTTGTGTGTTCGCTGATATTGATTTTCAGGTATGGAAGGCACGCATGGAGGCTTTGATCCATGAACAAGGCTTTGCAATATGGGAGAAGGTATACAAGCCGTACGAAGTGCCATCAAACGATCAAGTTACAGCTACAAATCTGAGAGATGTCGATAACAACAACAAGGCTCTGAACTTGATCATACAAGGATTAACACAAAGCAACTTCGACCGTGTTGCACACCTCCGATCTGCACACGATGTGTGGAAAGCACTTTGTGACTACCACGAAGGATCCAACACGATCAAAGAGGTAAGGAAAGACATGTTCAAGAAAGAATACATGCGTTTTGAGATGCAACCCGGTGAGTCTATTGATGACCTTTTTGCTCGCTTTAATAAGATTCTCAGCAACTTGCGTAGTGTCAATGTTAATTTTTCAGATGCTGGAAATGCTAGGCAATTGCTAAGTGCAGTAGATATGTTAATTTGGGAGATGAAAGTCACATCTATTCGTGAATCTACTGTCATGAGTTCACTTACTTTAGATATGCTATATTCCAAGTTAAAAATTCATGAAATTGACATAATCCCACGTAAGAACCCCAACAAGTCTATTGCTTTTGTTTCTCAACGTGACATGCCTAGTTCCGGTCAAACATCATCTTGTGGTACACCTGCTTTGCTATCCTCTCTAACCCTTGAACAGATTGAGGAGTTTCCAGAGGAGGAGCTAGCGCTCATCTCTACCCGGTTCTCAAAAGCATTGCAAAATGTGAGAACTAGAAGGAGAGGAAGCTCTGCCCTAACTTTTCAGGTCCTACTTCCCAGGATGAAAAGAAAACAAGAATGAAGCACTCCTCCACAAAAGATATGAAGAAAAAGAAGGGTTTTACAGGACGTCAATTGGTGAGCAGTTTTATCTCAGCACTCCAGGAACTTGGCTCAAGCGACGTGGACATTGGAAGTGATGAAGATGAAGATGATTTGGCAAACTTGTGCTTCATGGCGGGCAAGTCAAGATCAAGTATGGAGGAGGCAGAACACAACAACGACAATGAAGAGGTATGTCCTACTTGCGAAGAAATGTGTGATGCTATTTCTCATGCCACTGTTATTGTTAAGAAAAAGGACAAAAAGGTTAGGGACAATGCTGTTAAAATTGAGTCACTAGAATCTGAAATTAATCGTTTGAAATCCTTGATTCCTAGTGATGATTCTTGTTCCTCATGTGACTTAATATATGAACAATTGTCCTCCCTAAGAAGTGCACATACCTCCACACTTGATAAACTTGAACTTGAAATTGAAAAGAACAAAAAGCTTGCTGCACTTAACATTGGAAACTTAAAAGATGCTTCTTGTTCTACAATTGATTTGCATTGTTCTAGTTGTGATGATCTTGAAAAGAAACTAAAAGATGCTATGAATAAAATTTCAATATTGAATAATGCTTTACATTCTCATGAAGTTAAATATTGTTCCAATTGCAAATTAAAAGGAAAAACTTCATGTGAAAATTGCCTTGATTTGTCTGATAAACTTGATAACATGCAAAGGACATTAGATCGGTTTTGTAATGGGAATAATAACCTAAATTTGCTGCTGAATTCTTCCAAGTCTTGCAAAGATAAAACTAGTTTAGGTTTTAATTCTCATGCTCATGCTAAGGCACATCCACCTAAAATTGTAAAGTCATTAGGAAGTGGTTTGATTCAAATAGTTCCTAAACAAAAATAAGTCATTTTCAAATCTGCAGGAGTGTTGTCTCATTCGGTTTCAAATAAAAATATTGTTTGCTCATCTAGACATTAACACAAAGTTAAATTTCATTGTACCTACTGTGGTAGAGATGGTCATGTCATAGATTTTTGTTATAGACTAGCTAAACAACAGAAAAGGAAAAAAATGGTTGCTAGATCTCATAACTTTCATGCAAAATTTGCTGCACATATTGAACCGAATGTACAACCTGCTGTTTTGAGTCAAGAACATTCAAAGTTTACCTCCGGACCTTATGTTTTTGCCTCCGGAGCTACTGATTTTTGTGCTACACAAGTAACACCATATAGGTCAGTATTTAAGAATAAAAAATCTCAAACTTTGACTCATGAACCTGCTGTTTTGTCTCAGCTTTCGCGTGTTTTTCCTGCTGCACGTCGCGTGACTCAGTACTGGATTCCTAGATGCCTTTTGACTAACCCCAGTATTGAGTCATTGACGTATTGTGCTTCTATGTAGGTTACACGTTTGAGGAAGGAGAACATTTGGATTGTGGATTTAGGTTGCTCACGCCACATGACCGGTAACAAAGATTGGTTCTCCTCCCTCTCTTTTATGTCATGTGTAGAGAATGTTACTTTTGCCGATAATTCTTCAACTCCTATAATTGCTAAGGGTTCGGTTAGAGTAAATGATCACTACACTTTGAAGGATGTGGCCCTTGTCAAAAATTTGAAATACAACTTGCTTTCTGTTTCACAATTGCTAGATGAAAATCTGGAAATTATTTTCAATAAAAACTACTGCAAAGTTGTAAGTTCAAATAGTGAGCTTATTTTTAACACGTCTCGGTTTGGAAGAGTTTTTAAAGATGATTTTGATATGTCTTCCTCTAAGCATAGGTGTCTAGTTGCTAATGATTCAAATGACCTATATTTTTGGCATTGTAGGACCTTCACGTGTTCAAGCCTTCGGAGGTAAATGGTATGTACTTGTGATTGTTGATGATTATTCTAGATACTCTTGAGTTTACTTTATGGCATCTAAGAATGAAGCTTTTAGTCACTTTAGAACTTTATTTCTTAGATTATCAATTGATTACCCAGGATCTTTAAAAGCAATTAGAAGTGATAATGGAACTGAATTTAAAAATCAATCTTTTGATCACTTTTGTGCTGAAAATAGAATAGATCATCAATTTTCTTCACCATATGTACCTCAACAAAATGGTGTTGTAGAAAGAAAGAACAGAACCTTAGTTGAGATGGCTAGGACTATGCTTGATGAATATCAAACTCCTAGGAAATTTTGGGCTGATGCGTTAGCAACTGCTTGTTATGTCTCAAATCGTGTTTTCTTGCGTGCTAAGCTAGGTAAAACACCATATGAGCTCTGGTTTGGACATAGGCCTAGTGTTACACACTTTCAGGTCTTTGGTTGCAAATTCTTTGTTAAGAAACATGGTAATCTTGATAAATTTGAACCTAGATCCATTGATGGCATGTTTCTTGGTTATCCATCTCATACTAGAGGCTACAGTGTGCTTTTACTTGACACTAACAAAATTGTGGAGACTTGTGAAGTGTCTTTTGATGAAGCTATCCCAGGTACTAGCTCAAACATTGTAGGTACAGATCCATATCCGCAGGGGGGAGCATTTTCGTTGAAGATGAGGAAGAATTGGAGCTGCTGCCCGAAAATTCAGCAGCTAAAGACTTTGGTTCAGCTCCGGATGTTAATTCTCAACCAGCACCGACAACCATCAGTGCTGATTCAAATCATCCTCAAGTCACAAGCTCATCGATTTGTGATGAACATGAAGAAGAAGAAGCTTGTGAGACATCTGTTCCCCTACGGTTTTACAAAGATCATCCCCCAGAAAATATGATTGGAAGCTTGCACGAACGAGTCACACGGTCCAGGGTTTTGCGATCCAAACTCTTATGCTCATTCTGCTTTTGTTGCTTCTTTTGAACCCAAAGATATATCACACGCACTCACTAATGAATCTTGGATTATTGCCATGCAAGAAGAGTTAGAAAATTTTGAAAGAAATAATGTTTGGAAACTTGTACCTCTACCTCAAGGTCACACTTTAATTGGAACTAAATGGGTATTTAAAAAAAAACAAAGTGAGGATGGGGTTGTGGTTAGGAATAAGGCTAGGTTGGTTGCTCAAGGTTTTACTCAAGTTGAAAGTCTAGATTTTGATGAAACTTTTGCTCCCATTGCTAGACTAGAAGCCATAAGAATTTTGTTAGCCTTTGCTGCATCTAAAGGTTTCAAGGTATATCAAATGGATGTTAAAAGTGCTTTTCTAAACGGCTACATAGATGAGGAGGTTTATGTCAAGCAACCACCAGGTTTTGAAAATCCAGGTTTTCCTAATCATGTTTACAAACTGTCCAAAGCCTTGTACGGTCTCAAACAAGCCCCTAGAGCATGATATGATAGGTTAAAAACATTCTTACTTGAAAAATGGTTTACCATGGGCAAGGTTGATAAAACTCTTTTTGTGCTTAAGCATGGCAATGACTCATTATTCGTTCAAGTGTATGTGGATGATATTATCTTTGGTTGTGCTTCTCATGATCTTGTGTCCAAGTTTTCAGCAATGATGAGTTCCGAATTTGAAATGAGTATGATGTGAGAACTCACTTACTTTTTGGGGCTGCAAATCAAGCAAACTAAGGAGGGTACCTTTGTGCATCAAACAAAGTATACAAAAGATCTCCTAAGGCGCTTCAACATGGACAAAAGCAAGCCTCTTCGGACACCAATGGGAACAGCAACAACACTTGGACTTGATGAAGATGGTGTACCCGTAGATCAAAAAGAATATAGAAGCATCATCGGATCACTTTTGTACCTCACATCATCAAGACCAGACATACAATTCAGCGTATGTCTTTGTGCACGGTTTCAAGCCTCCACACGTGCTTCACATCGTCAAGCCGTCAAAAGGATTCTCAGGTATTTACATGGAACTCAAGAATTTGGAATTTTTCTTCCTTCTTCCTCAACCGTTACTTTGAAAGCTTTTTCGTATGCTGATTTTGGGGGTTGTAGGATTGATAGGAAAAGTACTCCCGATGCTTGTCATTTTCTTGGTAATTCTCTTGTTGCTTGGTCCTCTAGAAAACAAAATTCAGTTGCACAATCCACAGCCGAATCTGAATATGTAGCTGCTGCTAGTGCTTGCTCACAAATTCTTTGGATTGTTCAAACACTTAAGGACTATGGGGTTGATCTAGATAGTGTTCCACTGTTCTGTGATAACACTAGTGCCATTTGCATTGCTAAAAACCCCGTGCAACATTCTAGAACTAAGCACCTTGACATTAGGTATCACATTCTCCGAGATAATGTTGAAAAAGGAAACATTGTGCTTCACCATGTAGATACCGAACAACAATTGGCTGACAATTTTACAAAACCTTTGGATTTCACTCGTTTTTGTTACATTCGTAGTGAAATAGGGGTTATGCATCCTCATGGCTTAAATTGAGGGGGAGTTTTGAAACTTGGGAAGTCTATGTGTGAATCTAAAATTAAAATAATATGAGCATAGTATTTCATACATATATGACTTTGTGATTCCTTTTACATGCTGAAAGTTCTTACTACATTACTCGTGTTATACATTTTGTAGTTTTTGCCATGTCTAGTAATTGGAACAATCACTTACACTAAAACTGGTCATGGTTGAACTTTCTTGCTATTTTGAACTTGTTACATGTTCACAAGTGCTTTTAATCATTAAGAATTAATCAAGTAATCAACTCACATGTTGAGTTTTTATGAACAAATATAAATTGAGAAAAGATCAAGAGAATATGCATGCATCGCACTTCTTCTTTTGAGATGGCTTATCATTGCACTTAGATATGAACTTGGAAGAAGTTGTGTATGACTAAAACCATGTCCTTAAGCTTCTGATTGTCAAATGACATAGGCTTGGCTTGGTTGGTTAGAATCAGGCAGATGCGCATATAATCTCTTGCAAATATCATATGATCTAAATTTATGCTTTGAAAAATAATAAAATGCAGCAACTAGTGTCATGATTTCAGGTTTTGAAATAGTTAAGTTTGTGAGATCATGATTTACTTAAATTGAAAATTACATTTGATCTCTAGCATGGCTTACACTACTTTATGTATTTCATTGATGTGATAATGTAAGGTACTTGATAGTATGACTTGGATGAGCTTTGTTTATATGTATATGTTATAGTATGCTCATAACAACTAAAGGGGGAGAGATAATTTGTTTATATGCTCATGACTTGCTGAATACATTGTCAAAGGGGGAGAGATAAGCATGAAGAGAAAGAGAATATGTGCATAAGGAGAGATAATAAAGGGGGAATATGGGATAATTTTTGGATTTTCTTCTCATTTTACTTTTGATTTACAAAGGGGGAGAAATTGCCTTCAAAACTTTTATGTGAATAAGCCAATGTTCGGATTTTAAATGGTGTTGCTAATGCATTTATCAAGGGGGAGATTGTAAGACCTATGTGTGCTGAATACATTGGCTTGTAGTGAATACACTTGCTTTGATAAAAGTTTTTAATATCACCAAAACACCTTTTTATTAAAGTCCGACTAGTTTTGGTTAGCTTCGGTGAATTTTGTCTTTAGCTCCGACATGTCTTTGTTAGCTCCAGCTCAAGGTCCGGGTTGCTCTGGCAAGGTCTGGAACTTGACCGCAATGCTTCTGTTTTTCATTTGCAATGTTTCGTACTTGCTTTACATCTCTGGAAAGATTGCTTAGTATTCATTTGCTAAGTATTTGGTGCATTTTTGGTTGATATGGATGATATCGTGTTACTGTGGTTTTACAACATGCTTATGTGAGGTTCTCACGTAAGGTGTTGTGTTCGGAACTAACTTGAGTCAAGTCGAGGACTTGGGCTTGTATGGATTGGTTGTTTATTCATGTGCAGGTGTTGCTTGAGTTCAAGACATGGTTGGTGATGGGATCCATTGGACTAGTCTCAGGGAGGAGATGAGGTTCCAACAACCAAATTCAGGAGGAATTGTGGTTGAGCTGATCAAGAGGTTGCGCAGCATGATTGAATCAAAAAAATGCATGTGAAGGTATCGTGGACGTCATTGGAAGATGTTTGCACGTGTGCAAGAGTGCATGGACGTGGCTACATGGTTCCGAGACGTGATGAAGAGATGTGGACGTAAAGAGTTGGTCTGAAAGGTCCAACCGACTAGGTTATGGACTCAGGCTGCGGATGAGTCGGGTTTGACTCAAGTATGGAAAGATTTGAGTTAGTTATGATAGAATTTCATGTGGGTCACGAATTTTAGTTGTTTAGGAATGTGATATACGTTCCTAAGGTGTTTGGAAGTCTTAAGATTGCTTCTATCTGCGTATAGAAGAATCCTAAGCAGTTATGGAAAGTTACGATTCGTGAACAGAGTAGGATTAGGTTCCTGATCTGAGTTGAGTTGGCTTTCGAGCTGGTTATATAAGCAAGGGAGCCCAGAGCTCGTGACACACGATTTTGGGGGCTGTTCCTCTTGTGTTCTATTGAATAAAATTCGTAGTTTGAAGGAACTTTTGTGCCTTGTTCGTCAGATTTGTTCCAGATAAGTTTTACTCGTCGAGTTTGTGGACAGCACTACCTTTTGTCGATGGTTTTATCATAACTCGAGTTTTACAGATCCAATTGACGTGATTCTTTTTGGGTTGTCTTCACAACTTGATTATCTATCATATCTAAAAATTTCACGGTCATTGGATTTGTGTTCTATGATCTACATGAGTTTCTTTGTAGCGTTCCAGAACTGTTTTTTTTTCTCGAGTAGGGCAGATTGACCTTTGTTTGATCTTTCGATCATAACTTGAGTTTTTCTCAACGGATTTGAATGATTATTGTTGTGTTGTCTTCGTGACTTGATTCTCTCTGATATCTATCACTTTTTTAACGGTGAAACACGTTTAGATTATTCTCACACACGATTTCTTTAACAGATCGTTTTTCTGCCGAAGGGGTGAGGTTTAATTGTTTCCGCTGCGTAAGATTTTTAAATCTACCATTCACCCCCCTCTAGTAGCTTTTCACGTGCTCTTCGATCCTACAGCTATGGATAATGGAGTTTTGTTTCTTGGATGACCATGACACTAGGGACCTACCCAAGAACTGGCACACCCCGGAGGTACTCTTCCTATCAACCTTAGATCCAACATAATCCGCATCTAAGTAACCAATGAGATTACATTTAGACCGCTTTGGATGCCATAACCTAAGTTTTGGTGTATGAACTAAATAGTGCAATACTCTTTTAACAGCGGTCAAATGACACTCCTCAGGTGCAGCTTGAAATCTTGCACACATACATACGCTAAGATAATGTCGGATCTAGATACACAAATGTAAAGCAAAGATCCAATCATGGAGCGATGTACCTTTTGATCCATGCTAGGGCCATCTTCATTGAGTTCGAGTGTCCATTTGTCGCCATGGGTGTATTGATGGGTTTGGCCTTCTCCATGTCAAACTTTTTGAGTATATTTTGAGTGTACTTGGTTTGACTTATGAAGGTGCCTTCCTTGAGTTGCTTGACTTGGAATTGTACAAAGAACTTCAACTCCTCCATCATGGACATCTCGAACCTCTCCGTCATAATCTTACTAAAATCTTCACAAAAAGATTTTTTAGTAGAACTGTGGGTACCCGGCATATCGGGTACCCTTGTGCGCAGGCTAGGTGTCTTGCCTTCCTGCCGTGGCAGGGTCCGAGAGCGCCACATGTCCAGGAGGCCCGAACCCCTCCCTACCTAAGATATGGGGTCCGACGCATCCACATGGACCTCAAGGAGGGGTCCAACTCCTTCGAGGATATGGGCTCCCAAGAGGCCACGTGTCCAGCAAGACGGGACCTCGCTCCCCAATGGGAGAGGGCTCCGGTGTTGCCACATGGTTTGAAGCACCAGGTTGGCCACCTCCCGCGGAGGCGGGCTCCGGCTCTACCACGTGTCACGCGTCCTTCGATGCCTTGCTTTATTCAGGAACGGGCTCCGAGGCTGCCATGTGGTCCACAGATCGGGACCCGGCCTCCCCTGCAGAGGCTTGCTCCCGACGTATCGTGCAACTTGTCCTAGGCGGTGGCCTGCGGGAGTTGGGGGCAGTGCGCCTTTTCGAAAGCAAGAATTGAAGACACCCGCCTTCCCTAGGTGCCTGACGCAGTGCACGGCTACTGTCAGGTACCGCTGCACCCAATCACATCGCAGTGAAGACACCACAGGCTTACCCCACTCCGCCAAGTGGGTAGCTTAAGGCAACAGAGACATTTGGATGGGACACTCCCTGCCATCATCAACAACTAAGCATGGACTACTGGCATATGTGGCGACAAGATAGCAGGTCTTCAAGCCACGGTCAGAGGAGGCTTATGCGATGACCCTTAGATCTTTAGGATAAGATCGCCCCGAGGCCACCTGTCGGGCCCCAGACCCCACTTGTAAGGCGTCCGACCTTGTCTATAAAAGGACCTGACTACCACCATTACAAAGGATCCCCGATCTAACACATACACACGCTACACACACATTCACACCAGCAATACAAACCTCATCGTGGAGTAGGGTATTACGCTCTGGCGGCCCGAACTACGTAAAAACCACCTTCTCACCATCTCTCATACGCACAATCTCCATTGAGGACTAAGATCCGCCGATCAAGAACCTCCGCGGGCTGCTCTCATAGCAGGTCCGGGGAAAGTGTCGCAAGAACACTTTGACATTTGGCGCACCAGATAGGGTTTTTTCCTCTAAAAAGTGGTCGCGCTTTCACCGCATTGGTGTTCATCAAGCCCGTGGATGGCGGTTTCCATGGCCGTCATCCGGTGACCAGATCCATGGCCCAGATGGCACAGTCTGGTCCATCAGGCCCCCGCATAGATGCAGCTGGCCAGGGCGGCATATTCGGGCACATCCCAGCCCAGTTGGCGCCCCTGGAGCCATCAGCTGCAAGTCCGGAGAGCGCTCTGACAGCAGCCACGGCCCTTCTCCACCACCCACTGTACTTGAACGCTTCCCATGGAGCGGCTCAGCAGTGGGTCCAAAACATCGACCACTTCGTCGTTGCGGCCATCAACTCTCCCAATAGAGGGAGGAATCACGCGTCGCTGTCGCACACGGCATCTATCGACCATCGCTCTGCTGACTCTCATTTCAACAGACTTACTAGCACTGGACGGATCCCCACGGTGGACTTGAGGGCCGAGCTTGACTATCGTCAATCTCAGATAGATCGCCGCATCATCATCGAGCGGCGGCGGGAGAGATGGGGCAAACTTGACACTGAATACAGCCCTCAAGGGCCTGAGCAGAAGGCGTCCTCCGTCCAGGTGCATCACAGGTAAACCCTCCGCCGCCGCCTCACCAGGATTATGTTGGATCGACCGCCCCCTTGTAGTACTCTCTGCAGCAAGTGCCATAGCAGCAGTACTTGGTACAACAGGTACCACAAAAGCAGCACTTGGCACAGCAGGTGCCACAACAGCAGGCTTCGCAGTAGCCGCACATTGCGCAGCAAACCCCCTGGGGTATGCCGTTCAGTATGCCTCTCTTGCAAAGCCCATCGGAGGGTCCACAACCCTAGCTCCATACCTCCGCCTGATGATGTGGCCGCGCAAGTTTCGTCCACATTTGCCAGAGAAGTTGGATAAAAGCATCAACCCAGCCGAGTTCCTGCAAATCTACACCACTACTCTCGTTGCTGTAGGAGCGGATGAGATCATATTAGCGAACTACTTCACTATCGCCCTGACCAGCTCGGCCTGGTCTTGGCTGATGAACCTGCCCGAGGGGTCCATAACCCCTTGGGATAAGCTATGCTGACAGTTCACGGCAAACTTCAGTAGCTCGTACACGCGCCCCGACACCAAGCTCAACCTTCACGCCGTGCGCCAGCGACCCAAGGAGACGCTACAATCATTCATCCAGCATTTTTCCCAGGTACGCAACTCCATCCCCAACATCTCGAATGCTTCTGTCATAGTGACATTCCAGCAGGGAGTGCGTGACAGGAAGATGCTCGAGAAGTTAGCCACACACGACATGCAAGATGTCTCCGAGCTCTTCTCCATCGTCGACCTGTGTGCCAGGGCAGCAGAAGGTCGTGACTCGCACATCCAACCCGCCCCCAGGGTGGGCAAAGCCGACCAGACTGGCAAAGATGCCGTTACCCCGGGTAGCGCCAAAAAGAAGAACAAGAACCGAGGCTGCAGCTAGAACAAGCCGCTGCATGGGGCACCCATCACTGTAGCAGTTGCAACCGGTGGCAGCAGACCCCCACGCCGCAAGAAACGCCCACGTTAGCCACCTGTTACTGACAACGGCGTCGAGCCCTGCCCGGTGCACAAGACTCGGAACCACACCGCGAGCGAGTGCCGGGAGATCAAGAGATGCGCTGAGCGATGCCAAGAGCGGGCACAACAGTGTCCTAATGGTGCTCCCTTTCACCAGCGGGAGGGAAAGCAGAAGGTCAACCTCAAGGTTGACGACGACGAGGAGATGAAGTACCAGAAGCAGGAACGAGCCGTCAAGGTGGTCCACCAGGACGAGGACTCCGACGCCAGCAGCGACCACGAGCGTCACAAGACACTCCACATCATATTTGAGGGGTCTTGGGATCTCGTGTCCTAGAACGCGGTCGATATCCTGCGCCGTGCAGTGGCTTCAATAGCTCCTGCCCCCACTCCGGCGTTGCACCACAAGTGGAAGGAGACACCAATCAGCTTCGACGCCTCCGACTGCCCCAAAACATGGCAGGAGCCGGGATCCTGCCTCTTGTGGTCACCCCCACCATCGCCAACGTCAAGCTCCACTATGTATTGATAGATGGCGGGGCCGACCTCAACCTCATCAGTCATGCAGCCTTCGACCAGCTGCAGATCTCGGTGTCCAAGCTCACCCTCTCGAGCCCGTTCTCATTGGTGGGACCAAGAAACATCATCCCGTATAGCAACATCCATCTTCGGGTGACCTTTGGGACAACGAAAACTTCAGGGCAGAGAGCATCCTGTTCGACGTCGCGGAGGTTAGCCTCCCCTTCAACGCCATCATCGGCAGGCGTGCCGTGTACCGATTCATGGCCGTAGCCTACTACGGCTACCTTGTCCTAAAGACACCAACCCCCTACGGCGTCCTGAGGATCCGCGGAGACCACACCGCTGCGGTGTTAGCCTTGGAGAAGCTCCAAGTCCTCGCAGCAGACCCAGAACCAGCCTCGGGCGCCGCTGGACCAAGTTAGCCTCCACCGAGCTCGCGTCAGCGCCACTCATCCGCTGCATCCTGTCTGCAGTCTTCCGACAACACCGATGCTCCCATCAAAGCTATCAATATTAGTTTCGGCTCTACTCTGACCACCCGCAAGGTGGGGGGCCAAGGCAGAAAGTAGGGACACCCGCTCGTCGCCTTGCTTGTAGCTATCAATAACAGGTTGCCCAACAACAATAACAGCTACACTTAGAGCTTTGAGCCCCCTATAAGTTAATCTTAGCTTAGTAGTAGAGTAGTGTAAAGGTTTCATAGAGTCTAGGAGCAGCATTTATGATAACTAAGCTCCGTGAGGGTCAGGTCCAGAGTGCGCAGTCAGCTTAGCCTGGACCCGAATCCTAAGCCTGTGCACCCTGCCTCCCTCGTCATCCGAAAGCAAGCTGTTGCTTCTCCTCCTATGAATGACGATATAAAAGAATCACTATCTCAGTCCATGTTTCCCTAACAATGTTCATTTAATTACGCATTAACCTTATGATAAACCACTCTAGGCTCATTTATTGTATATTGCCTTCATATACACGGTTTTATGCTCTGTATCTCACCCTTGGTGGAGTTGTGCAATCCTACTGCAGGCGGGTCTGCTTGAGGTACCTGCAATGTGTGAGGGGTCCTCTCGGTTACCCCCATCCTTGAAGTCCTGTGACGCCGGATGACCTCCTAGGAAAGGTCTACTCCAAGTCAGAGGTCCATGGGGTGTGAACTACTCAGTTTAGTCATGTACCCTAAGCACGCACACCCTACCTCCCAGTGCTATGATCGAGTACTGGGGGCTAGAAAGTTCGCAACCTAAGGATGGCAGGAGCCGTACATCGAAGCACTAACGCATTGAATTACCCAAGCCACGTATATCAACTCAGGACAGTGAGACATGACAAAGCAATGGAGGAGAAAGAGGTAAAACTGGCGAGCAAACTAGTCCCTCCTTTACCATGTGTGCAGGGAAGCCAGCTCTGACACCTCCCAGATGGCCCGTCGTCGACGTCCCAGCATGTCGAAGACAGTAACAAGTGCTGTTTCATGAGTACACTCTCCCGTCCCACTCTTGTTGCTAATAGGGTTCTCTTGTGATAACCTGTATACCAAGGGCCTGCTGTCAAAGTTGCTACACATCGATGGTGGACGACGCTAGAGAAGCTAGCTCCAACACCTCCTAGGGGGTCCGCCATCAAAGTCCCAGCACATCAAAGACAGTAACAAGTGCTAATTTGTGAGTACACTCTCCCGTCCCGCTCTTGTTGCTAATAGGGTTAACTCGTGGTAACCTGTATACTAGGGGCCTGTCGTCGAAGTTGCTCCACATCGGTGGCAGACGACGCCAGAGCAGTGACCTTTGGCACCTCCCATGGGTCTTGCCGTCTTTAGGATCGAAGATCACGTGAAAATCTACCAGAGGGGGGGGGGGGGTGAATGGTAGATTAAAAAATCTTACGCAGCAGAAACAATTAAATCCCAACCCCTTCGGTAGAAAAACGATCTATTAAAGAAATCATGTGTGAGACTAATATAAACGTGTTTCACCATGACAAAAGTGATATATATCAGAGAGAATCAAGTCACAAAGACGACACAACAAGAATCACTCAAATCTGTTGAGACAAACTCAAGTTACGATTGAAAGATCGAACAAAGGTCAATCTGTCATACCTGAGAAAAAAACAGATCTGTAATACTGCAAAGAAACTCGTGTAGATCAAAAACCACACATCTAATGACTGTAAAATTTAGATAGATGATAGCTAATCAAGTTGTGAAGACAACTCAAAAATAATCACGTCAATTGGATCTGTAAAACTCGAGTTATGATAAAACCACTGAAGAAAGATAGTGCTGTGCAGAAACTCGACGAGAAAAACTTGTCTGGAACAAGTTGGACGAACAAGGCACAAAAGTTCCTTTCAACTACGAATTTTATTCAATAGAACATAAGAGGAACAGCCCCAAAGTTGTGCACCATGAGCTCTGGCCTCCCTTTCTTATATAACCAGCCCTTAGGCCAACCCAATCTCAACTAGGACTCTAATCTTACTCAAATCACGAATCAAAACTATCCATAACTGCTTAGGACTCTTCTATACACAGATAGAAGCAATCTTAAGACTTACAAACACATTAGGAACGTATCCCACATTCCTAAAACAACCCAAATTCGTGACCCACACGAAATCCTATCATAACCAACTCAAATCTTTCCATATTTGAGTCAAACCTGTCTCAGCCGCAGCCTGAGTCCATAACCTAGTCGGTTGGACCTTTCCGACCAATTTTTACGTCCACATCTCTTCATGATGCCTTGGAACCATGCAGCCACGTCCATGCGCTCCTTGCACATGTGCAAACATCTTCCAACAACGTCCACGATACCTTCATATGTATTGTTCTTGATTCAAACATGTTGTGCGACCTCTCGATCAATTCAACCACAATTCCTCCTGAACATGATTGTTGAACCTCATCTTCTCCCTAAGACTAGTTCAATTGATCCCGTCACCAGCCATGTCTTGAACTCAAGCAACACCTGCACATGAATAAACAACCAATACTTCAGAGCACAAGTCCTTGACTTGACTCACGTTAGTTTCAAAACTACAACACCTTACGTGAGCACCTCACATAAGCATGTCGCAAACCATAACAAATTGATAACAGCAATAACCACCAAAAACACACCAAAAACATAGTAAAAGAATACTAAGCAAACTTTCCATAAGTGTAAAACAAGTTTGAAACATTGCAAGATAAAAGCAGAACAATTGCAATCAAGCTTCGAACCTTGCCAAAGCTAACGAAAACATGCCGGACCTATCGTCGAATCTTGAGAAAAAGATGTTTTGGTAGTATTCAAAACTTTTATCATAAAAGCCAATGTATTCAGCACACATAGGTCTCACAATCTCCCCCTTGATGAATGCATTGGCAACACCATTTAAAATCCCGAACATTTGGCTTATCCACATGAAAAGTTTTGAAAACAATTTCTCTCCTTTTGAAAACCAAATGAGACAGAAAAAATTTCTCTCCTTTATACGTATTTCCCCCCCTTGCATACTTCCCCCCTGAGAAGAATCGTGCATTCGCGCCAAAAACACTTGTGAATATGTGCAACGTGTGATCAATTTCTCCCCCATTGACAATGTATTCAGTAAGGTACAAAAGAGAAAATTTAATTGTTATGAGCATATTATAACATATACATATAAAACAAAGCTCATCCAAGTCATACTATCAAGTAACCTACACTATCTCAACAATGAGATACATAAAGTAGTGTAAGCCATGCTAGAGATCAAATGTAATTTTCAATTTAAGCAAGTCATGATCTCACAAAGTTAACTATTTCAAAACCTAGAAGCATGACACTTGTTGCTGCAATTTTATATTCCTTTAAGCACAATTTTTGATCATATGACATTTGCAAGAGATTATATGTGCATCTGCCTTATTCTAACCAACCAAGCCAAGCCTATGTCATTTGACAATCAGAAGCTTAATGACATGGTTTTAGTCATACACAACTTCTTCCAAGTTCACATCTAAGTGCAATGATAAGCCATCTCAAAAGAAGTGCGATGCATGCATATTCTGTTGATCTTTTCTTAATTTATATTTGTTCATAAAAACTCAACATGTGGGTTGATTACTTGATTAATTCTTTATGATTAAAAGCACTTGTGAGCATGCAACAAGTTCAAAACAGCAAGAAAGTTCAATCATGACTAGATTTAGTGTAAGTAATTATTCCAATTACTAGTCATGGCAAAAACTACAAAATGTATAACATGAGTAATGTAGTAAGAACTTCCAACATGTAAAAGGAATCACAAAGTTATATATGTATGAAATATTATGCTCATATTATTTTAAGTTTAGATTCACACATAGACTTCCCAAGTTTTAAAACTCCCCTCAATTTAAGTCATGAGTATGCATAACCCCTATCTCACTACAAATAAAACAAAAACGATTGAAATCCAAAGGTTTTGTAAAAATTCCAGCCAATTGTTGTTCGGTATCTACATGGTGAAGCACAATGTTTTTTTTTCAACATTATCACGGAGAAAGTGATACCTAATGTCAATGTGCTTAGTTCTAGAATGCTGCACAGGGTTTTTAGCATGCAGATGGCACTAGTGTTATCACAAAATAGTGGAACACTATGTACATCGACCCCATAGTCCTTAAGTGTTTGAACAATCCAAAGAATTTGTGAGCAAGCACTAGCAGCAGCTACATATTCAGATTAAGTTGTGGATTGTGCAACTGAGTTTTGTTTTCTAGAGGACCAATCAACAAGTGAATTACCAAGAAAATGACAAGCACCAGAAGTACTTTTCCTATCAATCCTACAACCCCCAAAACCAGCATCCGAAAAAGCTTTCAAAGTAATGGTTGAGGAAGAAGGAAGAAAAATGCCAAATTCTTGAGTTCCATATAAGTACCTGAGAATCCTTTTGACGGCTTGACGATGTGAAGCACGTGGGGAGGCTTGAAACTGTTCACAAAGACTTATGCTGAATTGTATGTCCGGTCTTGATGTCGTGAGGTACAAAAGTGATCCGATCATGCTTCTATATTTTTTTGATCCACGGGTTCAAGTGTTGTTGCTGTTCCCATTGGTGTCCGAAGAGGCTTGCTTTTGTCCATGTTGAAGCACCTTAGGAGGTCTTTTGTATACTTTGTTTGATGCACAAAGGTACCCTCCTTGGTTTGCTTGATTTGCAGCCCCAAAAAGTATGTGACTTCTCCGATCATACTCATCTCAAATTCTGAACTCATCATAGCTGAAAACTTGGACACAAGATCATGAGAGGCACAACCAAAGATAATATCATCCACATACACTTGAACGAATAATGAGTCATTGCCATGTTTAAGCACAAAAATAGTTTTATCAACATTGCCCATGGTAAACCCCTTTTCGAGTAAGAATGTTTTTAACCTATCATACCATGCTCTAGGGGCTTGTTTGAGATCGTACAAGGCTTTGGACAGTTTGTAAACATGATTAGGAAAATCTGAATTTTCAAAACCCGGTGGTTGTTTGACATAAACCTCCGTATCTATGTAGCCATTAGAAAAGCACTTTTAACATCCATTTTATAAAGCTTAAAACCTTTAGATGTAGCAAAAGCTAACAAAATTCTTATGGCTTCTAATCTAGCAACAGGAGCAAAAGTTTCATCAAAATCTAGACCTTCAACTTGAGTGAAACCTTGAGCAACCAACCTAGCCTTATTCCTAACCACAACCCCATCCTCACTTTGTTTATTTTTAAACACCCATTTAATTCTAATTAAAGTGTGACCTTGAGGTGGAGGTACAAGTTTCCAAACATATTTCTATCAAAATTTTCTAACTCTTCTTGCATGGCAATAATTCACGATTCATTAGTGAGTGCGTGTGATATATCTTTGGGTTCAAAAGAAGCAACAAAAGCAGAATGAGCATGAGAGTTTGGATCGCAAACTTGGACCGTGTGACTCGTTCGTACAAGCTTCCAATAATTTGTTGTGGGCATGAATTTTGAGAACCCGGAGGGGATTGGACACTTTACAAGCTTCTTCTTCTTCATGTTCATCACAAATTGATGAGCTTGTGACTTGAGGAGGATCTGGATCAGCAATGGTGGTCGTCGGTGCTGGCTGTGAATCAAAATCAGGAGCTAGAACAATGTCATTAGCTGCTGAATTTTCGGGCAGCAGCTCCACCTCTTCCTCATCTTCCACGAAAATGCTCTCCCCCTGCGGATATGGATCTGGACCTGCAATGTTTGAGCTAGTACTTGGTATAGCTTCATCAAAAGACACCTCACAAGTCTCCACAATTTTGTTAGTGTCAAGTCAAAGCACACGGTAGCCTCTAGTATGAGATGGATAACCAAGAAACATGCCATCAATGGATCTAGGTTCAAATTTATCAAGATTACCATGTTTATTAACAAAGTATTTGCAACCAAAGACCCGAAAGTGTGTAACACTAGGCCTATGTCCAAATCGGAGCTCATATGGTGTTTTACCTAGCTTAGCACGCAAGAAAACACGATTTGAGACATAACAGGCGGTTGCAATCGCATCAGCGCAAAATTTCCTAGGCATCTCAACTAAGGTTCTGTTCTATCTTTCTACAGCACTATTTTGTTGAGGTACATATGGTGAAGAAAATTGATGATCTATTCCACTTTCAGCACAAAAGTGATCAAAAGATTGATTTTTAAATTCGGTTCCGTATCACTTCTAATTGCTTTTAAAGATCCTGAGTGATCAATTGATAATCTATGAAATAAAGTTCTAAAGTGACTAAAAGCTTCATTCTTTGATACCATAAAATAAACCTAAGAGTATCTAGAATAATCATAAACAATCACAAGAACATACCATTTACCTCCGAAGGATTGAACGCGTGAAGGTCCTACGGTGTCAAGGTGCAAAAGTTGACCCGATTCAGTTGTCATGATCATTGTTAGAGGAGTATGTGAACATGCAACCATCTTAGAATGTCTACAAGAAGATCACACAATTTCTTTGTCCCCTTTAAGCTTAGGCAACCCACGCATGCGATCAAGAGCACTAACACGCGTGAGATGATCAAAGCCTACGCGACCAAGTCTACGATGCCAAAAATATAAATCTTTAGAATCATTAGCAACTAGACACCTATGCTTAGAGGAAGACATATCAAAATCAGCTTTAAAAACTCTTCCAAACCGTGACATGTTAAAAATAATCTCACTGTTTGAATTTACAACTTTGCAGCAATTTTTAGTGAAAATAATTTCCAAATTTTCATCTAGCAGTTGTGAAACAGAAAGCAAGTTGTATTTCAGATTTTTAACAAGTGCCACATTCTTCAAAGTGTAGTGATCATTTACTCTAACCGAACCCTTAGCAATTATAGGAGTTGAAGAATTATCGACAAAAGTAACATTATCTACATGTGACACAAAAGAGAGGGAGGAGAACCATTCTTTGTTACCGGTCATGTGGCGTGAGCAACCTGAATCCATAATCCATATGTTATCCTTCCTCAAGCGTGTAACCTACATAGAAGAACAATACGTCAATGACTCAATACTGGGGTTAGTCAATAGACATTTAGGAATCCAGTACCGAGTCACACGACATCTAATAGGAACAACACGCGACAGCTGAGATGAAACAACAGGTTTATGAGTCAAGGGTTGAGGTTTTCTGTACCCAACTTCTGTCCTACGAGATGTTACATGTGTAGCACGAAAAACAGTAGATTTTGGAGCAAACTTTGCATGTTTTTGACTCACTACACCAGATTTCATGTTCCTATCATTCGGTTTAGCAAGTGCAGCAAATTTTGCATGAAAGTTATGAGATATAGCAATCATTCTTTATTTTTTCTATTGTTTAGCTAGTCTATAACAAAAATCTATGACATGACCATCTCTACCACAGTAGGTACAATGAAATTTAACTTTGTGTTCATGTCTAGATGAGCAAGCAACATTTTTATTTGAAACCGAATGAGACAACACTCCTGCAGATTTGAAAACCACTTCTTTTTGTTTAGGAACTGTTTGAATCAAACCACTTCCTAATGGCTTTACAATTTTAGGTGGATGTGCCTTAGCATGAGCATGAGAATCAAAACCTAAACCTGTTTTGTCATTGCAAGACTTGGAAGAATTCAGCAGCAAGTTTAGGTTCTTATTCCCATTACAAAACCGATCTAATGTCCTATGCATGTCATCAAGTTTATTGGACAGATCAAAGCAATTTTCACATGAAGTTTTTCCTTTTAATTTGCAATTGGAACACTATTTAACTTCATGAGAACGTAAAACATTGTTCAATATGGAAATTTCATTCATAGCATCTTGTAGTTTCTTATCAAGATCATCACAAGTAGAACAATACAAATCAATTGTAGAACAGCTAGCATCTTTCAAGTTTTTATCATTAAGTGCAGAAAGCTCTTTGTTCTTTTCAATTTCTAACTCAAGTTTATCAAGTGTGGAGGTGTGCGCACTTCTTAATGAGGACAATTGTTCATATATTAAATCACATTAGGAACAAGAATCTTCACTTGGAATCAAGGATTTCAAACGATTAATTTCAGATTCTAGTGACTCAATTTTAACAGCATTGTCCCTAAGATTTTTGTCCTTTTTCTTAACTATAACAGTGGCACGAAAAAAAACATCACACATCTCGTCACAAGTAGGACATACCTCTTCATTGTCGCTGTTGTGTTCCACCTGCTCCATACTTGATCTTGACTTGCTCGCCATGAAGCACAACTTTGCCAAATCATCTTCATCTTCGTCACTTCCAATGTCCACATCGCTTGAGCCAAGTTCTTGAAGTGCGGAGATAAAACTGATCACCAATTGACATCCTGTAAAATCCTTCTTTTTCTTGTTATCGTTTGCAGAGGAGTGCTTCGTCCTTGTTTGCTTTTCATTCCGGGAAGTAGGACCTGAAAGGTTAGGGCAATCTGAATGAAAATGTCCTGTATTACCACATTCGAAACATCGTTGAGGTCCGGAGCTTCCTCTCCTTCTAGTTCTAACATTTTGCAATGCTTTTGAGAACCTAGTAGAGAGAAGTACTAGCTCCTCCTCTGGAAATTCCTGAATCTGTTCAAGGGTTAGAGAGGACAACAAAGCAAGTGTACCACAAGATGAATATTGACCGGAGCTAGACATGTCACGTTGAGAAACAAAAGCAATAGACTTGTTGGGGTTCTTATGTGATATTATGTCAATTTCATGAGTTTTTAACTTGGTATAGCACATCTAAAGTAAGTGTACTCATAACAGTAGATTCACGAATAGATGTGACTTTCATCTCCCAAATTGACATATCTAATGGACTTATCAATTGCCTAGCATTTTCAGCATCTGAAAAATTAACATTGACATTACGCAAGTTGCTGAGAATTTTATTAAAGCGAGCAAAAAGGTCATCAATAGAATTACCGGGTTGCATCTCGAAGCGCATGTATTCTTTTTTGAACATGTCTTGCCTTACCTCCTTGATCGTGTTGGATCCTTCGTGGTAGTCACAAAGTGCTTTCCACACATCATATGCAGATCGGAGGTGTGCAACACGGTCGAAGTAGCTTTGAGTTAATCCTTGTATGATCAAATTCCGAGCCTTGTTATTGTTGTCGACATCTCTTAGATTTTTAGCTATAACTTGATCATTTGACGACACTTCATAAGGCTTGTATACCTTCTCCCATATTGCGAAGCCTTGAACCTGGATGAAGGCTTCCATACGTGCCTTCCAAACCTAAAAATCAATACCACTAAAGACACAAGATTTCGCGGAGTATTTCTCCATGATGATTAGTCAAAATACATGAAAATCACAAATATTAGAGCACCGTGGCTCTGATACCAAGTGTAGAATCGAAGAGAACGTTGAAGCTACCAGAGGGGGGTGAATGGTAGATTAAAAAATCTTACGCAGCGGAAACAATTAAATCCCAACCCCTTCGGCAAAAAAATGATCTGTTAAAGAAATTGTGTGTGAGAGTAATCTAAACGTGTTTCACCATGACAAAAGTGATATATATCAGATAGAATCAAGTAATAAAGACAACACAACAAGAATCACTCAAATCCGTCGAGAGAAACTCAAGTTACGATCAAAAGATCAAACAAAGGTCAATCTGTCCTACCCGAGAAAAAAACAGATCTGTAATACTGCAAAGGAACTCATGTAGATCAAAAACCACAAATCCAATGACTGTGAAATTTAGACAGATGATATATAATCAAGTTGTGAAGACAACCCAAAAAGAATCACATAAATTGGATCTGTGAAACTCCAGTTATGATAAAACCACCGAAGAAAGATAGAGCTGTGCAGAAACTCGACGAGAAAAACTTGTCTGGAACAAGTCGGATGAACAAGGCACAAAAGTTCCTTTCAACTACGAATTTTATTCAATAGAACACAAGAGGAACATCCCCAAAGTCGTGCACCACGAGCTCTGACCTCAATTGCTTATATAACCAGCCCTTAGACCAACCCAATCTCTACTAGGACTCTAATCCTACTCAAATCACGAATCAAAACTCTCCATAACTGCTTAGGACTCTTCTATACACAAATAGAAGCAATCTTAAGACTTAAAAACACATTAGGAACATATCCCACATTCCTAAAACAACCCAAATACGTGACCCACACGAAATCCTATCATAACCAACTCAAATCATTCCATATTTGAGTCAAACCCGACTCAGCCGCAACCTGAGTCCATAACCTAGTTGGTTGGACCTTTCCGACAAATTTTTATGTCCACATCTCTTCATCACGCCTTGGAACCATGCAGCCACGTACATGCGCTCCTTGCACACGTGGAAACATCTTCCAACGACGTCCACGATACCTTCATATGCATTTTTCTTGATTCAAACGTGCTATGCAACCTCCCGATCAACTCAACCACAATTCCTCCCGAACTTGATTGTTGAACCTCATCTTCTCCCTAAGACTAGTTCAATGGATCCCGTCACCAGCCATGTCTTGAACTCAAGCAACACCTGCACATGAATAAAAAACCAATACTTCCGAGCACAAGTCCTCGACTTGACTCATGTTAGTTTCAAAACTACAACACCTTACATGAGCACCTCACATAAGCATGTCGCAAACCATAGCAAATTGATAACAGCAATAACCACCAAAACACACCAAAAACATAGTAAAAGAATACTAAGCGGACTTTCCATAAGTGTAAAAGAAGTTTGAAATATTGCAAGATAAAAGCAGAACAATTGCAATCAAGCTTCGAACCTTGCCAAAGCTAACCAAAACATGCCGGACCTATCATCGAATCTTGAGAAAAAAGATGTTTTGGTAGTATTCAAAACTTTTATCATCAAAGCCAATGTATTCAGCACACATAGGTCTCACACCGTTGATGACTCTACGATGATGGCGAACGACGCCGAAGCAACTAGCTCCGGTACCACCCAGAAGGCCTACCATCGACGTTCCTACAACGATGATGGGCGACGTTGGAGCAACCAGCTCCGGCACTGCCCAGGGGGCCTACTGTCGACGTTCCTACAATGATGGTGAGCAACGCTGGAGCAACCAGCTCCGGCATCACCCAGAGGGCCTGCCATCGATGACTCTAAGATGACAGTGGGCGACGCTGGAGAAACCAGCTCCGACACCAGCTAGGGGGCCTGCCATCAACGAATCTGCGATGATGGAGGGCGATGCCAGAGTAGTCAGCTCCGACAACATCCAAGGGGCCTGCCGTCAGCGACTCTGCGATGATGGCAGGCGACGCCGGAGCAGCAAGCTCCAGCACCGCCCAGGGGACCTACCGTCGACGACTCTACAACGATGGCGGGAGACGCCAGAGCAACCAGCTCCGACACCACCCAGGGGGCCTATCGTTAACGACTCCACGATGATGGCGAGCAATGCTGGAGCAGCGAACTCCAGCACCACCCAGGGGGCCTGTTGTCGATGACTCTGCGATGATGGCGGGCGACACAGGAGCAACCAGCTTCGGCACCACCCAGGGGACCTGCCATCGACGTCCCAGCAACAATGGCGGGTCAGACCGGAGCAGCCAGCTCTGGCACCACCTAGGGGGCCTGCCGCCGACGACTCTGCGATGATGTCAGACGACGCTGGAGCAACCAGCTCTAGCACCACCTAGGAGGCCTGCCGTCAATGACTCTGCAATGATGGTTGGCGACGCCGGAGCAACTAGCTCTAGAACCACCCAGCAGGGGTTGCCATCGATGACTCTGCGATGATGGCGGGCGATGCTGGAGCAGCCAGCTTCGGCACCACCCAAGAGGTCTGCCGTCGACGACTCTATGATGATGGTGGGTGATGACGGAGCAACCACCTTCGGCACCATCCAGGGGGCATGCTGTCGATGACTCTGCGATGATGGTGGGCAACGCTGGAGCGGCCAGCTCCGGCACCACCCATGGGTCCTATCGTTGACGACTCTGCAATGATGGCGGGCGACACCGAAGCAGCCAGCTCCGGCACCACCCAGTGGGCTTGCCGTTGATGACACTTCGACGATGGCGGGCAATGCCGGAGCAACCAGCTCTGACACCACCCAGGGGGCCTACTGTCGATGTCTCTACTCAGACAAAGCTTGGCACCTATCAAAGATGTTTTTGCGGCACTTCCCCCGGACCTGCTAAGGAGCAGCCCGCAGAGGTTCTTTTTAGGCGGGGCGAATTTTCTGGAACTACGAGCTAGATGAACACGGGGGATTTTTACGTGGTTCGGGCCGCCGGGAGGAGTAATACCCTACATCCATGGAGGTTGTGTTGTATTGCATGTACTCAACACATGGTGAGAGTGAGATGCGTATGCACGAGATGTGAGATCCCCCTCCTAATTCATAGCTGCTCGGTCCTTTTATAGGTCAATTTCCGGCAGCGTACATTATGACCGGGGCCCGATAGGTGGTCCCGGGTTAATTAGTCATGAGAGTACATTAACAGGCCTTGATGGCACGTTAATAGGTCTTGATGGTGCATTAAAATGTCTTAATAACATGTTAATGGGTCTTGATGAAGTCTTGAAGTCGCAGTATTGATAACACATTAATGATGTGTTGATGGCGTGTTAATACGGTCTTGAGTGCACACGTCGCCTTCCGGAATCGCGGGATGCACGTGGCAGCTCCGGACCTCTCCTCAGCGAGGAGGCTAGGTCCGAAGTCCTAGAAACGCTTGGCACCACCGGACCTCTCCTCAGCGGGGAGGCTAGGTCCAGTGTCGTCGGGACGCGTGGCAGCCCCAGACCTCTCCTCGGCGGGGAGGCTAGGTCCGGTGTCGTCGGGACGCGTGACAGCACCGGACCTCTCCACAGTGAGGAGGCTAGGTCTGGAGCTGCAAGTTATCGGAGCTATCTTTTCTTCCTTGTATGCGAGGATACCCGGTCTGCAGGGTATCAACAGTGGCCCCCGAGCCCACCTCGAGAGAGGCAGCAATCCCAGAGGTTGGGCCACCATCATCAATGTCAACGGCAGGCCCCCTTGAGAGGTGTCGGTGTCGGAGCTTGAGGTCTGCCGGCGGAGCTTGGCAATGGTGTGGGAGCATCTACCATCGATGCTAAGAATATCGACGGCGGGCCCCTTTGGAAGGTGCTGGTGCCAGAGGTTGAGGTCCGACGGCAGAGCCCGAAGAAGGGTGAATTCCTGCATAAGAATGGCAGCAGAAACAGTAATAGTGCTCATTGGTTATAATCTTCCTGCCTTTAGTTTTGTTGTGGCTTACGGTCCTTAGCCGAACTACGGGGCCTAAGTAATTCAGTGCGATAGTATCCGAGTACTGGTTGCCGCCTCACTAAGGAACGCATGTTGCCCGGACCCGCCTTACTGTGACACAACACCAAAATAGGTAGAGTGGCGTACTTAGGGTGCTGGACTAGGCTAAGTCTTTAGCCGACTCCAGACCTATCATTGGCGTTGGTATTCAGGCGAGTAGGCCATTCAGCAGACACGAGATCCCAAATGAGAAAACTACCAGAAATATCCAAACACATCACAGATACTATAGGCTGTCCGTCTGTAGCAGGATAGCACAACTCCCATTATGGGCAAACTGAAAGATGTAACAGAGCAAAAAAAGGAAATAATATGCATAATATTTATACATAATTATGTGAACATGGTGATAGTATCTGGATTTTGATTATTGCTTTGTCCAGGAGCATGTGCCTTACAGTCTCCGGTACTGAACCGCAGTGCTGGGGAGGAAGAGTGTGCTGGCTTAGCGTCACAGGGCACAACTTTGGGTGCACGACCAGGCTAAGCAGTCTGCACACTCTTGACCTCCCGCTGACATTAGTCTTTCGGGAGATGCCCGACCCCCAGTACTCAGCTGTAGCGTTGGAAAGGTAGAGTGTGCATACTTAGGGTGTAGGACCAGGCTAAGCAGGTAGCACACTCTGGACCCCCAGTATTCAGTCGCAAGAAAGATAGAGGGCGCATACTTAGGGTGCAGGACCAAACTAAGCAGACATCGCACTCCAGACCCTCTATTGGCATTAGCCTTTTGTGGGAGTGACCGTTCAACAACATGGGACTCCGAAGAAGAAAATAACCAAGGACACCGGATACATCACAGTTACCTGGTGGCATCATTGTTGTCGTGGTCGCAGGTAGTCGCCGACTGGTGGCAGAAGTAGCCATGAGGCAAAGTGTACAAGCTTAGGGTCACGGGGCACATGCGAAGAGTACAAGACCAGGATAAGAAGGCTGGATACTTTGGACCACCCTCTAGAACACGGAGCATGTGTCCGCCAGGTCAACCTGCTATGGAGCAGGAAGTGGCGCCTTCCTCCCTGCACCATTCATGGCACGAGGGTCGAGAGGAGTCGGCAATGGTCTGATGGTTCACCATCATGGCGAGGCTCATCGATCCAAAAAAGTGACGCCCCTTCCTGGAGTGCCAAAATGTCGAAGATGTTTTTGCGACACTTCCCCCGGACCTACTAAGGAGCAGCCCGCGGAGGTTCTTTTTAGGCGGGGCAAATTTTCTAGAACTACGAGCTAGATGAACACGGGTAATTTTTACGTGGTTCGGGCCGCCGGGAGGCGTAATACCCTACATCTATGGAGGTTGTGTTTTATTGCATGTACTCATCCCATGGTGAGCGTGAGATGCGTTTGGGCGAGATGTGAGATCCCCCTTCTAATTCGTGGCTGCTCGGTCCTTTTGTCGGTCAAGGTCTGACAGCGTACATTATGACTGGGCCCGACAGGTTGTCCCGGGTTAATTAGTCATGAGAGTACATTAACAGGCCTTGATGGCACATTAATGGGTCTTGATGGTGCATTAACATGTCTTAATAACATGTTAATGGGTCTTGATGAAGTCTTGAAGTCGCGGTCTTGATAACGCATTAATGATGTGTTAATGGCGCGTTAATACAGTCTTGAGTGCACACGTCGCCTTCCGGAATCGCGGGATGCGCGTGGCAGCTCCGGACCTCTCCTCAGCGGGGAGGCTAGGTCCGGAGTCTTGGAGACGCGTGGCAGCACCGGACCTCTCCTCAGCAGGGAGGCTAGGTCCAGTGTCATCGGGACGCGTGGCAGCACCAGACCTCTCCTCGTCGTGGAGGCTAGGTTCGGTGTCATCAGGACGCGTGACAGCACCAGACCTCTCCTCAGTGTGGAGTCTAGGTCTGGAGCTGCAAGTTGTCGGAGCCGTCTTGTCTTCCTTCTATGCGAGGGTACCTCGTCTGCAGGGTATCGACAGCACCCCTTAAGGAGCCCCGCCGAGGCCATCTAGTCAAACTCCCTACTTCGCTGGGGGGCCTGTCGAAGACATCCTGCGATCAGGTGGCAGGCGTGCCCAGCCACCTGGCCACATCTACTAGGGGGCCTCCAAGGGGGTCCCAAAGGCAGGACGTCAATTGACGACAGATCGGCCATGTCAACTGTGCGATCGTTGGTTCCTCATAAACTAACAAACTCGACAAAAGTTCTTCAAGCCCCTACACAGCTAAGGACTCAGAGCGACAGTTTGAGAAGCACAAGACAAGCCAAGAAGCCAAACACAAATTAAAATTCATTGAAAAATATTTACAAAGGGGGAGCCCCGGATACAAAGATGTCCCGACCTAGATGCCGCTGACCCCAATCTCTCGCGAATTGCGCGGTGACATGTTTGGCGGCATGTTTGACTTCTGCCGTCACCACCTCTTCACGCTCCACGACGGGGCCCTCAAATACCGGCTCCAGAGGTATCTCCAAATACCAACTCCGGTAGCACACCAGAACGTGGGACACCATCGTCTCCACCAGCGCTTTACCCTCGTCTTCCAGACGGCGGGCCAGTTGCCACTCCTGCAGATC
Organism: Tuctoria greenei; assembly: GCA_036927565.1. NCBI lineage: Eukaryota > Viridiplantae > Streptophyta > Magnoliopsida > Poales > Poaceae > Tuctoria > Tuctoria greenei. The sequence goes on along the minus strand of JAYESD010000002.1, from coordinate 70,318,701 downwards.
AAGCTTCTGGGCGCGACGCTCTAAAGTCTGCTCCCGAGCCCGAACGTCAAGCTTCAGCAGGAGGAGTTCTTAGGGATCATTTAGGTGCTGCTCTCGATCCCGTGCCAGGTTGCTCCTATGAAGATCAAGGTCTTCGATGCGGGACTGCAACCTGTCCTGATCTACCTCAGCGTGAGTCCTCATCACCTAGGTTGCCGCCTCTTGCTCAGCAGCAGCAACCTCCCGCTCAACAATAACAACCTCACGGCGACCTTGGGCTGCTCGACCCTCTTCAAGGGCACTTAAGCGGGCGTCAGCCTCCTGATTGGTCACCTTGGCATCGTCCAGAATATTCTGGGATGCTGCGTCCATGGCTTCCGCTAAGCGGCGCCTCAACTCCAGCTCCTCACTCTACTTTCAGTACCTCTCCTTCGCCTAATCGATCCTGGACCTCAAAAGGTCCTCCCAGGCCAGGCGACGCTCGTCCTTGGCATGCAGCTTCTCCCACTCTGGGCGAGGGCACCCTGCACCCTATTGAGGTTGAACTGCACCAAGTTGATGCTGGACTGCGCCGAGTCGATGATGTGGGAGAGGCGCTCTGGTTCTGCCGAAGCCATGGAGGGCCACCTGGTTATCATATTGAGAATATGTTCCTCCCATGGCGAAGAAGGCAAGGCCACCAGCACCGGGGGCCTCATCCTCGAGAATTGAGCAGAAGTTGCGGCACCACCTGAAGCATCAACACCACCATTGCCCAAGGAGCCACCTGTTGGATCAACAGTGTGACACCCGGTTCCGAAAATGAACCAAGCGTAATACATATGTGTGCTCAGGATGTTTAACACACATACACAAGTGATTCACAAAAGATAAACAGATATAAACCATGTCTCGAATAATAACACTAATAATAGTACCTTATTACAAACCAAATAGTCTCAAATACGAGATCTAAGCAATTGCAGCGAAAAAACTAAACACTAATGACTGCAAAATCCACAGGCAAGCTTGACGGTAACACACATGCCTAGTACTCCTCAAATACCTCCTGGTACTCCATATTGTCGCCTGCGTCTGAATTTGTTGGGGGAATAGCAAGGGTGAGCACATGTCGTACTCAACAAGTGTGAGAAGTATGACATGTAGCTTAAACAAGGAATGATAATAAATGGGCTAATTGCATAAAAGTACATTCAAAACAGTTGAGAGTGCAGTTATATCATCATTAGATGTGGTCGTTCCAAAAATAACCCAAATGACATTAATTTCAACTTAGGTACCACTTAATAGCAATAATAATCCATAATCAGCTCGTAACTGCTCATATGTCTCATTTTCATCAATTCCATATACCAAAGCCAATTAATAAACCAATACTAATTCCCAATTCAATTCCAGCCATTAATCTAGGTTAAAGTCCAAATTCTAATCATGTGAGGGTCTAGGTTGCTCATGTCTGGGAGCATGGCTATCATGATAGTTTTAAACACACTCTGCAGAGGTTGTACTACTTTACCCACAAGTTCGTGATTTCATCACCTTTTGATGACTAAGGTATCTCATTTATGCCATCTCACACTTCCTTAGGTGTATGGCCAAGAGATCACAAAATAGCATTTACAAAGTGATTACTAACATATTTAGACCCCACCGAGGTTTCACCGGTGGTGATGCCTCCAACTGAGCACATCCAACCAAGGGCCCCCTCTTGAGCCATCCGGATCCCAGGGTAGTCCCACCAATATCTACAAACCCATCCGACTACCCCTTCCCCAAGCATTCTTAATGGTTCAAATAGTACTGGCAAACCACTAATTAGTCAGCTAAGCCGCACCCATACTTGGCCCTGTGGTGGCACTGTAAATCCTAGATGGTCTCTCCACGAACCGGTCCTTAGATTTAAAGCAAACAAAACCACCAAAATAGTCCAACCGATTCCACATAACCGGCTTGCTTAGATCCCTAGGCACCATGTTGCTAAAGGGTCATTATTATCAATCCTCATCATCAAAGTGTTCAATAGTCCATAGTTAAGTAATATGATTATTTCCCAAACCCAATTGAGTATGGCGAAGCAAAAGTGCAAAATACCCTTCCCGACTCTCTACATATTGTTCAAGCGACAAGGGTGGTCATACAAGACTAGTAAACTCCTACAATTGGGTTTTCCCATCAATTTGACACAAGCATGCAGTTTTGCAAATAAAACATTTAAAAACCTGAATCAAAATGATCAAGGACACTTGCCTTGCTCCTGAGCTTGATTTGGATCGAAGGCTTCAAAACTCAGGTTCTGCAGATCCTCGAAAGCACTCTCTACAGCGAGACCTTCTACCCCGTGCGACAAATATGCAAAACAACCATTACAATCAAATAATGCTCATACAATACTCAATATGCCATGATATGCATGATTATTGCAATTATGAGGTAAAACTTGTTAATGAATTGCTATTAATGTTTACTAACTAGTTACAATTGTTTCTAACAAGTTTGGACATGTTTGGAATCAATTTAGATCAAATTGGGTTCAATTCAGGAATTTATAGATTTAGACAACGCACAAGTACGGTATAGGGGCCGGACTAGTCCGCCCTATACAGAACTGCAAATTAGGGTTTTTTTTGATCAGCGATAATTGGGGTTGAATTGACATAGAAACTTGGATGTAGAGGGTGTACCACGTGTTTAGAGATCTAAAGATCAAGAATTGGGTGCAACACTTGGATCTTGTCTATTAGGGCTTGATGAAGATGAATTGATGAAGATTTATTGATGAAGAACGTCAATTGTCAAAAATTTGATGAAGATTGATCTTGATTGATCCTTCTCCCTCTTCTCCTCATTCTCCTTGCTTCTGGACTTGTTCTCGACGTCGGCGCAAGGCTAGAGGCAGCAGCGATGATCTTTCTCAAAAGTTGGAGAGGTGAGGGTATTGGGTTACTTATATAGGGGTGGAAAGGTAAGGTTTTGAGGTGAATTCCAAGTAGAATTCGATGGGGGCGTGTAGGGGCCGAGGTGGGGTCAACTTGGGGTTTTCTTGAGGTTGGGCACAAAGTTCTTGGGCCCAATTAAGGCAATTACCCAATAACCAATCATGGAAGAATAATATAATCCGAGTTGAATTCATTAGGCTGGACTAGTTCGCAGTAGGGACCGGACAAGTACATTTTGGAATAGAGGCTACATCAGACTAGTCCAGTGTATAAGGTTAGAGAAGTCTCGGGTTGCAGAAATAAATGCTTCCGAACTAAAACTCAACGAGTAACAGATTAGTCCGCTTGGACCATGGACAAGTTCGGACAACATCAGAGACCAAACCGGACTAGTCCGTGCATTGTGCCGAACAAGTCCGGGCTCTGAAGGGAACTGGATTTTTTGAATGAAAATAGGGTCACCGGACTAGTCCGAGATTATGGCCGGACAAGTCCACACCCTGACAGAAATAATTTGCTGATTTGGCCTATATTCATTTTAATCTTGTTCCACTTTATGTTGCTTAATGTTATACATGTATGAGGATGTATGCAATGCATTGTGCATGAAAATGAGGGTGTTACAAACCTACCCCCTTAAAATGAATCTCGCCCTCGAGATTCAACGTAGAAGGAAAGGGATAGGGAAATTCCTTCTTCTTCTTGCTCCCAAGTTGCTTTCAATTCTGTACGATGCTTCCATTGCACTTTGCACCATAGAATCACCTTGTTCCTCGTGACCCCCTCTTTGGTTTCCAAAATTTTGACAGGTTGTTCAACATAGGTCAAATCTTCCTCAAGCTCTAATTCTTCCATTGGTACATGCTCTTCTGGAACCCTCAAGCACTTCTTGAACTGATAAACATGAAGCACATCATGGACATTGGAAAGATGTTTAGGCATCTCCAGTTTATATGCTACTTCTCCCCGTCTGTCCAAAATCTTGAATGGTCCAATGTAGCGAGTTGCCAACTTGCCCTTGACATTAAATTGCCTGTGACCTCACATAGGTGACACTTTGAGGTATACAAAGTCTCCCACATCAAAAGACAGACTTCTTCGTCTATTATCCGCATAACCCTTTTGTCTTGATTGAGCAACCCTTAAGTTTTCGTGGATTGCCTGGACTTGCTTTTTAGCTTCCTGTATTACGTCAGGTCCGAATACTTGAGTCTTCCCTGTCTCATCCCAAAACAAGGTTGTTCTACACCTTGTCCCATACAATGCTTTATACGGTGACATCTTAAAACTTGCTTGATAGCTGTTGTTATAGGAGAATTCGACATATGACAAGCTCTTGTCCCAACTTTCTCCATACTTTAGCGCACAAGATCTTAGCATATCCTTCAATTTCTGATTTGTTCGGTCAGTCTGTCCATCTGTCTGAGGGTGATAAGCAGAACTGAAAATCAATTGAGTCCCCATAGACTCATGTAGCTTTTGCCAGATGCTTGAGGTAAATTGAGAACCTCTATTGGACACTATCTTCTTGGGCACTCCATGTAAACACACTATCCGTCCCATGTACAATTCTGCCAACTTTGCTCCACTATAGGTAGTATTGAAAGGAATGAAATGCGCTGATTTCGTCAATCGATCCACAATAACCCATATTGAATCATATCCTGCTGAGGTGCGAGGTAAACCAACTTTGAAATCCATCCAAACTTCTTCCCACTTCCATTCCGGAATCTTCAACGGCTGCAATAGTTCAGCTGGCCTTTGATGTTCGCCTTTGACCCATTGGCATACATCACATAATGCGACATATTCAACTATGTCCCTTTTCATACAATCCCACCAGCACCGCGTCTTCAGATACTTGTAATATATTTGTACAACCGGGATGGAAGGAGTAAAGTGAGTCATGTGCCTCTTTTAATATCATTAGTCGGAGACTCTTATTATTAGGCACAACAATTCATTTTCCAAGAGTACCATGGTCCTCTTCGAGAAATCTGAATTCTCTCCCTTCTTGGGTCCTTTCCTTGATTTCCTGGATTTCCGTGTCCTTCGTCTGACCTTCTCTTATCTCTTGCTCCAGGGTCAGCTTTAACTCCATTATTCCCATCTCATTCACAAATCTAAGATTCAATCGTTCAAACTCCTTGCATAGCTCGGATGGCAATTCCCGCACTGTGAGCTGGTGGCTTACTCCCTTTTGACTCAAAGCATCGGCCACTGCGTTGGCTTTTCCTGGATGATAAGATTCTCACATCATAATCCTTAATGAGTTTCAACCATCGTCGTTGTCTCAAATTCAGATCCTTTTGCGTGAATATGTACTTGAGACTCTTACGGTCTGTATAAATCTCACATCTATGGCCAAGAACATAATGTATCCAAATCTTCAACGCATGAACTATGGCAACAAGTTCGAGATCATGTGTAGGATAATTCTGCTCATGCTTCTTCAATTGTCTGGATGCGTACACTACTACTCGGCCTTCTTGCATCAATACACAACCAAGTCCTTGCCTTGAAGCATCACAATAGATATCGAAGCTCTTGCTCACATCTGGCAATACCAACACGGATGTCGTTGTTAACCTCTTCTTTAACTCCTCAAAACTGTCCTGACAAGCTTGAGTCCACTCAAAAGGCTTCTCCTTCATTAACAGTTCAGTCATGGGCTTCGCTATCTTGGAAAACTCCTTGATGAACCGATGATAATATCCAGTCATTCCAAGAAAACTCCTTATCTCTTTCACATTCTACGGTGGTTCCCACTTTAGCACATCCCTAACCTTTTCCTGGGTCGACTGACACTCCTCCCCCAGATATGACATGGCCTAAGAATGATATCTCCCTCAACCAGAATTGACACTTGTTAAGCTTGTCATACAGCTGGTGCTCTCACAATTTTTGCAACGTTAGCCTTAAATGCTCTTTGTGCTCCTCTTCACTTTTCGAGTAGATCATGATGTCATCAATGAACACTACCACAAACTTATCCAAATGCTCCATGAAGACCTTCTTCATAAGATACATGAAGTATGCGGGTGCATTAGTCAATCCAAATGACATGACCGTGTACTCATAGGATCAATACCGTGTCCTAAAAGCTGTTTTGTGTATATCTGATGGTCTAATCTTCATTTGAAAATATATCAACTGAAGATCAATCTTAGAGAATATTCTAGCTCCCTTCATTTGGTCAAACAGATCCTCTATGCAGGGCAACGTGTACTTATTCTTGATCATCACCTCGTTGAGAGACCGGTAATCTACACACATTCTTTGGGATCCATCTTTATTATCTATGAAGTGCACTGGGGCTGACCATGGTGATGACCTTGGTCATATAAAGCTCCTCTCTAACTGCTCTTAAATCTGCTTCTTGAGCTCTGATAATTCCTTAGGAGGCATCCTATATGGCCTCTTTGCTATAGGTGCAGTTACAGGTATTAAATCAATTACGAACTCGGTGTCACGATCAGGTGGCATACCTGGCAATTCCTCAGGAAGCACATCTGGGTACTCACGACCAATCGAAATTTCCCGCAGAGTTACTCCTTCTGCGTGATTTACCATTGCCTTCTCGGTTGTCGGCTGAGCTGCCTTGAACTCTACACTAACTCCTTCCTCATTTGTGAATTGCACTGTCCGAGTAGCACACTGAATTACTCCAGTCCAAGTTGAAGACCTCCAAAGGCCGCACGTGTTACACAGTAATGGACCTGCCTCCCTCATTTTGGTAGCTCCAGCATTGCCACGTGTAACACAAGGCCGGACCTAACTCCCTTCATAGGGAAGCTCCGATCTTGCCACTTGTTTAGTGACCCCGGACCTAACCCACAGTAGAGGGAAGCTCCGACACTGCCACATGTATAGTGGCTCCGAAACCGCCTCCCCAAGATGGGAAGCTCCAGAGCCACCATGTGTCGAGCTTCTGGACCTAGGACCCTAACGGAAGACTAACGAATCTCCAACGGCTCGGACTTTCAAGGGACAGTTAAAGAGACAGTTTCAAGACCTGATTATGTGTCATTAATGCTATATTAACGACACACAATCAGTGGGTTGTTAATAGGGATAACGCCTTTCGATTGTTGGTGTGGTTGTGCTGGCTTGCTTTGCCGCTTGAAGCTTCTGAGGGGTTATGTAGGATCTAAGAGCACGTGCAAAGCTACCAGAGGCAGGGGGGGTGAATGGTAGATTAAATTTTTTTAGTGGAAGCAACAAAACACCCCTCGGCAGAAAACCTGTGTATTATCACACTGTTAATCACAATTAATACTCGTAGATCGTGTATTAGGCTATTAACTATGCTAGGGCCACATGTCGGGCCAAGAAAGTGTTATAATGGCCAGTCCTTAGACTATAAAAGGGCAAGCAACCTCACACGCTCACACGCTCACTAGCGCCACTAAAATTCATACATGCAACACACAACCCGTGCAATATGGTGTTACACTGAGGCGGCCCGAACCATGTAAAATCTCTCGTGTCATCATCTTGTTCGTAATCTCACGCGTGCCCCAACCAATCAAGAACCTCCGCGGGCTACGATCTAAAAGTACCGGGGGAAGTGTCGATCGCACACTTCGACATTTGGCGCACCAGGTAGGGGGTGCTTTGAGATCTCAAGATGGTGAACTCCGCTGCAGGATCATCCAACAGCAATGCTATGCGACCCGCTGGGGGGAATCCCTCTAATGTGCAATAGCCATCAGGTGTTGTTGTCCCGGCGGGCGTCGCACCACATCTACCTGCTCAAGCTAACAATGCTGCACAGCAGGATGGAGTCCTTGCGTCGATCACGGCATCAACACACAACAACCCCGAGAACGCGCTGATCGCTGCGCGTACTCTTCTGGAGCACCCACTAGTGCCCGGAGCACCTCAGGGTGCGATGGAGCAGTGGTGCGCTGATGTGCAACATCTGGTTGCAGGCGCAACCGATGCCATTAGCAACCAAGGTCCTCCCCCCTCTGGGCTGGATCCTTCTCAGCGTAGGACTTTGTCTGGAAGACTTGGTCTTCATGCCTCATAGCACTAGAGGCATGCTGTGTCTCAGTAGGTGACGTTGCTGCCCTCCAGGGCACGTCGCACTCACACCACGTCGAAACTCTCGACGCATGATCTGCGGTCAAAGCTCGACCGCCGCTACAGACAGCAAGACAGCCGTGCCCACATCGAGCGTGCTCGTGAAAGGAGGGAAGCTCGGTAAACCCTCCTCCTTCGGGAGTGGGGGCGGCTGTTCAGCCCTCGCCATGCACCTTCGCATGGTCCATTGGCCACAGAATTCTGGGCCTCGTCTGCCAGAAAAATTCGATGACACTGTCAACCCTACCGAATTTCTCTAAATATACTCCACTGCTATTCTTGCGGCGGGGGGCAATGAGGCCATGATGGCCAACTACTTTCAAGTGGCTTTGACTGGGACCTCCAGGTCTTGGTTCATGAGTCTACTACCTAGCTCCATCAACCGTTGGGCGGAGCTATACCAACAGTTCACTGCCAACTTCTGGAGTTCCTATACCCGGCCTGGCACTGGACCGAAACTTTTTGCTGTACAACAAAAATCAGGAGAATCACTGTGATCTTTCATTCAACGGTTTTCTTAGGTACGCAATACCATTTCCTCTATCTCCAACTCTTCAGTCATCGTGGCATTCAGACAAGTCGTGAGGGACAAGAAGATGTTGGCGACGAAGGGGGTCACCGGCGTCACGGAGCTATTCAGCCTGGCTGACAAGTGCGCCAGAGCTGCTGAGGGCCGGGAAATGAACTCCAAGCCAACTTCGGAGGCTACTAAAAAGTCCTCCAAAGCTTAAGCCACTACCTTCAGAAGTGACAAGAAGAAGAAAAAGTCCAACGGCAAGAAGAAGCCGTTGGCCGGCACACCTAATTCTGCAGCAGTTGCAACTCTGGGTGGCTGTGGGCCACACCCTGAAAAGCGACCTCGACCTTTGTCAGAAGACAGCGTTGGTCCAAATGTGTGGTGTTCGATCCACAAAACGGACAAACACAACCTAGAAGACTGCTGTGAGGTCCAGAATCTTGTCGAGCGCTACAACAAGCGCTGAGAAGAAGCTCCTTTCCGACAGCGGGAAAGAAAACAAAAAGTCGACGAAGCTCCGGCTGATACGGAGCTAGGCTTTTAGGACCCCAAGAAGGTCTTGAAGGCTGTTTACAACACAGTCGATGAAGATTCTGAGGTCTCTGACAAAGAGCGTCAGAAGACCCTCAACACCATTATGGAGGGTCCTGGGACATCACCTATCATCGCGTTCTCAAGACTATGCGGCGGGAAATGGATTCTATGGCTCCTACCACTAAGGCAGAACCAGATTGAAAGTGGATGGACAGTCCCATCACTTTTGATGCAACAAACTGCCTTAAGAACATGGTCGGAGCTGACCAACTGCCACTGATGGTGTCTCCAACCATCAACAACATCCAGCTCTACCATGTCATGGTAGACGGGGGCGCAGGGCTCAACCTCTTGAGCTTTGAAGCGTTCATGAAGATTCAGCTCTGACTCTCGGACCTTTGCCCCTCACACCCATTCTTTGGGGTAGCTCCAGGAGCCATCAGCCCACTCGGATCCATTAGACTCCCAGTGACCTTCGGGACTCGGGAAAAGAACAGGACCGAGAAGCTGGTCTTCGACATCGCTCACATCAGCTTGCCCTTCAATGCCATCCTAGGCAAGCTTGACCTATATAGGTTCATGGTCGCAGATCACTACGGCTCCCTGGTGTTGAAGATGTCGACACCTTTGGGCATTCTCCGGATCCGTGGAGATCACATTGCAAGAGTCACTGCGTTAGAAGAACTGCATGCACTTGCTACGGCACAGGAGGGAACCTCCGGCAAAGAGCTAGCTGCTCAACCTCCAAGCACTCGTCATCAAGGCTCAATATATGCACCACACGTGCAGCCAAGCGACAACACCGACGTTCTCGCCAAAGTCGTCCAAATCGGGTCCGATGCTGCCCAGACCACCCGTATATCGAGAGGTCTGGACAACAAATAGGAACTCACGCTCATCACTTTCCTCTTGATGAATATTGACGTGTTTGCCTGGAAACCGTCACCAATGCCTGGGATCCCTAGGGAGGTGATTAAGCACAGCTTGAAGATTTATCCCGACGCACGGCCAATAGAACAGAAGCCCCAGAAGCAATCAGTCGAGCAGCAGAACTTCATTTAACAGGAAATCAAGAAGTTGCTCGAAGTTGGTTTCATCCGGGAGGTTCACCATCCAAAATGGCTGGTAAACCCAGTCGTTGTACCCAAGGCCGGTGGGAAGCTTCGGATGTGTGTCGACTACACCACCTTGAATAAGACATGTCCAGAAGATCCATTTCCACTACCTAGAATAGATCAGATAGTGGACTCCACCTTCGGGTGTGAGCTACTGTGTTTCCTAGACGCATACTCCGGTTACAACCAGATCTAAATGTCTAGGGAAGATGAAGAGCATACTGCCTTCATAACAGTAGATGGATTGTATTCGTATACTGCCATGCCTTTTGGTCTCAAAAATGCTGCTCCAACTTTTGTGCGAGCTATGTACAAAACATTTGGAGAGCTAATCATTGACTTGGTGGAGGTGTACGTCAACGACATCATCGTGAAGGTCAAGAACAAGGAGTCACTCCTTGATAACCTACAAGCCGTCTTCGACAAGCTGCGCGTGACACGCACCAAGCTGAACCCGGACCAATGTGTCTTTGGGGTTAGTTCCAGAAAGCTACTCGGATTCTTGGTGACTCATCGAGGAATTGAGGCAAATCCAGTGAAGGTCAAGGCTATAGAAGATATGCGGCCCCCAGCCCGCATCAAGGATGTCCAGCAACTAACTAGATGTCTAGCTGCGCTCAGCTCGTTCATCTCAAGACTGGCAGAGCGGACACTTCCCTTCTTCAAGCTATTGAGGAAGACCAGGCCTTTCCATTGGTCAGAAGAAGCAGAAAAGGCATTCCAAGAGCTCAAGAAGCTCCTTGCCACATTACCAATCTTGGTAGCCCCGAACCCTGGTGAGCCTCTACTGATTTACATTTCCGCAACTACAAAGGTTGACAGCATAGTCCTGGTCGCGGAAAGACCGGAGCCATCTCCAGTTCAGGAGCCCAGACCCCTCCGAGAGGGTCCAGAGCTATCTGAAGGCGAGTCTGGGTCCCAACCCCCAGGCATGGATCTTCAAGGTGAAATGCTAGAGGATCAACCTCTCTCATCTCAGGGAGTTCACACGACTAATCAAAAAGATCTAGACTCCTCCGGAAGGGTTCGAATTGAACAAGAAGAAGTTCTGGACCCCTCCGGGAGGGTCCGGGAAAATCAACAGGAATGTCCGGGCCCCTCTAGGAAGGTCCGGGTTGATGGAGAAGAAGCTCCGGGCCCCTCCGAGAGGGTCCAGACTGTCCAGCGCCCATTGTACTTCATCAGCGAAGTACTCCATGACGCCAAGACTCGATACATTGAGGTGCATAAGCTGCTTTACGCAGTTCTTATTGCCTCAAGGAAGCTTCGTCATTACTTCCAAGCCCACAAGATATCAGTGGTAACTTCTTACCCATTCCGTGCTATACTGCACAATCCCAACTCTACTGGAAACATCGCCAAGTGGACAGCGGAGCTGGCAGAATTCAATCTCGAAATCCTGCCGCGACAAGCTATCAAGAGTCAATCCCGCCGAACTAAGTGAAGGGGGCGACATCAGCACCTCGAAGCTGGCAGTCCCGGTGGCCCTGTTACCATGGCGTCCACTAAGGGTCGTAGGTGCTGCAGGAAGCTCCAAGCATCCCAGCACGCAAGACTGAGAAGCTCAAGATTGTTCCGATGCATGGATCTCAGAGATTCAGATCTACTTGAAAGACAACCACCTTCCTGAAGACAGTGTATCCGCTGACCAGATCGTCAGATTGGCTAAAAGATACACGCTGGTAGAAGGGGATCTCTACTAGCGCGGTGCCAACGACGTCCTAATGCGGTGCATGGCAAGGGAAGAAGGCCGCGAGCTCCTCGCGGAGATCCATGGAGACGAGTGTGGGAACCACGCGTGTTCCCGCACGCTGGTCGGTAAAGCCTTTCAGTATGACTTCTACTAGCCTACAGCACACTAGGATGCAGTTGAGTTGGTAAAAAAGTGTGAAACATGCCAGTTCTATGCAAAACAAATTCACACACCGGCTCAGTCACTGCAGATGATACCTCCTACATGGCCATTCGCTGTGTGGGGCATGGTCATTTTGGGACCTTTCCCAAAAGCTGTTGGAGGTTACAGGTTCATGTATGTTGCTATCGACAAGTTCACCAAGTGGCCGAAAGCAACTCCATATTAATAAGCAATCAACTATCAAGTTCTTGAAGTCCATAGTCTGCAGATTTGGAGTTTTGAACAGAGTCATCACTGACAACAAAACCCAATTTACAAGTGAAGCTTTCCAAGAGTATTGCGAAGATCTCGACATTCAAGTTAGCTACGCATCAGTAGCTCACCCGGCAATTAATGGCTAAGCTGAGAGAGCAAATGCAGAAATATTGAAAGGACTCAAGACACGCACATATGAGCGCCAGAAGAAACACGGAGCCAACTGGATTGAAGAGCTTTCGTCTGCACTGTGGGCAAGCAAGACAACACCTAACCGGTCTACTGGAGAGACACCCTTCTTCCTGGTGTACGGAGCTGAAGCAGTTCTTCCTTCGAAGATCACCATGGGGTCACTCCGAGTCCGGACCTTCGATGAAGCCATGCAGGACCAGCTCCGGCGTGAAGACGTTTACCTCGTCAACGAGGGAAGGTGCCAAGCAGCTGTTCGGAATGCACGTTATCACCAGGCGCCCCGGTGCTATAATCAAAGGCATGTGCGCAATCGACAGCTCGAGGAAGGCAATCTGGTGCTGCGGAGAATACTAACTCGTGAAGGGATGAACAAACTTTCCCCCAGCTAGGAAGGTCCCTTCCGAGTGATCAAAGTATCCCATCCCGGATGCGTTCGCGTGGCAACTGAGGATGGGACCCCAATTCCTAATCCTTGGAACATCGAGCACCATCGTAAGTTTGACACTTAGTATCTCAGAGGTGAGTATGTAATTACACGCAATGTAAATTATAGAGTCTATACACAGAGTCGGGTTGGTCCTCCGGGAGAACATCCAGACCCCTCCGAGACGGTGCGGGAAGTTTAAGCAACAATTGACACAGTCACAGCACTAAAGTGTAGCTACCTGTCCTGGGTTAGTACAAGATGTAAAACACACTTAGCCTGGTTCTGTACCCTAAGTGTGTCCTTATCTCCCTATAATCTGAACCTATAATGAAAGACATTGTTGTGTGAAAGCAGACACCACGTGCATTAATTTTGTACAGACTCAATTTCTTTCATTATCCTTTTCCTCATTGTCTATAACAAAGTTGTGCAATTCTTTTTGACCTTTAGTCCAAGTTACTCATACATTGTACTAGTTATATTGTAGGTTTCTTCAGATCTTAGCATTGCTAGACAGTCTACTCGCCTGAATGTCAAGCCAACACAGGTCCAGGGTGTGCTATCGACTTAGCCTGGTCCAACACCCTAAGTAAGCCACTATATCTACATTCCGGTAGGCCTCAATAGGGCGGGTCCTAAAGGCATCCGGATATGGAAAAATTACATCAGTGTACTTGTTATCATATCGAGTTTCTTCAGATCTAAAATTCAAATAAGAATAATAAGCCACAAAAGAGTTATAGACAAGAGGACGAATTTTACGGATTTTCTTGTCTTTGATGCACAGGAAAAATAAAAACTCATGACGATGGTGGATGATGCCGGAGCTACTAAGATCCAACATCCCCCAAGGGGCCCGCCGTCGACATTTTAGACAATGAAAGTGGGTGCCGTCGGAGCTAACAAGCTCCGACAACTCCCATGGGGGCCTGCCTTCGACGTGAAGCATAATGGAAATTCAAATGAAGATGGTGAAACCACTCGAGGGGATTCGCCATCGACATATTCTTCGATGATGGTGGATATCGTCAAAGCCGGGAAGCTCCGACAACCCGAGGGGGCCCGCCATCGACGTTTTATGCATTGACAGCGGGTGCCGTCGGACCTAGCAAGCTCCAACAACCCCTGGAGGCCCGCCACCGATGGCTTATACATCGATAGTGGGCGCCGTCAGACCTATCAAGCCCCGACACCTCCCAGGGGGCCCGCTGTCGATGTCACAAAGTGTTCAAGTCATCCAAACATTGTTAAACCTTTTGGTACATGTTCGCAATTAAATTGTGTACATCTACCAGGGGGCCAATAAGATAAAGGGCAATGCATTGAAGAAAAACATAAAATGGAATTCATTCATGCAAAGAGTGAATTTCATTCATCCGAAGTACCAGATTACAAAATGAGGATTACAGCAAAAGGCAAAAGGAAAAGATCCTAGCTACTAGAGGTTCTAAGTCCCACGGAAAAACGATGCAACCTTCTTAGCAGCTTCTTGGACACTAGCCCTTGCGGCATCCTCCTCTTCAGCAATGGGTCCTTCGAAGACCAGATCTAGAGAAAGTTGGGGGTCTCGACTCTTGTAACACGCCAAGACATATTCAGCGACGTTCTTGGCCAGAGATTTCCCCTCCATCTCTAGCTGGTCGGCGATGACATCACCCATCGCGTCGAGTTTGCTGCCAGTAGAGTCAAGTGCCACCAGTGTCTGGTCTAGCTCAGGTGCTAGGTTCTCCGGATGTACTGGGCTGAAGCCAAGTGGCACCAAAGCTCTGTCCACACGCCCCAGAAAATCCCACACCTGTTGGGACTCGGTTGCCCTCAAGCTCCGCAGATCCTCTAGTGACCTTCTGGCCGCCGCAAGCTCTGAACCTTCCCGAGTGAGGCGCTGGACCACTTTGGCATTTTGCTGAATACTTTCAACTATTTGCTTTTCATGGTCAGCATGCTCCGTCTCTCAGAGGTGGATCTGGTTCCGCCGTTCGGCCATGTCCTTCTTCCTACCTCTTACTTTCTCTTCTCTGGTGGCAACATCAGCTTCTCTTTTAATGAGCTCCTACCCCAGCTTCTAGTACTTCTCTTCTTCTTCCTTGCACTGCAGATCAAGCTTTTGTGTGCGGTCAGTCAAGTTTTGCTCTCCCAGAGACAGTTTTTGGCTGAGCTCCTCCTCTCTCTTCAAAATATCCTCCTGCATCTCCAGGAGTTTCTCTTCCCTCTCATCGAGGTCCGCTCAACGCTTTTGGTGAATCTCATTCAAAGTGGTGAGGTTGTCGTGACGATCGTCCATAGCCTCACTGCTTTTTCTGGTGTGCTCGACAATCTCTCGACTCTTGGCCTCGAGAGCCTTGATAGAGGCCTCCCTTTCATCCAACAGCTTCCCCAATACTCCATCACAACCTCCTTCTCGACCCACTCCTTTTGGTCAGCAAGCCTCGTCTGAGCCAGCATGGTCTCAAAGTGAAGCCTGTTGCGCCAATGCCACAAGGTGTGGCGCTCTTCCTCGAGGACCTTGCTATCATGATTGAAGGCGAGCTCGACTTGATGGAGGCTCGAGCAGGCGTTGTCAAAAGATAGCGCCAAGGGAATAGGCTCCAGACCTGCCGGGGTCATCTCTACTAGCTCCAAGGGGTCTTCCAGTACAAAAATTAGGTCCCACGCCACAAGTGTGGTTCCCTGCAGTCCTGCGGCACTAGGGCCGCCCCCGAAAGCTTTTCTGCTTCTGCTGCAACCAACAAGGGTCCCTCCGGGGGAACATCAACCTCCAGGGCTGATGCCGAAGGTCCCCCCTCTGGACCTTCAGCCGACGGCTCTGCAGGTGGAGGGCCCACTGCCGACTCCTCTAGGCGCTCCGGCTCGAACATGGGCGCCTCTGGAGCAATCACCTCTGGGGCGAATGTTGGAGCTTCGTCCAGAGCCCCCACCACCTCCGGCTTAGGCGCCGATACATCAACCATCTCCAGCCTGGAGGCTGGAGCTTCAACTGTCTCCAACACAGAGGCTGGGACTTCGGGCACCTCCGGCTCGATTGCCGACTCTTCAAAAACCTCCAGCACAGGCGCCGGAGCTTTGGTTACTTTTGGCTCAAATGCTGGCGCTTCCGTCATCTCCGTGTCATGAGCTGGAGCTTCAGCCACCGGCGCTACCGTTGCTGGCGCATCTTCACAAATGTTTCCTCCTTGGTCTGGCGCTACCACGGGAGCCTCTGGTGTTGCTTTGGTGTCCAGATCCACCACAGCCGACGCCGGAGCTGTCATGACCTCAGCCACCACTTGGGGAGGCATAGGGGTTGGAGTTGGAACTTCTGCCTGCATAGTCTCAATCACCGTGGCAGGTGCCATAGCTTCTGTGCCCTTCCTTGTTGCTCTGCAAATAAGGAACCAAAAGATTCAATAAATGACAAAAATAAAACCAGCAACTCAAGGTGTACACATAATGTTTACCTTGGAAGGTTTCCACTCCAACTAGTGCGAAAATTCTTCATCGGGAGATCGAGCTCACCATGGTCGGTGTGGACGGAGCTCCAGATTGCTGCCCAGAACTTGCCGTTGTCTTCGGCGTCGCCTCTGCCGGGACCTCCCCCAGTTGGGAAGGACCTTCGGACCTAGAGCCCACGCCCGGCAGTGGGACTGGAGTTGATCTGCCAGAGCTAGCGCTCCTTGAGGACTCCTGCACTGGAGGAGTTGTTGCCGCCAAAGATCTACCTCACCGGGGAGAAGGGGTAGTTGTAGTCGGAGCTGACCTGACGTGGCTCCCATCAGCGTGCCTCAACTTCCTCTTCTTGCTAGAGGATTCAGCCAACTCCTTTCCTTTGCCCTTGCCCTTGCCAACGTCATCGACTTTCTGGCTTGCGGCAGGGGTAGCCACCCCCTCTGAAGCTCTGGGGATTGAAACTCCGGAGATATGGCGCCTCTCGACCACGCCCAAGTCATCCAATGCTGGCATTCTCCTTCAGATCTCCCTGCTAACCTTCGGAACCAAGTTCAGAGGCAGAAAAGCAGCCGACGGAGTCAGGGGGTCGTGGGAAATACCTCTATTTTGAAATTTCTTGAGGTGGATCTTCAAAGCTTCATGATCCAAGTTTGTGTTCAAACTGACTTCAATTCGGTTATGATCCATATCACTATTGAACGCCCATGCATACCACTCCCTTGTCTTCAGCGGAGCCCACCTGTTCACCAAGAAATTGCTGAAGACCATTTGGGGGGTCACTCCTCCATCTATGCATTCTTCGATCCTTTCCAGGATGGGCTTGTACGCATCCGATAGCTCCGGAACTACATTCCAAGCGTCGGTGTCGATGTTGGGAAGGCCCTTGGGCAGCTCCAGCCTATCCTGCTTCTCCACAGTGATGATCACCCAATAATTCTTCCAATCGTCCCACTTGCCGGAGGGGAAGGTCTTCAAATACTTGAAGGGGCAATTCTTCGGCTTCACAAAGTAGTAGAAGCCGATGAGCTCCGTCCCCTTACCGGTGGCGTGGACCGTGAAGAAGGTCCAGAATAGCTCGACGTAGAGAGGCATGCCCACCCACATCTCACAGAAGTGGACGAAAGTTGCCACTAGCAAGAGGGAGTGGGGGCTGAGATGATAAAGCTGGCATCGTAGAAGTCCAGCAACATCAAGAGGAATCTTGTGAAAGGCGGAATCAGACCCACCATGGCGTACATCGAGAAGTACACCATATCTCCGGTGCACTCCTTCTTGAAGGGGAGCTTGCCGAAGCGAATGTCGCAGTTGAAGGAATCGCTGGACCACCCCATGTAGGTCCGGACACTCACCATCACCTTGTTGGTCTTGACCTTGCCGCGGGGAAGACCCAACTCCATCGCGGCAAAGTGGAGCGAAAGTTGAAAGGCTATGCGAAGGTTGGGGGGGGCTCTGAGTGCAAGTTTGATGAAAAGAATAAAGAGTCCTCAAACCGTGCTTGCTTTCCTTTTTAAGTAAGCCTCCGCAACGCTTGGATGGAAACCGCAATTGGATCGAGATCACATTTTCAAAAACCTACCCTGTCAATGATGAATGGGCCCGGGTCCACTCCAGTGGAAAGGCCAAAGTTATTACCCAAGGTGAATAGTTGCCATGATGGGAGGTTGGAAGCCAGAGGGCGGCAGTCACACAAGGCGCGCTGAACTGATAAGATTTTTGCATTGGGAACCGGCGACCTTTAATTGCGTGAGATCCGCACGCGAAGATCTCACCTATCGTATTTAAAAGAAGCCACACGACCATGGTTTAACAGCGGACCATCGCCCCGACGGCACATTAGAAGACCTTTGAAGCCGCAGCGTGGGAATCGAAGATGGCCCCACCTTTGGTAGAATAACTTAACCCAAAGGGTTTCTCCCAAAGGTGGGCCCAGGGGCCACTGTCGATACCCTGCATACCAGGTACCCCATGATACCGCCAGAAACATTAAGGAGTTCCTCCAGTCCAATTTGAAGACCTCCAAAGGCCGCAGGTGTTACACATTACTGGACCCTCCTCCCTCATTTGGGTAGCTTCGGCATTGTCACATGTAACACAAGGCCAGACCTAACTCCCTTCAGAGGGAAGCTCCGGTCTTGCCACGTGTACAGTGGCCCCGGACCTAACCCCCAGTAGAGGGAAGCTCTGGTACTGCCACGTGTATAGTGGCTCCGGACCTACCTCCCCACGATGGGAAGCTCCAGAGCCACCATGTGTCAAGATTCCGAACCTAGGACCCCAACGGAAGATTGACAAATCTCCAACAGCTCGGACTTTCATGGGACAGTTAAAGCGATAGTTTCAAGACCTGATTACCTATCATTAATGCTATATTAATGAAACACAATCAGTGGGATGTTAATAGGGATAACGCCATCATTAGGCGCATTATCACACTGTTAATCACACTTAATACTCGTAGATTGTGTATTAGGCTATTAACTACGCCAGGGCCACATGTCAGGCCAGGTAAGTGTTGTAATGGCCAGTCCTTAGACTACAAAAGGGCCGCACCGCATGGTACATGGACAAGTAAGCTCACACGCTCTCTAGCGCCACTAAAATTCATACATACAACACACAACCTGTGGAATAGGGTGTTATGCTCAGGCGGCCTGAACCACATAAAATCCTTCGTGTCATCATCTTGTTCGTAATCTCACGCGCGCCCCAACCAATCAAGAACCTTTATGGGCTACGATCTAGTAGTAGCGTGGGAAGTGTCGATCGCACACTTCGACACCTTGCCATGAGCGAAATTATGTTGTCCTGTGTTACCTTGAGTTGTTCCTCCATTGGGCCTAGGATTTTGCCTTGGAGCATTGTTCATCTGACCCTGTCCTGATCTTGGGCATTGGTTTGCAAAGTGTCCCGCTTGACCACAAGCATAATAAGTCTTTCCACCAGTGGCACCAGCAATGTTAGGGCAAGGCTAGTATTTAGCATATGCAAGAATATTCGGGCGTGGCGCATGCTGCATAGGTAAGCGACGTGCTTGCATGGGCGGGCATTGCTGCATTGGCTGTTGCGGTCACGACGGATAAGCAAGGCGGTATGCAGCAGCAGACGGATTGTAATATGGTGCAGTAGGCAGTGCATAGCAAGGTCGGACATTTCTTAATTGTGGCTGTCCCTGATATGGCATTTCCTCTTGTGATCTAGCTCCATTTCACGAATCTTGTTCTCAACCACGATGGCCTTGTCAACTAAATTATGAAAGTTTGCATAGTCAGCATTGAGCAACTAAACCTAAATTTCATTGTTGAGACCCCTCACGAACAGATATTGCTTCTTGTTATCAGTGCTGATGTCCTCTCGAGCATATTGAGACAGTTGAGTGAATTTATTGAGATACTCACTCACGCTCATCCTTTGTTGCCTAAGGTTTTCAAATTCTTGTCTTCTCAGTATCATAACTCCCTCTGGCACATAGTAAGAGCGTGACTTCTCCTTGAATTCAGTCCAGGTGATTCTCTCTTGATTTTCATGAGCATTGCATAGAGATTCCCACCAATCTGAAACATCTCCAACCAGCTGGTGTGAGGCAAAAAGAACCTTCTCTCTATCACTGCATTGGGCAATAGAAAGTTTGTTTTCCACAAACTTTAGCCAATCATCAGCTTTCATAGGATCTGTGGCTTGAGCAAAGGTAGGCGACCTGGTCCTCATGAACTCTCCCAAACGGTTGTGGGATGGTGGGGTTGGTGGTGGTGGAGGCATGTGAGGTTGATTGTTGTTGCCAGCTTGCAGTTGTCCCATGGTCTGTATCATGGTCTGCATGAGCTGGTTCTGCATAACCAATAACTACTCAAGGTTGATAGCTCCCTGTGCAGGTCCCTGGTTGTCCTAAGGTGCTTCACTGTTCTCCTCCTCACTATTGGAATTCCTCTGGTCACAAGTCCTCAACATCTGTCGGTGAAAGAATAGTAGATACGGAAGAATTTAGAATGTGAAAAGAAACACCCCAATTATATGCATCAAGGTATGTGTAACTAAACAACTCCTTTATTAATACTAGTAACCCTATTAGAGGATGTGGACAAAGATCCCACAACTCTCTACTGTGTGCGGATGTGGACAAAATGCTAGACGTCCCACAACTTGTACTAAGCACACAAAAACAAGCACACCAAGAAAATTCAGCACACCACACTAAACATGACTAAGATGATCTAAAAGCTTTTCTAACTTCTAGACAGGAGACCTAGACTTAATTATGTGAGCTATGGTTGTCCCGGCCATGAGGCGGCGAAGGCGACGGTGACGCCGAGGCATACATGGGCGCACGCATGGGTGAGTTGGACGTCCATGTAGGTTCTGGAGAGGTTGCTACACCATTGACTTCCATGGTAGCACGATTTTCCTCTTGTTTCTCCATAATGAATAGTTTCTTACGGAGGTAACAGATCTCTTCCATGGCATCAGCATAGCAATTTCCCATATTCACCAATACTTCCTGAGATCAGTCAATGGCATGAGAACTGATTTGAGCTCCATCTTGTGGTCTTAAGACTTCCCTTGTTCCCTTTTTGCGTTGCGGGTGTAGCAAAAAACTAGTATCTCCAACCTGCTCTCGGTAGACGTGGCATAATCTAGTAAGTGCATCCCAAGCAACGTCATCAATAGCTTGCTCCCTGGTGCTTCTCCATGTGGATGCAAAGTGTCGGGTGACCACCTCATCTCTGGTAAGAACAGTAACTTGAGCCCACCATTCATCACGCCCATAGCGAGGAATCCTCTTAACATAGTATTTTGGGTGCATCTTGCATAAATCAAGGAACTCCTTCAATTGCTTGGCCGTAATTCCTCCATCATTGCCACCAGAACGGAATTCTTTGGATCACAGTAAATTATGCATTTGTCCTCCTTTCTGGCTTCACTAGTCTGTGATGCATTCCTTTGAGCTTCAGGTACTTCTTCTTGTGCAACAGGTCCATCCCCTTATGGTTCCTCCTCATCTTGGGCTTCATCTTTCTCTTCCTCACTATCATAGAATTCCACAATCTCAAGGTCTTCCTCTTCATCTTCATAGGACTCCACCATCTCAAGGTCTTCCTCCGTTGGGTTGGAGTGTTCATGCTCAACTTCCTTTGTGGGAGAACTCACTTCTTCCCCCTCTTGAGCTGGTTCCATTTGCGGTTCCTTGCGAGGCCGAAGCTTGCTTCTAAGGGGTGGCTGTCGGTAGTTTGGAACCGGCAGATCTCCCTCCACTGCTAAAGTGATAGGGGAGTTTGAGGTTCGGTATGGGCGCGCAGAGATTCAAGAAGGTGAGTAGGAATAGACACAGGAGACACAAGAGTTTACGTGGTTCGGGCCGCCTGAGCGTAATACCCTACTCCACGGGTGTGTTGGTGTTGTATTAGATGTATGAGCTTGTGTTGAGCGTCAATGGCGTGTCTCGCTGTCTAGCCCCCTTAACGTGTCGTTGGCCTGTCCTTTTATAGTACAAGGGCAGGCCGTTATAGATTAGCCTGGCCCGACATGTGGCCCCGACGGTTACTGGTATTGATACACGTTTAATTGCTCTTAATGACCCTGTAACGGGCTTTGACAACACCGTTACTGGTGTTAAGATCGTCCGTTTAAGTGTCATTAATATGGTATTAATGACACTTAATCGGGTCGTGAAGTCCTTGATTCCCCTTTGAAGATCCAGAGCCGTTGCGGGGTCTTCCGGAGGTTAGGGGCTGAAGATCCGACGCTTAGACACGTGGCAGCTCCGGAGCATACCGTGGGAAACAGGTAGCTCCGGGGCTACCCGACACGTGTCTGGTCCGGAGCTTTTCTCGGTCTGGGGTTAAGTCCGGAGGTGCCATTTCGGTACATAGCCCGGAGCTTCCCCCTTGTGGGCGGTAGCTCCGGTTTGGTAGTACACGTGGCGACCCAGAGATTAACCATGTTAGAGAAGCGGGTCTGGTTATGTATGACATGTGGGCCTCCGAGGGTCTTCAAACCAAGTAGATGACTTTCCTTTGAGATCTTTATAACCTCAAGGGGTGTACGGTTTCTAGGGTACCGACAGTGGCCCCCTGAACCTATCTCCGGGGAAGACCACTGGGGTGAAGTCATTCCACCGGAGGTGGTTCCACCCTTGTGACTTTTGAACTGAGTCTTCAAGGGTCTTTGAAGGTGCCGTTGGCAAGGACTTAGAGTTAAATCCTCGCCGCGTGGCGTATCCCGCGTGCAGCAGATGAGATCTTTGGCGTGCGGATCTCACGCAATTGAAGGTCGCCGGTTCTCGATACAAAAACCATATCGGTTGCGCGCGCCTTGTCAGGCCACCGCCTTTGGGCTTCCCGCCTCTTGATGACAACCGTTCACCTGGGTAAGAACCTCGACTTGATCGTCGGGGTGGTCCCGGGCCCGCTTGTCATCGGCTGAGTGGAATTTTTGGGTGGTACCTTCGCCTTCCTTGCGGTTTCCATCCAAGTGTTGCGAGGGCTTACTTAAGAAGGAAAGTGCGCACCATCGGGAGTTCTTTACGCCTCTCATCTGTTCTTGCGATCAAACTCCCAACTTGTGCTTCACTTTTCTTCTCTTGCCTAGCTGTGCCGCGATGGAGTTGGGTCTCCGCGAGAGTCGCTTGAAGACCGACGGCGACCTGAAGAAGGTCCGGGCCCTCATGGGGTGGTCCTCGGACTTCTTCAACCGTTCGGTTCACGCCGGTGGAGAGCTCCCATTCGAGAAGGAGCACGCCGGCGAAATGGTGTACTTATCCTCGTACGCCATGGTGGGGTTGATCCCACCTTTTTCTTCCTTTTTCTTGATGCTGCTAGACTTCTATGGTCTGCAGTTATACCACCTTGGCCCTCACTCCATTCTCCTCGTGTCTATCTTCCTCCACTTCTGTGAGATGTGGGTGGGCATCCCCCCCTGCATTGAACTCTTCCGGACCTTCTTCACCGTCCACACCACCGGCCGGAGCAATGAGTACCTTGGCTTCTACTACTTCGTGAAGAGCAAGAAGTGCCCATTCAAGTACCTCCGGTCATTTCCCTCTAGGAAGTGGGATGACTGGAAGAAAGACTGGATAGTCGTCAGGGTGGAGGAGCACGAGAGGTTGGAGCTGCCCGATGGTCTTCCCGGCATCGACACGACAATCTGGAGTGAAGCTCCGGTGCTGGCAGAAGCTTTCAACCCTGCTTTGACCAGGATCTGCCAATGCGTGGAGGGAGGATTGACTCCTCAGGTGGTATTTTGCAATTTCTTGGTCAACAGGTGGGCGCCGTTGAAGAGGAGGGAGAAACTCGCTTGGGCCCTCAACAGCGTGATGGACGACGACCGGGTTGAGACCGGGTTGAAGTCCAACATGGTGGGGAAAACCTTGGAGTTCCACCTCAAGAAGTTCTAGCACGACATCGACGTCGACGGTGACGACTTGACTCCGCCGTCTGCTTTTCTTCCTCTGAACGTAGAAGTGGAGTTCAGCAGGGAGCTCCGGCGGAAGATGCCTGTGCTCGACGACCTTGGTGTCGTTGAGAGAAGATCAACCACCCGGGTGGCGATCCCCGGAATGCCCGAAGATGGCTCTGTCCCTGCCCCAAAGCCGAGGGTCGAGGTCGTCGACAAGGGCAAGGAGCTGGCGGATGAACCCAAGAGTCGGAAGAGGAAGCTGCAGCATGCCGACGGAAGGTCCGTCAGGCC
Organism: Tuctoria greenei; assembly: GCA_036927565.1. Classification (NCBI taxonomy): domain Eukaryota; kingdom Viridiplantae; phylum Streptophyta; class Magnoliopsida; order Poales; family Poaceae; genus Tuctoria; species Tuctoria greenei. The sequence goes on along the minus strand of JAYESD010000002.1, from coordinate 70,294,700 downwards.
CGCTACTTCCGCCTCGGCTCCTTCCCCCCGGAGGGGAAGGTCTTCTACAACCGTGGCGACTACATGCACTCATATACATGTTTAACATTAACCCACATAAAGAGGAACGAGTTTAACATTGATTGGGAGCATTTAAAATTGATTTGGAGCAAAACCGCACTTAAAACGCAGGAAAGTGCGGACTAGTCCGATTTTACTGAGGACTAGTCCGATTTCTCTCTGACTAAAAACGGACTTGTCCGTTTTTGCTGCGGACTAGTCTGATTTTGGCACTGGAAAACTTCGGACTTGTCCGATCTTGTGTGGACTAGTCCGATGTTCCATGAATCCTTGAAAATTTGCTAAGTCCCTGGACCTTTCCGGACTAGTCCGGTGTTCCAGCGGACTTGTCCGTTTTCCTTTCTGACTAAGATCGGACTTGTCCGATTTTTGGCCAGACTTGTCCGATTTTCTCTCTGGACGACTTCAGACTAGTCCGGTCCTGTCCGGACTTGTCCGATATTTCGTGACTCCGAGATTGACCTTTTGTTTTACGACTTGTTTCTTGGGTTTCACGTCAAGTGGGCCTAGGGACGTCGTGCCCAACTCTTTTAGAGCCCATGTGGGACTCTAAACCGGCCTCTACTCGTCCCAAAACTCAAAATCCATCTAACCCTAGCCTCCACCTCTATATAAACAGCCCCACCCCTTGGTTTGACATCTATTTGCCACTTTTCCACCCACCCAAACCCTAGTTCGTGGGGAGCCACCATCAAGGAGGGAGGAGAAGATCCCAAACAAGAAGAAGAAGAGGAGGAAACGAAGGAGGATCAAGATCTCCACCAAGTTTCGTTCTTCACCACCAATTCATCTCCAAGATAATCACCAACCCTAGATCATCAAGATCCAAGTGTTACCTCCAAGTTTCTTGGTTCATTGGAGTTCTAAACACCTGGTATACCTTCTATTCCCTTTTCCTTATGTGAATTCAACCCCTAATCTCCGAATTTACATCGATCTAGAAAACCCTAATCTGTTGATCTCGTCAAGTGCGGACTTGTCCGGTCCCTAGCGGACTAGTCCGATCTTTCTGGTTAAATTGTGTTGAATTAATTCTAAAATTTGATCTAATCAACTCCAAACCTGTATAAACTTGTTAAAATCTATCAGAGCTAGTTAGTGATCATTAAAAGCAATCTAGTAACAAGTTCTACCTTGCATTGCATCAATCATGCATGTCATGTCATATTGAGTAATATTTGTGCACTCTTTGATTGTGTTTCTTGTTTTGTATGTTTATTGTGTGGATTAGACGGATTTGCGCTAGAGAGTGCCACGGAGGATCTACAACCTCAAGAGTTTGAAGGCTTTGACCCTAATCAACAGCAAGAGCAAGGCAAGTGTCCTTGAAGCATATTGATCCTGTTTTTAAAATAAATGTTTGTTTGCAAAACTGCATGCTGTGTCAAATTGATGGGAATCCTATGGAAGGAAGTGTACTAGATTTGCTAAACCACCCTTGTCACCTGGAATTTATGGTAGAGAGAGTCGGGAAGGGTTTTTACCTTTTTGCTTCGCTTAATCAACTGGGATGGGAAACAACTATATCACTCAATTTAATTATGCATGGATGAGATTATGGTTAACATGAACTGGTTAAACATGGTATGGTAATGGATGATCTAAGCAAGCCTGGTATGTGGATGGGTTGGATGTTATGGTGGTTTGCTTGCTTTAGATCTAAGGACCGGTTCATGCGAGAATAAGCCAGGACTACAGTGCCACCACGAGGCCAAGTATGGGTGCGGCGTAGCTGATTAATTAGGGCTTTGCTAGTGCTGTTTGGACCATTGTGGATGCTCGGGGAAGGGGTAGTCAGATTGGGTTTGTTGATGATTGGTGGGACTACCCTGGGATCCGAATGGCTCAAGAGGGGGCCCTTGGTTGAAGATGTGCTCAGTTGGAGGCATCGCCACCGGTGAAACCTCAGTGGGGTCTGAATAGACTAGTAATCCCTTTGTAAAGGCTATTTTGTGATCTCTTGGCCACACACCAACGGAAGTGTGTAATGTGACCGACGGGTCATGGGCATAAGGGAGGTTCTTAATCGCCGAAGGGTGATGAAATCACGAACACGTGGGTAAAGAGGTACGAACTCTGCAGAGTGTTAATTAAAACTATCATGATAGCCGTGCTCCCGGTTATGAGCACCTGGACAACTTCCATGATTAGGGGGAAATTGGAATTTGGGATGGTTATGGTTTGGTAATGGTTATGGATGGTTATGGATTAATCTCTGGTATTGAATATGGTTATTGGCAATGGTGAAATCTGGACTTATTGATGATGGTAATGAATTCAGTTTGGTATTATGGTATTACTTATGATTATGATGGGTTTATTTCACATACTTATACTATATTGCTTTTCAAATGTTTTAATGTACTTTTCAGCACTTTACCATTATTATTGTCGTTATTTGAATCAGCCACATGTCATACTTTCCACACTTGCTGAGTACGACATGTACTCACTCTTGCAATCCCCCACCCCAACAGTTGCAGGTCAGGACTGGGATTTTAATGGCGATAATGCGGAGTTCTAGGCCGTGTCTACCGTCAGCTTTGCCTGTGGTGTTGATTGGAGCTGCGCATACATACCCTGTCGCTTATGCTGCATAGTTGCTTAGTTTGCTTAGTTGTTTAATTAGTTATTTCCGCTGCATTAGTTGAACTTGTCATTAATATTCATTAGAGCTTGTATTCGAGGATTTATTGAATTGTATAATAAGAGTACTTATTTAATAATTTGAGTTGTGGAAATTTTCTGTATATCCTTTTGTGATTTCACTCGTGTATGTGTGATGAACATCCTGGGCACACATATGCGTTAGCTTGGTTCATTTTCGGAACCGGGCGTCACAGATTGGTATCAGAGCCACAGGTTTGACCGTAGGATGCAGCCTAGATAGAATGGACACTTTAGAGCACATAGGAGCACTCAGGAATCGATGTGTTCTTGCTTGGTGTGCTGTTTGCTATATATATTGGTTTCTTGTGTGCTTAATAGAGGATTTTGGGATGCTTTAGCATTGCCATGTCCACCTAGGGTAGTGTAGCTAGTTGTTTAGTTTCATATCCCTTGATGCATATAGTTGGGGCGTTTTCTAATTCTTACCTACTGCTTTTCTTCAGATGGTGAGGACTCGCAACCAGAGGGATGACAATGATGAAGAGGAGAACAATGGAGTGCCTCAGAATAACAATGGGCAAGGATCTACTCAGGGAGCTATCAACATCGAGCAGCTTTTGGCCATGCAAAACCAGCTCATGCAGACCATGATACAGACTATGGGACAGCTGCAGGCTGGCAATATCAACAATCAGCCCCACATGCCTCCACCGCCACCCCCACCTCCTCATAACCGATTGGGAGAGTTTATGAGGACTAGGCCGCCAACCTTTGCTCAAGCCGCAGACCCTATGGATGCGGATGATTGGCTCAAGTCCGTGGAGAAGAAGCTAGCCATTGTCCAATGCAGTGACCGGGAGAAGGTGCTATTTGCTTCTCATCAACTCGTTGGAGCAGCTGCAGATTGGTGGGATTCTTATTGCAATGCTCATGAGAACCAAGAGAGAATTACCTGGGAGGAATTCAAGGAGAGTTTCCGTTCTCATTATGTGCCGGAAGGTGTTATGCTCTTGAAGAGGCAAGAATTTGAGAACTTGAGACAAGGAAAATCAAGCGTGAGTGAATATCTCAATAAGTTCACTCAACTCTCAAGGTATGCGCCTGAGGATGTTAGCCGGGACAGCCGGAAGCAATACTTGTTCATGAGGGGATTGAACAATACGATCCAAGTGCAATTGCTCAACTGTGATTATGTCAATTTCCAGAAGCTTGTGGACAAAGCAATTGTGGTTGAGAACAAGATCCGTGAGATGGAGCAAGAAATCAAGAGGAAGGCTCCATATCAAGGACAGCAACAAGGAAGTAATATGCGCCCTCGCTTTGCGCCGCCCAATGCGCCTCATTACAGCTCCTCTATTCCTGCTCAGCGCCCTGGTTATGCACCGCGCCCAACTCAGTTTGTGCAGCAGCGCCCTGCCATGCAAGCACCTAGGACTCCGATGCCTTATGCACCTCGTGCTGACTTTCCTGGAGCCAATGTTCAAAACCAAGCTCGTCCCAATAATTCTGGTGGAGTTAAGAAGTGCTATACTTGTGGAGAAGCTGGACACTTTGCGAATCAATGTCCTAAGTTGGGCCTTGGTCAAGGAAGCAATGCATCGAAGCAAAACCCAAGACCTAATGGAGGACAGCCACAAGGAAGCCGTGGACAGCAAAATTTTGCTCGTGGCAACGTGAACCATGTCTCTACGGAGGATGCTCAACAAGCGGATGACGTGGTCATTGGTATGTTTCTCGCCAACTCCAACCCCGCGACTATGTTATTTGATTCTGGAGCATCGCATTCATTCATTGCATCGAAGTATGTTGCCAAGTATAGTTTGCCTATCTCTCATATGAAGTTTACTCTGTTGGTTAAGTCTCCTGGAGGAGAGATGAGGACAAATATAGTATGTCCAAAAGTAAGCCTTAGAATAAGGGGGGTAGACTTCTCCGCCAACCTCATTGTTTTAGATTCTCAAGGGTTGGATATTATACTTGGTATGGACTGGTTGAGGAAGCACAATGGAGTTATTGAATGTGCCACAAAGACGGTGAAGTTGACCAATGAGGAAGGGATCACCGTAGAATTTGAAGCATCTCAAACCGCGCCGAAGCAATTGGAATTGAATCATATGGACGGTGCCGCAATGGAGGAGATTCCGGTTGTATGTGAATTTTTGGATGTGTTTCCGGATGAGTTGCCAGGTATGCCACCCGATCGAGACATTGAGTTTGTTATTGATTTAATACCTGGAACTGCACCTATAGCTAAGAGGCCGTATAGGATGCCTCCTATGGAATTAGCGGAGCTCAAGAAACAGATTCAAGAGCAATTAGAGAAGGGTTTTATTCGCCCTAGCTCTTCACCTTGGGGAGCGCCCGTTCTATTTGTGGACAAGAAGGACGGATCCCAAAGGATGTGCGTGGATTACCGAGCTCTCAACGAGGTAACAATCAAGAACAAGTACACCTTGCCACGCATAGAAGACTTGTTTGATCAGATGAAGGGTGCTTGTGTCTTCTCTAAGATTGACTTGAGGTCGGGATACTTTCAAATGAAGATTAGACCATCGGACATACCCAAGACAGCTTTTAGGACACGGTATGGATCTTATGAGTACACCGTGATGTCATTTGGATTGACAAATGCACCTGCCTACTTTATGTACCTCATGAATAAGGTCTTCATGGAGTACTTAGATAAGTTCGTTGTGGTGTTTATTGATGATATTATGATCTACTCGAAGGATGAGAAGGAACATGAGGAACACTTGAGGCTTACGTTGCAAAAATTGAGGGAGCATCAATTGTATGCCAAGTTCAACAAGTGCCAGTTTTGGTTGAAAGAGGTGCCATTTTTGGGTCATATAATCTCAGGAGGAGGAGTATCGGTTGACCCCGGAAAAGTGAGAGACGTGTTGAAGTGGGAACCACCGCAAAACATCAAGGAAATAAGAAGTTTTCTTGGGATGGCTAGATATTACCGTCGATTCATCAAGGACTTTTCCAAGATAGCCAAGCCTATGACGGAGTTGCTAACGAAGGGAAAGGCGTTCCAATGGACTGAAGCTTGTCAGGATAGCTTTGAGGAGTTAAAGAAGCGGTTGACAACAGCCCCAGTTTTGGTATTGCCGGATGTAAGCAAGAGTTTTGACATTTATTGCGATGCATCAAGACAAGGGCTTGGATGTGTATTGATGCAAGGAGGTCAAGTGGTCGCCTATGCGTCAAGGCAATTGAAGAAACATGAGCAGAATTACCCAACACATGATTTAGAACTTGCAGCCGTGGTACATGCATTGAAGATTTGGAGACACTATATTCTTGGACATAGGTGTAAATTTACACGGATCACAAGAGTTTGAAGTATATTTTCACAAAAACGGATCTGAACTTGAGGCAACGAAGATGGTTGGAGCTCATCAAAGATTATGATTTGGGGATCAACTATCATCCGGGAAAAGCCAATGTAGTGGCCGATGCTTTGAGTAGAAAGGGAGTAAGCCATCAACTTACAGTTCGAGAGTTACCGTCCGAGTTATGCAAGGAGTTTGAACGGTTGAACCTTGGGTTTGTAAACAAGATGGAGATGATGGAGTTAAATCCGACCTTGGAGCAAGAAATTCGAGAAGCACAGACCACAGATGAGGAGATCAAGGAAATCAAGGAAAGAACCGAAGAAGGGAGAGAATTCAGATTTGACAAGGATGAACATGGTACCTTATGGCTTGGAAAGAGGATCGTTGTGCCTAATGTAAAGCATATTCGGGAGACAATATTAAAGGAGGCACATGACTCGCCTTACTCGATTCACCCCGGTTGTACGAAGATGTACAAGGACTTGAAGGCTTGCTATTGGTGGGATAGCATGAAAAAGGACATAGCTGAATACGTAGCACTGTGTGATGTGTGCCAACGAGTCAAGGCGGAACATCAAAGGCCAGCCGGATTATTGCAACCGTTGAAGATTCCGGAATGGAAGTGGGAAGAAATTGGTATGGACTTCATAGTTGGGTTACCGCGTACTCAGTCCGGGTATGACTCAATTTGGGTAATTGTGGATCGCTTAACCAAGTCAGCTCATTTTGTCCCTTTGAAGACCAAGTATACAGCTGCACGATTGGCTGAAATATACATGGAGCATATTGTGTGTCGACATGGAGTCCCTAAGAAGATAGTCTCGGATAGAGGTTCTCAATTTACCTCCAGATTTTGGCAAAAATTGCACGAAGCTTTGGGAACGAGGTTGAATTTTAGTTCAGCATATCATCCTCAAACGGATGGACAAGCCGAGAGGACCAATCAGATTTTGGAGGACATGTTAAGAGCTTGTGCTTTAAAGCAGGGGAAAAGTTGGGACAAAAGCTTGCCATACGCGGAATTTTCATACAACAATAGTTACCAAGCAAGCTTGAAAATGTCACCTTATGAAGCGCTTTATGGGAGGAAGTGTAGGACACCTTTATTCTGGAATGAGGCAGGAGAAACTCAAGTATTTGGTCCGGATGTGTTGCAAGAAGCCGAAAAGCAAGTCCAAATAATTCGTGAAAACTTGAGGGCTGCCCAATCAAGGCAAAAAGGCTATGCGGATAATAGGAGAAGGAAATTAGCCTTTGAAATAGGAGATTTTGTTTACCTCAAGGTGTCACCAATGAGAGGTCATAAGAGGTTTAACATAAGAGGCAAGCTCGCACCTCGTTATATTGGACCATTCAAGATTTTGGACAAAAGAGGAGAAGTAGCATATAAGTTGGAGATGCCAGCTCATCTTTCAGACGTACATGATGTCTTTCATGTTTCCCAGCTCAAGAAGTGTCTCAGGGTACCGGAAGATCAAGTGCCAATGGAAGAATTGGAACTAGAGGAAGATTTGACGTATGCCGAGCAACCGGTCAAAATCTTGGAAACCAAGGAGAGAGTCACAAGGAACAAGGCGATTCGATGGTGTAAAGTCCAGTGGAAGCACCATACCGAAAAAGAAGCAACTTGGGAGCTAGAAGATGATCTCAAGAAGGAATTTCCCTATCTCTTCTCTTCCGCGTCGAATCTCGAGGGCGAGATTCATTTTAAGGGGGGTAGGTTTGTAACACCCTCATTTTCATGCATCATGCCCTACATGCACTCATATACATGTTTAACATTAACCCACATAAAGAGGAACGAGTTTAACATTGATTTGGAGCATTTAAAATTGATTTGGAGCAAAACCGCACTTAAAACGCAGGAAAGTGCGGACTAGTCCGATTTTACTGAGGACTAGTCCGATTTCTCTCTGACTAAAAACGGACTTGTCCGTTTTTGCTGCGGACTAGTCCGATTTTGGCTCTGGAAAACTTCGGACTTGTCCGATCTTGTGCGGACTAGTCCGATGTTCCATGAATCCTTGAAAATTTGCTAAGTCCCTGGACCTTTCCGGACTAGTCCGGTGTTCCAGCGGACTTGTCCGTTTTCCTTTCTGACTAAGATCGGACTTGTCCGATTTTTGGCCAGACTTGTCCGATTTTCTCTCTGGACGACTTCGGACTAGTCCGGTCCTGTCCGGACTTGTCCGATATTTCGTGACTCCGAGATTGACCTTTTGTTTTACGACTTGTTTCTTGGGTTTCACGTCAAGTGGGCCTAGGGACGTCGTGCCCAACTCTTTTAGAGCCCATGTGGGACTCTAAACCGGCCTCTACTCGTCCCAAAACTCGAAATCCATCTAACCCTAGCCTCCACCTCTATATAAAAAGCCCCACCCCTTGGTTTGACATCTATTTGCCACTTTTCCACCCACCCAAACCCTAGTTCGTGGGGAGCCACCATCAAGGAGGGAGGAGAAGATCCCAAACAAGAAGAAGAAGAGGAGGAAACGAAGGAGGATCAAGATCTCCACCAAGTTTCGTTCTTCACCACCAATTCATCTCCAAGATCATCACCAACCCTAGATCATCAAGATCCAAGTGTTACCTCCAAGTTTCTTGGTTCATTGGAGTTCTAAACACCTGGTATACCTTCTATTCCCTTTTCCTTATGTGAATTCAACCCCTAATCTCCGAATTTACATCGATCTAGAAAACCCTAATCTGTTGATCTCGTCAAGTGCGGACTTGTCCGGTCCCTAGCGGACTAGTCCGATCTTTCTGGTTAAATTGTGTTGAATTAATTCTAAAATTTGATCTAATCAACTCCAAACCTATATAAACTTGTTAAAATCTATCAGAGCTAGTTAGTGATCATTAAAAGCAATCTAGTAACAAGTTCTACCTTGCATTGCATCAATCATGCATGTCATGTCATATTGAGTAATATTTGTGCACTCTTTGATTGTGTTTCTTGTTTTGTATGTTTATTGTGTGGATTAGATGGATTTGCGCTAGAGAGTGCCACGGAGGATCTACAACCTCAAGAGTTCGAAGGCTTTGACCCTAATCAACAGCAAGAGCAAGGCAAGTGTCCTTGAAGCATATTGATCCTGTTTTTAAAATAAATGTTTGTTTGCAAAACTGCATGCTGTGTCAATTTGATGGGAATCCTATGGTAGGAAGTTTACTAGATTTGCTAAACCACCCTTGTCACCTGGAATTTATGGTAGAGAGAGTCGGGAAGGGTTTTTACCTTTTTGCTTCGCTTAATCAACTGGGATGGGAAACAACTATATCACTCAATTTAATTATGCATGGATGAGATTATGGTTAACATGAACTGGTTAAACATGGTATGGTAATGGATGATCTAAGCAAGCCTGGTATGTGGATGGGTTGGATGTTATGGTGGTTTGCTTGCTTTAGATCTAAGGACCGGTTCATGCGAGAATAAGCCAGGACTACAGTGCCACCACGAGGCCAAGTATGGGTGCGGCGTAGCTGATTAATTAGGGCTTTGCTAGTGCCGTTTGGACCATTGTGGATGCTCGGGGAAGGGGTAGTCGGATTGGGTTTGTTGATGATTGGTGGGACTACCCTGGGATCCGAATGGCTCAAGAGGGGGCCCTTGGTTGAAGATGTGCTCAGTTGGAGGCATCGCCACCGGTGAAACCTCAGTGGGGTCTGAATAGACTAGTAATCCCTTTGTAAAGGCTATTTTGTGATCTCTTGGCCACACACCAACGGAAGTGTGTAATGTGACCGACGGGTCATGGGCATAAGGGAGGTTCTTAATCGCCGAAGGGTGATGAAATCACGAACACGTGGGTAAAGAGGTACGAACTCTGCAGAGTGTTAATTAAAACTATCATGATAGCCGTGCTCTCGGTTATGAGCACCTGGACAACTTCCATGATTAGGGGGGAATTGGAATTTGGGATGGTTATGGTTTGGTAATGGTTATGGATGGTTATGGATTAATCTCTGGTATTGAATATGGTTATTGGCAATGGTGAAATCTGGACTTATTGATGATGGTAATGAATTCAGTTTGGTATTATGGTATTACTTATGATTATGATGGGTTTATTTCACATACTTATACTATATTGCTTTTCAAATGTTTTAATGTACTTTTCAGCACTTTACCATTATTATTGTCGTTATTTGAATCAGCCACATGTCATACTTTCCACACTTGCTGAGTACGACATGTACTCACTCTTGCAATCCCCCACCCCAACAGTTGCAGGTCAGGACTGGGATTTTAATGGCGATAATGCGGAGTTCTAGGCCGTGTCTACCGTCAGCTTTGCCTGTGGTGTTGATTGGAGCTGCGCATATATACCCTGTCGCTTATGCTGCATAGTTGCTTAGTTTGCTTAGTTGTTTAATTAGTTATTTCCGCTGCATTAGTTGAACTTGTCATTAATATTCATTAGAGCTTGTATTCGAGGATTTAATGAATTGTGTAATAAGAGTACTTATTTAATAATTTGAGCTGTGGAAATTTTCTGTATATCCTTTTGTGATTTCACTCGTGTATGTGTGATGAACATCCTGGGCACACATATGCGTTAGCTTGGTTCATTTTCGGAACCGGGCGTCACAATACCCGTAATGGGGTCTTCCCGGAACGAGACCGTTCCCGCGGTGGGGTCCTCCCGGAGCGCGTCTGTTCCCGCAGTGGGGTCCTCCCGGGGTGTTAGCTCCGGCCGCGCAACTCCAGCACCTGGGCCGGTGGAGGCCTCCAGGTCCGGGGGTTCTTCCCGATCGATGAGAGCCTCGACTCGGGAAACGCCCGTGGCCGCGACAAGTTCCGGAGGCCCTTCTGGAGCTTCCACGCCGGCTATGACCAGCCCAGAACGCCCGGGAAAAAGGTTCCGCGCAAGCTGGTGCAGAAGCCTCCCAAGGTAATTTTTAATCTCTACCTTGGACAATTGTTTTAATTGTAGCGACTGTTTTTTAACTTTCTTCATTCATCATCTGCAGCGTCCCGAAGAAGGGGAGTGAGGCTCCACCCTCAGCCACAGTGTCTGAGGCCGTGAGGGTGGGAGCTTCTGCTCCTGTCCCGGTGCCGCCCCAAATGGTGGCTGAAGCTGCGACAACTCCGGCGCCAGCTGTCGTGGTCATGGACCTCGACTCATCCCCAGAAGTTCCCATGGTAGCGCCGGACCACGGGAGTGAAGATGTGCCAGCGGCACCTGTCCCAGAGGTTGAAGCCCCGGGATCTGGTGCTACGATGACAGAAACTCTGGCTGTTGAGCTGGAGGAAGCAGTAATCCCAGCCTCCGAGCCGGAAATTGTTGAAGCCCCGGCGGTTGAGCCGGAGGTGATTGAAGCTCCGACGTGCGCGCCGGAAACTGAGGTAGTTCCGGCAGTTGGGCCGGCTACCTCTGAAGCACTGGCCACTGAGCCGGTCATTATTGGAGCTCCGGCCATAGGGCCGGACGATGTTGAAGATCTTCCGACTTCTGAGCCGGTTGTTGAAGAGGTGACGGAGCTCGAGCTCCCATCGAAAGAGGTGCCCAGGCCGGAGCCAGCAGCAGTTCCTGCTCCGGTAGCGACGACGTCGGAGGTACCTGCGGCCGAGCCGGAGTGCCCAAGAGAAGTCGCTGGCCCCCTGTCTGAGGGGGTGAACGAAGACCTGGCGGCAGGGCCTTCCACGATGGCGACTGAGGTCATCCCGGAGGACGGCCCTAGTGCCATGGAGACTCAGGGGACCACTCTTGTAGAGTGGGACCCAATTTTTGTATCTAAAGACCCGCTGGAACCAGTGGAGGAGACCCCAGCAGGTCCGGAACCCATCCCGTTGTCGCTGTCCATTGACAACGCATGTTCCAGTCTGCGTCAAGTCCAACTGGCCTTCTTCCACGACAGCAAGGCTCTTGAAGAGGAGCGCCAAACCCTTAGGCGGTGGCATAATCGGCTCTACTTCGAGACCAAGCTGGCGCAGTCGAGGCTAGCGGATGACAAGGAGTGGATCAAGCGGGAGAAGATCCGCCTGGAGTACTTGGGCAAGTTACTGGATGACAGGGAGAGTATGACTCGTGCCCTCTCAATCCCGGGAGATCTACGATCAGGCCAAAGCAGCCAATAATGCGGCCGATGCACGCCACGAGCAGCTTGAGGCCATTAACACTGCACTCATCAAGCACTGAGAGGCACTTGAAGAGAGGGAGAAACGGCTCGAAGATGAAGAGCAGAAACTCCTAGAGCTGCGGGATGACGTCCTGAGGAGGGAGGAGGAGCTCGCCGAGAAGGTAGCTCTCGCTGACAAGGGTCTCGAGGAGCGCGCCAAAAAATTGGAAGAGCGCTGCCAAGAGGAAGAGGAGAAGGTCTGGGTGCGAGGGCAGGAACTCTATGAACAAGAGTGTGCCCTTACTGCCAGAGAGAAGAAAGTGAGGGGTAGAGAGAAGGACCTAGTTGACCGCCGGAACAAGATCCACCTCCGGGAGGAGGAGCTCGGAAAACTCGAAAGGCGGGTTGCTGAAAAGATTGAGCAAAACGCCAAAGAAGTTGAGCGCCTTGCCCGCGAGAATTCTGAACTGGTGGCGGCTAGAAGATCCCTGGAAGAGATGAAGGGCTTGAGGGCTGAGGACTCCCTACAGATTTGGGAGTTCTTGAGCAAGGCCAATGATGCACTGACACCGATGGGTTTCAGCCCCGTGCGCCCGGATGATCCGGAGCCGGAGCCGGACTTAGCGCTGCAGGCGTTGAGCGCAGCAGCTAGCAAGCTCTCCAAGGTGGGCGATGTCATCGCGGACCAACTGGAGGTTGAGGGGCAATCCCTAGCGAAGAACGTCGCAGAGTATGTGCTGACGTGCTACACCAGCCGGAACTCCCAATTTCCTTTGGACCCGGTGCTTGAAGGCCCCGTCGAAGGAGAAGGTGAAGCTACCCGAGCCAGCGTATCGGAGGTTGCCCAGAAGGTCGCCCAATTCTTCCATAGGGTCTAGGACCATCTCTATAGTTCTCACTTGTATTTTCTCTTCTTCTTCCTCAATTTTGTAATCCCTTGTCTCCAGATGTAATCCCCTGTCTCCAGATAAATGAAATCCCCAAATTTTTTTGAATTTCACTTTTTGTCTTCAACACTTTTATCTTCACTTGGCCCCCTGGTAGATGTACACAATTTGATTGTGAACATGTACCAAGAGGATATTGCGTTTTGTTGAAGACTCTTTTGCTCCGAACTTGTAGAATTTAGGTTCGAAGTCTTCGATAGTGAAGGCCCCCTGAGGTTGTCGGAGCTTAGAAGCTCCGGTATTGTCTATTGCTGGAGCTTAGTAGCTCCAGCAATAGTCTCTATCAACGCGTAGAGCATCGATAGTTAATCCTCCGGGGTGTCGGAGCTTAGTAGCTCCGGCAGTGACCTTTGCCAACACTCAGTTTGTTGGCAGTAGACTCCATTTATAGGGTCTTCTCACCATCTTTTATTCAACGTCGACGGCTGGCCCCCCTAGGGGAGTCGGAGCTTAGTTAGCTCCGACTTTTCTCCATCAACGTAGATTTTATTTTTCCTGCACACTTAAGCCAAGAAAAATAGTAAAATTTGTTTCTTGTCTATAACTTCGTCGCGGCTTATGACTCTCAAGAAGATTTTAAGTCAAACGCGATTCTAAATACAACCGAATGTGTTGTCTTTTCTTCTAGATCCAACTGTACACGGATCCGCCTTACTTCGGCCTGCCGGGGTGTAGGTAGAGTGGCGTACTTAGGGTGCTTGACCAGGCTAAGTTGATAGCACACTCCAGCCCTAGATTGGCTTGGCAGCTTTCAGGCGAGTTGGCCATGAACAATATTTGAATCCAAAAGAATTGACAATACAACTCGAATTGTATATAAACCGATTGAACTAAAATTTCTTAAGAATTGCACGTATTTGTTATAGACAAGAAAAAGAAAAATAAAAATATTGAGCCTGTACAAAATAAATGCATGTGGAGTCTATTTCACATGAAGATGTCTTTCATTATAGGTCCGGGGTACAGGGGAAACAAGTACACTCTTAGGGTACGGAACCAGGCTAAGCGTGTTTCATTTCTCGTTTGACCCAGGGTAGTTAGCGACACTTTTAGTCCTGAGACTGTGACAAGCGCTGCATGAGCTTTGCGGACCTTTTGGGAAAGGTCCGGCTGCTCTCCCGGAGGAACTACCCGACTCTGTACAATGACTCTATAACATACACCTCAAGTTACTCAATACTCACCTCCGTGGTATTAAGTGTAGAACTTACGGAGGTGCTCAATGTTCCAAGGATTTGGGAGAGGTGTCCCATCCTCGGTAGCCAAGCGAACGCTTCCGGGACGGGATACTTTAATCACTCGGAAGGGCCCCTCCCAGTCGGGGGAGTGTTTGTCTAACCCTTCTCTGGATTGTATTCTCAGTAGCACCAGATCGCCTTCCTCGAGCTGTCGGTTGTGTACATGCCGCTGGTGATAACGCCGTAGGGCTTGACGATATCGGGCATTCCGAACAGCTGCTTGGCACCTTCCCTCCTCAAGGAGGTCTAGGTCTTCACGCCGGAGCTGGTCCTGCGCGGCTTCGTCGAAGGTACGGACCCGGAGTGAACCCAAGGTGATTTCCGGAGGAAGGATTGCTTCAGCTCCGTACACCAAAAAAAAGGGTGTCTCTCCGGTTGACCGGTTTGGAGATGTCCTGTTGGCCCATAGAGTGGGCGGAAGCTCTTCGATCCAGTTGGCTCCATGTTTTTTCAAGCGCTCATAAGTGCACGTTTTAAGTCCTTTAAGGATTTCAGCAGTTTCTCTCTCGGCTTGGCCATTGCTGGCTAGATGAGCTACGGAGGCGTAGCAAACCTGTATGCCGAGGTCTTTGCAATATCCTTGGAATGTGGAGCTTGTGAATTGGGTCCCATTATCAGTGATGATTTTGTTTGAGACTCCAAATCTACATACAATGGACTGCAAAAAGTTGATAGCAGATTGTTTGTTGATTGTCACAACTGGAGTTGCTTCCGACCACTTGGTGAAGTTGTCAATGGCGACGTACAGGAACTTGTAACCTCCGACGGCTCTTGGGAAAGGTCCCAAGATGTCCACCCCCACACAGCGAAAGGCCATGTAGGAGGTATCATTTGTAAGGGCTGAGCCGGAGTGTGAATTTGCTTTGCATGAAATTGACATGCTTTGCAGTTTTTCACCAGCTCAGTTGCATCCTGGAGTGCTGTAGGCCAGTAGAAGCCATGCCGAAAGGCTTTACCAACCAGCGTGCGGGAAGACACGTGGTTCCCACACTCGCCTCCATGGATTTCTGCGAGGAGCTCGCATCCTTCTTCCCTTGTGATGCACCGCATTAGGATGCCGTTGGCACCGCGCCGGTAGAGATCCCCTTCTACCAACGTGTATCTTTTAGCCAATCTGACCACCCAGTCAGCGGATACATCATCATCAGGAAGGATGTTGTCTTTCAAGTAGTTCCAGATCTCCGAGATACATGCATTAGAACTAACTTGAGCATTTGAGTCTTGCGTGCTAGGTTGCTCGAAGCTTCCGGCAGCACCTACGACCCTTGATGGCTGCCATCGTAACAGGGCCATCGAGACCGTCAGCTTCGGGATGCTGATCTCGCCCCCTTCGCTCAGTTCGGCAGGCTGAGCTGTGGGTTTCGACAATCTCCGGACAAAAGTTCCGTCAGGAGCCGGAGCTCCGGTTGACGCTTTCGTCGAGAGTTCGCCGGCTTCAGCGTTGTGGGCACGCTGAACATGGTGGAGATCTAGGACTTCAAAGTCCTTCTGAAGCCTCGGGACTTCAAGGAGGTAAGCAGCTAGCTGGAGATTATTGCAGGAGCATTCACCCTTCACCTGCTTAATGACGAGCTGTGAATCTCCGTTGACCAGCAATTGCTTGACACCATATGACAGTGCCACCTTTAGTCCATAGATGAGTGCTTCATACTCTACCATGTTGTTGGTTGTCTTGAAGTCAAGGTGTACCATGTATTTCACCTTCTCCCCAGTCGGTGCAAGGAGAAGGATTCCAGCTCCGGCCCCCTGCTTCTGCATGGAGCCGTCGAAGTAGAGGGTCCAGTGAGGCTCGGTAAAGGTTGGAGCTTGATGCTCCGTCTTCTGCTCACTGGGGCCCCCAGGGTTTTATGGAGAGGGAGTCCATTCTGCCACAAAATCTGCCAATGCTTGACTCTTGACTACTTGCCTTGAAATAAATTCAAGATCAAATTCAGCCAATTCCGCTGCCCATTTTGCAATATTCCCAGTTGAATTGGGATTATGCAAAATTGCTCGAAGTGGGTAAGAGGTCACCACTGAGACTTTGTGAGTTTGGAAGTAATGGCGAAGTTTCCTGGAGGCAATAAGAACTGCATAGAGCAACTTATGCACCTCTAGGTATCGAGTCTTGGCATCATGTAGTACTTCACTAATGAAGTACACTGGGCGTTGAATGGTCTGGACCCTCCCAGAGGGGTCCGGAGCTTCCTCTTCACTAACCCGGATCCTCTCGAAGGAGTCTGGATTTTCTTCGAGGACCTCCGGGTTCTGGCTGGAGGAACCCGGAGCTTCTTCAGAAGTGACCTAGATCCTCCCGGAGGGGTCTGGGTCTTCTGAAGCGACTTCTTGTGCATTCGAATCTGGGAGCTGGGACCCAGACTCGCTTTCAGGAACCTCCGGACCCTCCCGAAGGAATCTGGATTCCTGAGTGTGGGGTAGTTTTGGTCTCTCCGCAACCAGAACCATACTGACGACTTCGTCAATAGCGGAAATATAAAGCAACAAAGGCTCACCAGGGTTCAGAGCTACCAGAATCGATAGGGTGGTGAGGAACTATTTCAGTTCCTAGAATGCCTTCTCTGCTTCTTCGGACCATTGAAATGGCCCGGACTTCCTCAACAGCTTGAAGAAGGGGAGTGCCCGTTCCGCCAGTCTTGAAATGAACTGGCTGAGGGCTGCTAGACATCCAGTCAACTTTTGGACGTCTTTGATGCGGGTTGGTGGCCGCATGTCTTCAATGGCTTTAATCTTCGCCGGATTAGCTTCTATGCCCCGGTGACTTACCAGGAAGCCAAGAAGTTTTCTGGAGCTAACCCCGAAGACACACTTGTCTGGGTTTAGCTTTGTGCGGGTGGCCCGCAGCTTGTCGAAGACAGCCTGCAAGGTGTCAAGGAGTGACTCCTTGTTCCTGACCTTGACCACGATGTCATCGATGTACACTTCCACTATGTCTCTAATAAGTTCTTCAAAGGTTTTGTACATAGCTCGTACAAAAGCTGAAGCTGCATTCTTGAGACCAAAGGGCATGGCTGTGTAACAATACAATCCATCTACTGTGATGAATGAAGTATGCTCTTCATCTTCCCTAGACATCCTGATTATTTGATATCCGGAATATGCATCTAGGAAACACAGCAATTCACACCCGGAGGTGGAATCCACTATCTGATCTATTCTAGGTAGTGGGAATGGATCTTTTGGACATGCCTTATTTAGTGTGGGGTAGTCGATGCACATCCGAAGCTTCCCGCCGACCTTGGGCACAACGACTGGGTTTGCCAGCCATTTTGGATGGAAGACTTCTCGAATGAATCCGGCTTCGAGTAACTTCTTCACTTCTTGTCGGATGAAGTTTTGTCGCTCTATGGATTGCTTCCGAGGCTTCCGATGCACAGGCCGAGCGTCGGGGTAGATCTTCAGATTGTGCTCAATCACTTCCCTGCGGATCCCAGGCATTTGTGACGGTTGCCAGACAAACACGTCGACGTTAGCTCGGAGGAAAGTGATGAGTGCGAGTTCCTATTTGTCGTTCAATCCCCCCGATATACGGGTGGTTTGAGCGGCATCGGAACCAATTTGGACGACTTTGACGGGAATGTCGGTGTCGCCGCTTGGCTGCACTCAAGGTGCAGAAGTCGAGCCTCGTTGTCGAATGCTCGGGGGTTTTGGAGCTTGCTCCTACCTGGAGTCCTCCTCTTGCGCCGTGGTGAGTGCATGGAGTTCTTCCAGTGCAGTTACTCCGGCAGTACGATCTCCGCGGATCCGGAGAACGCCTACTGGCATTGGCATCTTCAACACCAGATAACCATAATGAGCAGCTGCCATGAATTTGTACAGGGCAGGCCTACCCAAGATGGCATTGAAAGGTAAGTGGATCTGAGCGACGTCGAAGACCAACTTCTCGGTGCGGTACTTCTCCCGTGTCCCGAAGGTAACAGGGAGAGTAATAGCTCCGAGTGGGGTGATGGCTCCCGGACCTACTCCGGAGAAAGGTCGAGAGGGGTGGAGATCCGAAGGTCGGAGCTGAAGCTTAGTGAAAGCTTCGAAGCTGATGAGGTTAAGCCCCGAACCTCCATCTACCATGACATGGTGGAGCTGGATGTTATTGATGGTAGGAGATACCATCAAGGGTAACTGTCCTGCTCCAACCATGCTTCGGGGACAATCCGAAGCATCAAAAGTGATGGCTGTGTCCATCCACTTTCGATGAGGTTCTGGCCTGACTGTAGGAGCTACAGCGGCCATATCCCGACGCATAGTCTTGATGACGCGACGGGAGGTGATATCCCATGATCCACCAAAAATGGTGTTCATGGTCTTCCGACACTTGTTGTCAGAGACGTCAGAATCATCGTCGACGGAGGTGTAGATGGCCTTCAGGACCTTTTTGGGATCCTGAAACCCCAACTCCTCTTCAGCCGGAGCTTCGTCGACTTTTTGCTTTCCTTCCCTCTGTGGGAAAGGAGATTCTTCCCGGCACTTGATGTAGCGCTCGGCAAGGTTTTGGACCTCCCGGCAGTCTTCCAAACTGTGGCTGCCCGTTTTGTGAATGGGACACCACACTTTGGGTTTGCCACCGTCTTCAGAAGACGGTCGAGGTCGCTTCTCGGGGCGTGGCCCCCGGCCACCCGGAGTTGCAGCAGCTGCAATGTTGGATGCGCCAGCCGACGGCTTCTTCTTGCCGTTGGTCTTCTTTTTCTTTTTGCCACTTCCGGAGGTAGCGGCTTCTTCTTTGGAGGATTTCTTGTGACCCTCCGAGGTTGGTTTGGAGTGCATCTCACGGCCCTCCGCAGCTCTGGCACATTTGTCAGCCAAGCTGAAGAGTTCCGTGACACTGGTGATCTCCTTGATCGCCAGTTTCTCCAACATCTTCTTATTCCGTACACCCTGTCTGAATGCCACAATGACAGAGGCGCTAGAGATAGAAGGGATAGTATTTCGTACCTAAGAGAAACTCTGGATGAACGATTGCAGGGATTCTCCCCCTTTTTGCACGACTACAAAAAGGTCCAGTTCAGTGCCTGGTCGGGTGTATGAACTCCCGAAGTTGGCGGTGAACTGCCGGCACAGCTCCTCCCAACTGTTGATAGAGTTGGGTGGAAGGCTCATAAACCAGGACCTGGCGGTCCCAGTTAAGGCCACTGGAAAATAATTGGCCATCACGGCCTCGTTTCCTCCGGCTGCTAAGATTGCAGTGGAGTAGATTTGAAGAAATTCGGCGGGATTAACAGTCCCGTCGAATTTTTCCGGTAGGTGAGGTCGAAACTTCTGTGGCCATCTAACCATGCGCAGGTGCATGGCCAGGGCTGAAGAGCCTCCTCCTACTCCTTCAGGAGTAGAAAGGTCCTGAGCTTCCCGTCTTTCACGGGCACGCTCAATATGGACTCGGCCATCCTGCTAGCGGTATCGGCGATCAAGCTCCGCCCGGAGGTCATGAGTTGAAAGCCTAGATACCGTGTGAGTACGTCGTGCCCCGGAGGGCAATGACGTCACTTGTTGTGATGCAGCACGTCTCCTGCTATTGGAGACGTGCGGACCAAGTCTTCCAGACAAAGTCCGCCGCTGTGACGGGGCTCGTCCTGAAGGAGGAGGACCCTGGTTGCTGAGGCGTTTGGCTGCTGCTGCAACCAAATGCTCCACATCGGCCCTCCACTGCTCCAGTGCATCCCGAGATGCATCCGGAGGTGGTGGGCGTTGGAGAAGAGCACGCGCTGCATGGAGCGCATGTTCCGGGTTGTCATGATTTGCCGACGCAGTGATTGACGCCGATGCACCATCACGTTGCCCAGCACGATTTGCTGGAGGAGACGATGGTGGTGGGAGTGTAACTCCTGCTGGTGCTGAGGCTCCTACTGGCGGCTGCCTATTGGAGGGATTGCCCCCAACAGCCTGAGCAGCAGGTTGACCATTGGATGATCCAGCAGCTGAGTTCACCATTCTCAAAATCTTAGGCACCCCTTCCTGGCGCGCCAACTGTCGGTGGTTTGGAACCGGCAGATCTCCCTCCACTGCTAAAGTGATAGGGGAGTTTGAGGTTCGGTATGGGCGCGCGGAGATTCAAGAAGGTGAGTAGGAATAGACACAAGAGACACAAGAGTTTACGTGGTTCGGGCCGCCTGAGCGTAATACCCTACTCCACGGGTGTGTTGGTGTTGTATTAGCTGTATGAGCTTGTGTTGAGCGTCAATGGCATGTGTCTCGCTGTCTAGCCCCCTTAACGTGTCGTCGGCCTGTCCTTTTATAGTACAAGGGCAGGCCGTTATAGATTAGCCTAGCCCGACATGTGGCCCCGGTGGTTACTGGTATTGATACACGTTTAATTGCTCTTAATGACCCTGTAACGGGCTTTGACAGCACCATTACTGGTGTTAAGATCGTCCGTTTAAGTGTCATTAATATGGTATTAATGACACTTAATCGGGTCTTGAAGTCGTTGATTCCCCTTTAAAGATCCGGAGCCGTTGCGGGGTCTTCCGGAGGTTAGGGGCTGAAGATCCGATGGTTAGACACGTGGCAGCTCTGGAGCATACTGTGGGAAACAGGTAGCTCCGGGGCTACCCGACACGTGTCAGGTTCGGAGCTTCTCTCGGTCTGGGGTTAAGTCCGGAGGTGCCATTTTGGTACATGGCCCGGAGCTTCCCCCTTGTGGGCGGTAGCTTCGGTTTGGTAGTACACGTGGCGACCCAGGGATTAACCATGTTAGAGAAGCGGGTCCGGTTATGTCTGACATGTGGGCCTCCGAGGGTCTTCAAACCAAGTAGATGACTTTCCTTTGAGATCTTTATAACCTCAAGGGGTGTACGGTTTCTAGGGTACCGACAGTGGCAAACGAACACTCTTGCGGGCTGTCATTTTGGTGTGAGCCATCTATAAGAAAACATGAGAGAATAGAAGAAAACATAAATATCAGTTCTGAAATTGTAGCAGCCATAAATTAAGATAAAAATATGTGCATTTGCCCAAAAAGGTGGAAAGATAGCAAAAATTGCAGCAGCAGCAAAAACGCAAATTATCCCACATTATATAGCTAATGGAAGGCAAAATAGGCTAATTTTTGAATAGGAAAGAAGTTCTAAGTGATTTGTGGTGTCCATTCTAACTAGGCATGCGTCCTACGGTCAAACACGGATCTGATACCAACTTGTGACACCCGGTTCCAAAAATAAACCAAGCGTAATGCATATGTGTGCCCAGGATGTTTAACACACATACACAAGTGATTCACAAAAGATAAACAAATATAAACCATGTCTCGAATAATAACACTAATAACAATACCTTATTACAAACCAAATAGTTAACAATACCTTATTACAAACCAAATAGTCTCGAATACAAGCTCTAATCAACTGCAGCGGAAAAACTAAACACTAATGACTCCAAACTCCATAGGCAAGCTTGAAGGTAACGCGCGCGCCTAGTACTCCTCAAATATCTCCTGGTACTCCATATTGTCGCCTGCGTCTGAATTTGTTGGGGGAATAGCAAGGTTGAGCACATGTCATACTCAGCAAGTGCGGAAAAGTATGACATGCAGCTTCAACAAGGAATGATAATAAAATGGGCTAATTGCATAAAAGTACATTCAAAATAGTTGAAAGTGCAGTTATATTATCATTAGGCGTGGTCCTTCCAAAAATAACCCAAATAACATTAATTTCAACTGAGGTTCCCAATAACAGCAATAATAATCCATAAGCAGCTCATAATTGCTCATATGTCTCATTTTCATCAATTCCATATACCAAAGCCAATTAAAAAACTAATACCAATTCCCAGTTCAATTCCAACCATTAATACATGTTAACGTCCAAATTCTAATCATGTGAGGGTCCAGGTTGCTCATGTCCGGGAGCACAACTATCATGATAGTTTTAAACACACTCTGCAGAGGTTGTACCACTTTACCCACAAGTTCGTGATTTCATCATCTTTCGATGACTAAGCAATCTCAAATATTTTGTCTCACACTTCCTTAGGTGTGTGGCCAAGATATCACAAAATAGCCTTTACAAAGTGATTCTAGCATATTTAGAACCTCTTGAGCCATTTGGATCCCAGGGTAGTCCCAGCAATCTCTACAAACCCATTCGACTACCCCTTCCCCGAGCATTCTTAATGTTCCAAATAGTACTGACAAAAACCTAATTAGTCAGTTAAGCGCACCCGTACTTGGCCTTGTGGTGGCACTGTAAATCCTGGATGGTCGCTCCACAAACCGGTCCTTAGATCTAAAGCAAACAAAACCACCAAAACAGTCCAAACGATTCCACATAACCGGCTTGCTTAGATCCCTAGGCACCATTTTGCTAAAGAATCATTATTATCAATTCTCATCATTAAAGTGTTCAATAGTCCATAGTTAAGTAATATGATAATTTCCCAAACCCAATTGAGTATGGCGAAGCAAAAGTGCAAAATACCCTTTCCATCTCTGTACATAGTGTTCAAGCAACAAGGGTAGTCATACAAGACTAGTAAAGTCCTACAATTGGGTTTTCCCATCAATTTGACACAAGCATGCAGTTTTGCAAACAAAACATTTAAAAACCTAGATCAAAATGATCAAGGACACTTGCCTTGCTCCTGAGCTTGATTTGGATCGAAGGCTTCAAAACTCTAATTCTGCAGATCCTCAACAGCACTCTCTACAGCGAGACCTTCTACTCCATGCAACAAATATGCAAAACTACCATTACAATCAAATAATGCTCATACAATACTCAATATGCCATGATATGCATGATTATTTCAATTATGAGGTAAAACTTGTTAATGAATTGCTATTATTGTTTACTAACTAGTTACAATAGTTTCTAACAAGTTTGGACAGGTTTGGAATCAATTTAGATCAAATTGTGTTCAATTCAGGAATTTACAGATTCAGACAACAGACAAGTCCGGTATAGGGGCCGGACTAGTCCGCCCTATACAGAACTGCAAATTAGGGTTTTTCTGATCATCTAGAATTGGGGTTGAATTGTCATAGAAACTTGGATGTAGAGGGTGTACCACGTGTTTAGAGATCCTAAGATCCAGAATTGGGTGCAACACTTGAATCTTGTCGATTAGGGCTTGATGAAGATTTTTTGATGAAGAACGTCAATTGTCGAAAAGTTGATGAAGATTGATCTTGATTGATCCTTCTCCCTCTTCTCCTCCTTCTCCTTGCTTCTAGACTTGTTCTCGATGTTGGCGCAAGGCTAGAGGAGGCAGCGCGGATTTTTCTCAAAGGCTGGAGAGGTGAGGGTATTGGGTTGCTTATATAAGGGTGAAGAGGTAGGGTTTTGAGGTAAATTCCAAGTAGAATTTGGTGGGGGACGTGTAGGGGCCGCTGTGGGGTCCACTTGGGCTCTTCTGAGGTTGGGCACGAAGTTTTTGGGCTCAATTAAGGCAATTACCCAATAACCAATCGTGGAAGAATAATAGAATCCGAGTTGAATTCAGTAGGCCAAACTAGTCCGCAGAAGGGACCGGACAAGTCCGTTTTGGAACAGAGGCTACATCGGACTAGTCCGGTGTATAAGGCCAGACAGGTCTGGGGTTCTAGAAATAAACGCTTCCGGACTAAAACTCAACAATGAACAGATTAGTCCACTTGGACCACGGACAAGTCCAGACAACATCAGAGACCAAACCGGACTAGTCCGTGCATTGTGCCGGACAAGTCCAGACTCTGAAGGAAACTGAATTTTCTGAATGAAAATAGGGTCATCGGACTAGTCTGGGGTTATGGTTGGACAAGTCCACACCCCGACAGAAATAATTTGCTGATTTGGCCTAAATTCATTTTAATCTTGCTACACTTTATCTTGCTTAATGTTATACATGTACGAGGATGTATGCAATGTATTGTGCATGAAAATGAGGGTGTTACAAACAATCTCAGAGGTCGGGCCCTCAGCTTGCCGAGTTGAGTCCGACATTACTTTCGGCATGGCGGCCGGAGGTGCTAGACTACCCACGCCAAGCGTGGACACCAAAGCAACGCTCCCTTGTACCAGCTTGGCGGTCTCCTCCGCCGATGGAGTTGTGGCCCCCTCGGCCAACTTTGGAGCGCTCTGGGTCACTACCCCCAACAGTAAGTGCATCACAACAGCTGACGTAGACCTGCAGATCAAAATCAAAGTCTGTTCAAACAAGAAGAACAGATGAGACAACGATGCAAGATTTGGTAAGAATGCCCTACGGACATCCCCAGAAACTCCAACGGGCCTCGACTTTCGATGGCTCTGAGGCTGCAGGCTCGGATGACGATGCTACAGGCGGGGTTGATCCAACTAGGCCTCCACCAGAACCACCGATGATGCTGTTGGCCCGCATTGGCGTGTCTCCACCGACTCCAATGGTGCCCCTCCTGGAGCCTCCTCTCGAGCCGCCGCTATGCCCATTTCCAGACCTGGGGCAATATTGTTGGCGGCCCAAGGACTCTTGGTCTGAGGCTCCATGGGTGTAGCGCTCCCAAAGTCCTCTTCGGCGACTTGGACTGCACCGATAATAGAGATGCTGGCCGGTGCACCAGCTGTAGTTGATAGCAAAATTGTCACTTGGGGGATTGGGCCTCCCCCCGATAAACCGCCAACACCCGAGGCTGAGGAGGGGCGCTCCATCGTATGTTGACTTGGAGCAAGGACCACCCTCGGCGGTGCCCTCGGCGACGACCGAGGGCGTTTGTCCTTCGCGACCTCAATCACAGTGACTTCCCCTTCCTGTGCTGGGGATGGGTGCCTTGCCTTTCCCTCTGTCGGAGAGCGCGTCTTCCACCCTCGACACATTGGAGCCTGGAGCAGGTGCAGACTCTTGTGGAGGGTGGGCGCTGACCAGTCCACAGTCTGCATCGCCAACCTGCCGCGGCGCAAGACCAAGCGCGTCCAGTTTTGGCATCTCCTTCAGGATCTTCAACCTGAGGTTCCGATCCATGCAAAGTGGCGGACATGGCTACGGAAGGTTGAAAACATCAGAAGAATACGGATCGTCACATGCCTTGGACATCACATCAAACACCACTTGTGGGGTCATCTCCATGTCACGACCCCTCACAAGCCTGGTGCCGTCCTGCGGCCCGAAGTATAGCCACACGCGCGGAAACGATGCTGGAGGAGGGCCAGTCGTCGATGCACAAAGTTCGCCAGCACCATCAACGACGACAAACCATGATCCACCAAGTATCAGATCCTCTCCATCACTAGGGTATAAGTCGTCTCCAACTTCGGGCGCTCCTCCTAGGTCTTTTTCCTAAGTGGTGGCAAGTCGGTGGGCAGGACCATGCGATCGTGGGTATCAGCATGCACGATCACCCAGTCACTCCTCCAGCCATCCCATCTCGCGATGGAAAGCGGAGTGATGTACTTGAAGGGGTTATTGGCCCGATGCTGGAAGTAGTAGGCGTCGAGGAAGTTCGTCTTGCTCTTCCCAGTCTGCCTCAGCACGAAAAACTGCTGGAACACCAGCATGGATAGGTACACCCCGACGAACATCTCTTAGAAGTGCGAGAACACAACTGCCACCACCAGAGAGTTCGACGACAGGTGATGAAGCTGGAGCCCGAGGACCTCTAGAAGCGTCACAAGGAAAGAGGAAACAGGAGGAACGAACCCTTAGTACGCATACAAAGTGAAGAAGACAATCTCTTTCTCCTCCAAATCCAGAGGTAGGGAGTCAGAATGGATCAGATACTGCCGCTCCTCATCCTCCCAGCCAAATAGCCGCCTCACGGGCGCTACGTCCACCACGCGTGAGGGAGGCAAGGCCGAGTCCATTGGAGCAGGAGTCGAGAACTATGAAGGTGGGGAAAGCTCTGGTGATCAAAGAGGAAGACAAAGGGTTGAACGTTGGGGTGTGAGTAAGGGACGAACTGCCTTGGCCCACAAAGGTTTCCTTTTAAGCACCCTGCCAACAGTTGAGCGCACCATGCAAATTGCATGGGCTCGAAACTCGCTGCTCAACCCACAGCTTCCATGATAGTGGGGCCCAGGTCCCTTGTCAGAGATATTGGCCAGAGCGGACCCCCACCTGAGAAAGAAACCTGACGGTTCCCATAAAGGCAGAGAGAGAGCAGCAGGAGCACAACAGCCGCATTGGGAACCGTCACGATAAAGAAACTGCAGCAAGTAAAAATCTCGTCACCACGACCCCTCAACCAAAGAGGGACGCGTGGCCACGATGGTAGAGGCACGCACCGCTTTGTCTGATCAAGATGAGACAGTGCGAGAAAGCAGGGATAGGGCTCCACCCTCGGGCTCATCACTTCTACCCAGGGTGGACCGAGGGGCCGCTAATGGTACCCGACATACTGGTTACCCTCGCGCACATGCTAAAGTCACCTAAGTGTCCTGCCTTCTTGTCGCATATGGGGTCCATCGCATCCACATGGACCTCAAGGTGGGGTCCAGCTCCTATGAGGAGACGGGCTCCCAAGCGGCCACGTGTCCAGCAAGATGGGACCCCGCTCTCTCATGGGAGAGGGCTCCGGTGCTGCCATGTGGTTCGAAGCACCAGGTTGGCCACCTCTCGCGGAGGCGGGCTCCCGCTCTAGCACGTGTACTACATCCATGGATCCCCCGCTCTACTCAGGAATGGGCTTTGGGGCTGCCACGTGGTTCGCGGATCGGGACCCGACCTCCCCTGCAGAGGCTAGCCTCCAAGCTGCCATGTACCCTGTAACTTGTCCTGAGAGGTGGGTTGCGGGTGTTAAGGGGGCGGTGCGCCTTGCATAAATCAAGCATTGAAGACACACACCTTCCCCAGGCGCATGACGCGACACACGCCTACTGTGAGGCACCGCTACTCTCAATTGCATCGCAGTGAAGATGCCTCAGGCCTACACACTCCACAAAGTGGGTAGCTTACGACGACAGGGACAGTTGGACGGGACATTCCCTGCCAACATCAACAACTACGCATGGGCCACTAGCGTCTGAGGCAGCAAGACGATAGGTCTTCAAGCCACAGTCAAAGGAGGCTTATGCGATAAGCCTTATATATTTTGGATAAGATCGCCCCAAGGCTACCTGTCAGGCCCTGGACTCCACTTGTAAGGCATCTGACCTTGTATATAAAAGGATCGTACCGCCACCGTTACAAACGATCCCCAATCTAACTTATACACACGCTACACAAGCAGTCACACCAACAATACAAACCTCACCGTGGAGTAGGGTATTACGCTTTGGCGGCCCGAACCACATAAAAACCACCATCTCACCATCTCTCATACGCACAATTTACATTGAGGACTAAGCCTAGCCGATCAGGAACCTCTGCGGGCTGCTCTCATAGCAGGTCCGAGGGAAGTGTCACAAGAACCAAAAATAATGTCATCGACATATATTTGGCTTAGAAATAAGTCATTATCCAAATTCTTAGTAAAGAGAGTGTAATCAACTTTTCCTATCCTAAAACCATTCTTAATGAGGAAATCTCTAAGAAACTCATAACAAGCTCTAGGAGCTTATTTGAGGCCATAGAGAGCTTTGTAATTTAAAGACATGGTTAGGATATTCATTGTCTTTGAAGCCGGGTGGTTGCTACACATACATCTCTTCCTTTACTGAACCATTGAGGAAGGCGCTTTTCACATCCATTTGATACAACTTGAAATCATGGTGAGTAGCATAGGCAAATAATATGTGAATTGATTCAAGCCTAGCTACGGGAGCAAAAGTTTCTTCGAAATTCAGACCTTCGACTTGCGAGTACCCTTTGGCCACAAGTCTTGCTTTATTTCTTGTTACCACACCATGTCTGTCTTGCTTGTTGCGGAAGACCCAATTGGTTCCTACTGAGTTGGAGTTGGGTCTTTTAACAAGCTCCCACACTTGGTTTCTTTTGAATATGTTGAGCTCCTCTTGCATTGCCATCACCCAATTCGGGTCTCAAAGGGCATCTTCAACCTTGAATGGCTCCAAAGAAGACACAAAGGAATAGTGAGCACAAAAATTTGCCATACGAGATCGAGTAATTACCCTCTTGGAGATATCTCCAAGTGTATTGTCAACAGGGTGATCCTGTTGAACGCTTTAATAGACTCTTGGGTGTGTCACTTGTGGTCTTGAGTCAACTTCTTCTTCTCCTTCATATTCTTCGTCTCCCCCTCGATCATTGCCGCCATATTGATCTTCATTGTCTTGAGCATGGTGATCTTCATCTTGGGGATGTTGACTTTGATATTGTGTTGGAGGCACCACTTGTGATGAAGTTAGGTCACTTGGACCTTGATGCTCTTGTGGTCATATTTTGCTGAGTATCATCCTTCTTAGTGCCATGCAAGGTGCCTCTTCTTCATCTAGTACACATTCATCAACTTGCTCCTCTTGGGATCCATCAAACACCACATCACGTGCGATTTCAAAACAACCAGAGGTTTTGTTGCAGATGATAGGCATAGGTGTTTGAAGCATAGCCAAGTAAAAAACCCTCATAAGTTTTCAAAGTTCAAAGTCCAAGACTTCTTGTTAAGAAATATAGCATTTACTACAAAAGACTCGGAAGTAAGAGATGTTTGGTTCATCATCGGTAACGAGTTCGTACAAAGTCTTCTTCAATAGACGATGGAGGTAGAGACGGTTTGTAGCATGGCAAGCAGTGTTGACCGCTTCCGTCCAAAACCGGTCGGATGTCTTGTACTTATCAAGTATGGTTCTTGACATCTCTATGAGAGTGTGGTTCTTTCTTTCGGCCACCCCATTTTGTTCGGGTGAGTAGGGTACCGAAAACTCATGCTTGATGCCCTCCTCGTCCAAGTACTCTTCCACTTGAGTATTTTTTATTTTGGTGTCGTTGTCACTTCTTATCTTCTTAACTCTCAAGGAGAACTCATTTTGAGTTCTTCTCAAGAATGTCTTGAGGACACCTTGAGTCTCACCTTTGTCATGCAAGAAAAACACCCAAGTGAAGCGGGAAAAGTCATCAACAATAATTAAGCCATATTTATTACCACCAATGCTTATGTAAGCAATGGGACGAAAGAGGTCCATGTGTAGCATCTCCAATGGGCTTGTTGTCGTCATCACATTCTTGTCAGTTGAGCGGCTCCGACTTGCTTCTCGGCTTGGCATGTGCTACAAGGCCTATCCTTATCAAAAATGACATTCTTAAGACCACAAATGTGATCCCCCTGTAGAAGTTTTATAGATTTCTCGTACCAAGATGGGCTAGCCTACAATGCCACAACCATCCCATGTTGGTTTTTGCCATCAAGCATATGCCAAGTTGAGTTTTATTCATGTTTAAATCCACAAGATAATGCTTTCCCTTGAGCACACCCTTGAAAGCAATTGAGTTATCAATTCTTCTAGAGATGATCACTTTCTCGTTAGTAAACAAGCAATTATCACCTTTCTCACATAGTTGAGATATAGATAAAAGGTTATAATCTAGGGATCCAACATGCATTATATGAGAAATAGTATGTTGAGAGGAAATGGCTACTTTACCCATACCTAGTACCTTTTCTTGACTATTATCGCCAAAGTAGATACCTTGACATGGATCATCATTTTCTTCATACTCCACAAACATTCTTCTCGCTCCGGTCATGTGATTTGTGCATCCACTATCTAGCATCCACTTTGAGCCACACCGGAGGAGTAAGCCTACAAAACAAGTTTAGTCCTTTGTTTTAGCTATTCAAGCTGGGTTGGGTCCTCTGAGATTAGTGACAAGGCATTTGGGCGCACACACACACACACACACACACACACACACACACACACACAATATTTTGGGCACTTGTGGAGTGGCCAAAACATATTTTGCATAGACATAATCAAATGTACTCTTCATAAGTATATATATTGCATCAAAATCATAAAACATAAAGTTGAGTTGACATTTTTTATCATTTTTAGCATCTTTGTCATGTTTAAAAATTTTAAGAGACGAAGATGCATGATCTTCATTCTTGACTTGATATGAACCTTCTTTGACAAAGGCAATATGCACCTTGTCATTCTTGAGGAGTCTAGAATTCTGCTTTCCTCTCCTAGAATAACCAAGGCCATCTGTGATCAAGGGAGATCTTGTGATCGAGTATGCAATACGTGCATACTTGATCTTCTCCTTGTCAAATATGCCACCTTTGGGTGTGATCTTGCTCGTTGTCGCTTTAAGTTCATTTTCAAGTCAATTACAATATTAGGACATTTGCAAGTTTTGACATTTGAGTATATATTTGATAAGTTTGAGCTTGTTGAGGCGGAAGAAGGGACACTTGACTTGAGAGTGTTGATTTGTGCCTCACGACTCTTGTGATCTTCGTTCAAGTTCACAAGTTCGTCTTGGAGCACAACATTCGAACTTCTGGGACTTGAAGAGGTCTCCTTGCTCTCGGCAAGTTCAAGTTCAAGTGCCTTGTTCTTCTCCCTCTCAAGCTCGAGGAGTTTCTCAAGATCAAGATTGTGTTGCCTATCATTGACAAGCAACTCCTCTTGTTCATTGAGAAACTCCTCATCAAATATTTCATCAGAGAACATTTTCATCCTAGAAATAACACTCTTATTCCAGCCTTTAAACATATATTCATTCTCACTAGCTCTATCAAACTCATCATCTGTAATTGAATGCAAGGAAGTTTTAGCTTTAACCTTTCTCTTCCCTTCTTTTGCTGTGAGGCATGTATGACTGGAAATCATCCATTCTCCATTGTTTAGCGAGAGAGTCTTCTTCATAGTCAGGTTCTTGATGGTGATGGTCGCCATCTCTCTACTTCAGAGGAGGACTCATCATTGGAGTCCCACTGCATGCCGACATGGGCTTGGACATGTGCTTTCTTCTTCTTGAAGATCTTCTCTTGAGGCTTCCCATCCTTCTTCTTCTTCTTGTCTTCATCTTTCTCGTATGGGTAATTAACAATGAAATGCCCATACTCACCACAGTTGTAGCAAGCTTTTTTGGTCCTTGACTTGTTCTTTTCCTTGCCCTTGCTTTCATAGTTGGTCCCTCTTCTTCTCTTCATCATTCTCTCGAACTTCTTTACGAAGAAGGCTATTTCCTCATCATCACTGTCCGTGCTCTCGTCATCACTATCATCATCTTCACTTGATGCTTGCACCTCTTTGCCTTTGGACTTGGATGATTCTTTGAGAGCAATATTCTTATTCTTTGAGGATGTAACCTTGGCAAGGTCATTTATGTGGCAAGCTTCCATCTCCGTCATCTCGTGGTTGATGATCTTCACTAGCACCTCATTCGGAGTCATCTTGTGGAAGTTGGGACTCTCTCGGATGAGGGTGCATAAGGTGACATTGCGAGGCATGAATGTTATAATTCATCCTTTTAACCATTGTGATGGTCTTTAGATGGTAAATTTGACCGTTAATTTGCAGCATAAAAGATTATAAAATGGAGAACACAACATAGTGGTAGGAGTTAAAACTAACAAATTTTACAAGTGTTAGTGTCTATTTGCATGCAGATGAATTAAGCCCCAAAATACTCAATAATGCAAGGAGCAATCCTAGAAGTTTCCACTCAACCAATCAGGCGATGACACATGGTACCACATGGATCCATCACTCAATCCCAAGCGTATATGAGGAGATCCAACGACAATTCACATGGGAAGGGGGTCAGGGCCCACCTGACAGCCACCTCGAGAAAGCACAACCGAGGGGGGGGGCAGGGCCAGGTCGGCTGACCCCCTGGCTCGACCTACTTGGCCCTGGCTCCAAACACGGTCAAACGACGTGTGTCACCCTCCTATGGCTTCTTGATGGTGATAACGACTAATTCGGGCGCTAATTGTGGCGCCAAACCGACTGAACTCATGTATAAATACCCCCTAACTCTCTCACTTCACACACCACAAGTTTGATAATAGTACTCCACTCATAAGGTTTAGAGCTACCCAATCGGCCAACCAAGTAGAAGGAGAGTGAGGAGGAGCTAGGAGGAAGAGGATTGGGCTTGTCAAGTTTCTCTTCCACACTTGTACCTCTACGGAATTTCTGCTGGAATCGAGTAAGAAACTTTCGTGAATTCAATACTAGTTTGATTTCTATTTCATAGTAGTTTGCTTTCATAACTGCTTGTGGGTTCACTGCTTTAATTCATTAGAGGCTCCAGTCATAGCTTTGCATTTGAAACGATTAAAGTTTTGAATTAGAACTTAAGCGTGGTGCTTAGGTTAGAGTTCATCAGTGGATATCTCGTAGACCGACATATTAAAGAGGGAGACAATAGGTGGTGACAACCCTATCTGTCCTCAGTAATCCTCCATGTTTGGCTATGCCATAGGCTCTTGGCGGGAATCGTCCTGGTGTTGTCAGGGGTAAACCCGTGCCCAAAGCAAGTAGCTGCCGTAGGCTAATGTGACCTAGAATTCACCCATTGAATACCTCTCAAATCCTTGCTTACCGAACAAACTGTGTGTCCTTAGGAGAACAAGCTAGAAGATCTCACACACGTTCGTTGGATTCGATAGCCTTGGGAATACTCTTTAAGGAGAAGTGCTACAACAGTATTTCCGTGCTCTTGCGGATTATTCTGTTTTTGTAAGCGATACCAACAAGCATTTTCTGGCGCCGTTGCCAGGGAACAGTCGCTGTTGATCTTCAAAACTTGTTCACCCTCGTATCTATTTTCTTTTCTTTATTTATTACCTTTTCACCACCAAAATGGAGCAGCCCACCATTCTTCCATATTATGCCCCAAAGGGCGAGTTCTGCGAGCCACAGTCGTCGACAGAACCTATTTGCTCAACCAGCTATGAACTCCACTCTGGCTTTATAGCCATTGTTTGGGAACAATCCTTCTCAGGAACGGATTGTGAAAACCCGTACCACCATCCGCGAGAGTTCGAACAATTGTGTTCTTGCCTTTTAATTAAAGGCATGATACAAGAAAGAATTAAATGGAAGTCGTTTCCTTTTTCTCTCAAGGAAAAAGTGAAACAATGGTACACCCATAATGTTGGGAAAACAAACGGTGATTGGAGAGAATTACGAGAC
Source organism: Tuctoria greenei (assembly GCA_036927565.1). Taxonomy (NCBI): domain Eukaryota; kingdom Viridiplantae; phylum Streptophyta; class Magnoliopsida; order Poales; family Poaceae; genus Tuctoria; species Tuctoria greenei. The sequence goes on along the minus strand of JAYESD010000002.1, from coordinate 70,261,512 downwards.
AAATTTTGTCTTGCTTTCTTTCCAATATACTGAATTGTATTCCTATGAATGGAAGTACTAGGCTTCCAACAGATGGAAAAGGAATCAATAGGTGCATCTTGGGATAGATTTTCGCACTTGCGAAATTCTGGCCAAGATTTGTTACTCCCTGATTCGTTGTTATTGCAACACGTTTTCATGGGACTTAGCAAAGAGTCCCTATATCTCGACATTACGGCTGGAGGGTTTGTCCTCCATAAGACGCTGGAAGAAGGGAAGGAACTTCTAGATCAGATTCTAGAAAATGGCTCCTTGATTACGGGTCTTAATGAACTTCCTCTGGAGGAAGACACATTGAGCATCGAGGACACTCTAAGGAAGAGCCAGAACCATGCCCATCACCTACCTTACCTGTAGAATCCTCTCTCGAACCTAAGCCATCGAAGGATGAAAAAAATTCAACCTTCAAAATTCCCATTCTACTTCAAGGAAAAGATTTCTAGAGATTATGAAAACACCTCAAAGTACCATTATCATAAGATGTCACCGTTGCCTCCAACCCCACCTGACCCGCCTGATGGAGTATTTTGCCTAGAGACAATCAAGGAGTTGACCTCTATTTTAAGTTCGAAATGGACGGCAGAGGTTGAGAACTCACTCGATAACCTTCGGATGACCTCACCCTTGGCCACCGTTCTATGCCATATTAGAGGAGAAATAATGTGAGTTCTATATAATCCCTATGTTGGAGGTAATATCATTTCTTATACTTTTTCTCTCGCCATTTTGGACAATTTGCCAGTGGCACCAACACAAAAATCCTTCTGAGATACGTTTGGAAATATTCTTGAAGGATATGGGATTTTGCAAGAGGTGTTGGTGAGACACAAAAATGTTGAGGTTCTCCTTTATTTCCATGTGTTCGAAGTCCGAGACTTTGACATAATGATTGGGGTTCCCATTGAGAAATTTCTCATGGACATCCCCTTTGAAGGAAACCTCAACATAAATCTTTGAGGGAACAAAATTTCCATTCCCATTATTGCGTTCCAAGAACATATCTGCGGAACCATCCCTCCAAGATCGGCCAGTTGAGGAGGTCAGGATGCTTCATTACTTGGAACTTCTTGAAGGAGAAGGAGAAGAAGACTTCATCAAAGAAGAGGATGAACTTCAGGAGACTTTCGAATTGCCAAAGGAAGAGCCGACACCCAAACCTCCTATTGAGCTCAATATGTTGCCTCTAGAGCTACACTATGCTTTTCTAAATGGAGATTTGGAAGCTCCTGTCATCATAAGTGACAAGCTTTTGATGAGGAAACACTCAAACTCATAGCAATGTTAGAAAAGCATAGGACTGTTTTTGGCTACTGGTTATAGCTGTTATATACCAATTTCACCCGTCAATATAACTCAATTATGTGAAGGACCTATCATTTCTTGCACACATCACATTTCTATTTAACCTATTTCCACTTGTCCTTGGATAAATAGTGCATGCCTGAATTATTGCAGGAAATGGGGTAAAAGAGGAGGAGCAATCCTATAAAATACCATCCCAGCATATCAAGCGACGACATGTGGGACCACATGGATCAAATGGCCAACAAACAGAAGTATCCGAGGCGATCTGTAACACCACACCCCTTATGGGCCTGGCGATCATTACTTCTGGTAGTTCTCTGTTCTCTAGGATCACAGACTAGCCCCACAGACCAAACTTGTCTTTTCTGCGCATTTTGTCCTCACTCATGCGCACTCGAGATGACTTCCCAGTCGATCACCCATCCGTAAATTGCTCCGGGCCAAGCACGCTTAACCTCGGAGTTCTTTGCAAGTGGGCTCCCGGAAAAGAGGGTATACCTTGATGGTATGAGTTATTATATCAATTCTATTAAACCTTGAGCCAGGATGTCACAATCCACCCCCCTTAGAAGACCGATGTCCTTGTCGGTCAACTCCAAAGCCAGGGACGTCCCCTCTTGGCCACATTCATACGTTCAGTACTGTCATATATACCATACTGTGTCCCTCCTAGAGGACCCACGCGTCATGCGTATGTACCCACGTCCCTGACCCGTACGCACCCGTGAAACCGCGAGGGTCGGGTCTGATACCGTTTTATAACACCCCAACCACTACGGGCCTAGGGATCATTACTTCTGGCAGTTCTCTAGGATCACAAACTAGCCCCACAGACCAACACTTGTCTTTTCTTTGCATTTTGTACTCACTCGTGCGCACCCGATAAGTCTTCCCGGTCAGTCACCCATGCGTAAATTGCTCGAAGCCAAACACGTTTAACCTCAGAGTTCTTTACAGGTGGGCTTCCGGAAAAGAAGGTATACGTTGGTGGTATGAGTTATTCTATCAATCCTATTAAACCTTGAGCCAGAATGTCACACCATCCAACAGTGTAGCATCCATATCAAGGGACGGGACCCACTTGGTAGTGACCTGGAGAAAGCACACGAGAAATGGTGCAGAGACCAGGTTGGACGACCCCCCTAGTCGGCCGACTTGTTCATGGCGCCAAATTCGGTCAAACACCACGTCTTGGCTCCTCCCGGTTTGAAAAAGTTAGTGGTGACCGATTCGCGCGCTTTTGGTGGCGGGAACCGACCCTTCTCCACCTATAAATAGGACTGCTGCCCTCACTTTACACACACACCACTTGAGTATTCATCCATTGTATACACTATTCTCCATAGGTTTAGAGGAGTCTAAACTATAGAGAGGAGAGCCTCTAGTCCATAGTCCAAGTAGGAGAGGAGTAAAAGGAGTCTATTCCCAATTCCTAATTGGTAAAGGTATGGCTCTCACATTCTTATTTGTACTTGTTATTTATTCTTAATAAAGATGTTATCTTTAGTCTTCTATTGTTCATATACTTGGATGAAGCATTTCTTGTTTAATTGTAGATTCCATATATGTGGTAGGAGTAGTATTTATGATTGTGCTATACCAATATCATTGTATCATCATAAACATTACAAACCCCCACTATAGTCTAATTAGCTATGACATGATTATGTTAATATGAATCATTTATGCTATGTATTAACATTGGTTCAATGATGGTTTAGTACACTGCCTTAGGATGGCTTGTGCCTAGGCTCTTAAGGTAATTACTTAATATGCTAGCATGGTGCTAGGATAGATAAGTAGCATTGAATGTCTCGTAGACCCACAGATTGAAGAGGTAGGCAGTAGGTGGTGACAGCCCTATCTGTCCTTTGTAAACCTCCACGTTTGGCTATGCCACAGGCTCTTGGTGGTAGTCGTCCAAGTGTTGCTAGGGGTAAACCCGTGCCCGATGTGTTAATTCACTTAGCATGAGAATTCATAATTGATATGATCATTAGTAACTAACTTAGGCTATGTATATGTATATTAGAAGCACACTAGGAGTATCTACCTGACTCTTAGCCTAGTCCCTCTTTGCCTCATTTACCTCCTTAGGATAGAATGCTCTTGTGTGTGCCACACGACCTCTAAATTATCATGTATCCATCCTTGCTAGAACCCTACTTAGACCAACCTAGCCTCTCCATTTGATGATTGCTTTGCTTCCACCTGGCCTTCCTTTGGGAGAATATAAATGACACCTTTTGGGAATACTCTAAAAGGGGAAATGCTACATCGATAGATTCCGTGCTTTTGCAGATTTATATTTGTGATTAAAGAACTATCAACAAGAATTTCTGTCTCCATTGCTAGGGATGATTTGTTACTAGTGCGTAGGAAATATCAACAATCATTTTTGGCACCGTTGTTGGGGAAGGCAGCCGAAGTATTTCATGATTGAGTGAATAGGATAGGACCCTGGGTAGGTTTTAGTAGGATAACCCTTCTTTGTTTTTGCATTTTATGTGAAAACAGGGTAGTGTATGTCTGTTTTTTGCTTGCCGGAAAACTTTATTGAAGATCCTGAATCCCTTCTAAGAGTTCAACCTCATGTCATTACTCCTCAGAAGCTTCGAGCAGTAATGCAAGCCAACGCAACTGCACCAACAATTAAAATGCAAATGGCCTAGAAGATCCTTCGTGAGTTTTCGGCTCCCTCTGCTAACAATGTGCTTGTTGGCTCAATACTGGATTCCTAAATGCCTTTTGACTAACCTCAGCATTGAGTCATTGACGTATTGTGCTTCTATGTAGGTTACACGCTTGAGGAAGGAGAATATTTGGATTGTGTATTCAGATTGCTCACGCCACATGACCGGTAATAGAGAATGGTTCTCCTCCCTCTCTTTTGTGTCACGTGTAGAGAATGTTACTTTTGCCGATAATTCTTCAACTCCTATAATTTCTAAGGGTTCGGTTAGAGTAAATAATCACTACACTTTGAAGGATGTGACACTTGTTAAAAATTTGAAATACAACTTGCTTTCTGTTTCACAACTGCTAGATGAAAATCTGGAAATTATTTTCACTAAAAATTGCTGTAAAGTTGTAAATTCAAATAGTGAGCTTATTTTTAACATGTCTCGGTTTGGAAGAGTTTTTAAAGCTGATTTTGATATGTCTTCCTCTAAGCATAGGTGTATAGTTGCTAATGATTCAAAGGACTTATATTTTTGGCATCGTAGACTTGGTCACGTAGGCTTTGATCATCTAACACATGTTAGTGCTCTTGATCGCATACGTGGACTGCCTAATCTTAAAGGGGGCAAGAAAATTGTGTGCTCTTCTTGTAGACATGCTAAGATGGTTACAGGTTCACATACTCCTCTCACAATGATCATGACAACTGAACCGGGTCAACTTTTGCACCTTGACACTGTAGGACCTTCACGCGTTCAATCCTTCGGAGGTAAATGATATGTTCTTGTGGTTGTTGATGATTATTCTAGATACTCTTGGGTTTACTTTATGGCATCTAAGAATGAAGCTTTTAGTCACTTTAGAACTTTATTTCATAGATTATCAATTGATCACCCATGATCTTTAAAAGCAATTAGAAGTGATAACAGAACCGAATTTAAAAATCAATCTTTTGATCACTTTTGTGCTGAAAATGGAATAGATCATCAATTTTGTTCACCATATGTACCTCAATGAAATGGTGTTGTAGAATGAAAGAACAGAACCTTAGTTGAGATGGCTAAGACTATGCTTGATGAATATCAAACTCCTAGGAAATTTTGGGCTGATGCGATTGCAACTGCTTGTTATGTCTCAAATCGTGTTTTCTTGTGCGCTAAGCTTGGTAAAACACCATATGAGCTCCGATTTGGACATAGGCCTAGTGTTACACACTTTCGGGTCTTTGGTTGCAAATGCTTTGTTAAGAAACATGGTAATCTTGATAAATTTGAACCTAGATCCGTTGATGGCATGTTTCTTGGTTATCCATCTCATACTGGAGGCTACCGTGTGCTTTTACTTGACACTAACAAAATTGAGGAGACTTGTGAGGTGTCTTTTGATGAATCTAGCACTGGTACTAGCTCAAACATTGCAGGTCCGGATCCATATCCGCAGGGGGGGAGCATTTTCATTGAAGATGAGGAAGAAGTGGTGCTGCTGCTCGAAAATTCAGCAGCTAATGACATTGTTCCAGCTTGTGATTTTGATTCACAGCCAGTACTGATGACCACCATTGCTGGTCCAGATCCTCCTCAAATCACAAGCTCATCGATTTGTGATGAACATGAAGAAGAAGAAGCTTGTGAAGTGTCCACTCCCCTCCGAGTTCTCAAAAGTCATCCTCCACAAGAAATTATTGGAAGCTTGCATGAATGAGTCACACGGTCCAGGTTTTGCGATCCAAACTCTCATGCTCATTCTGCTTTTGTTGCTTCTTTTGTACCCAAAGATATATCACACGCACTCACTAATGAATCTTGGATTATTTCCATGCAAGAAGAGTTAGAAAATTTTGAAAGAAATAATGTTTGGAAACTTGTACCTCCACCTCAAGGTCACACTTTAATTAGAACTAAATGGGTGTTTAAAAATAAAAAAAGTGAGGATGGGGTTGTAGTTAGGAATAAGGCTAGGTTGGTTGCTCAAGGTTTCACTCAAGTTGAAGGTCTAGATTTTGATGAAACTTTTGCTCCTGTTGCTTGATTAGAAGCCATAAGAATTTTGTTAGCTTTTGCTGCATCTAAAGGTTTTAAGCTTGATCAAATGAATGTTAAAAGTGCTTTTCTTAATGGCTACATAGATGAGGAGGTTTATGTCAAACAACCATCGGGTTTTGAAAATTCAGATTTTCCTAATCATGTTTACAAACTGTCCAAAGCCTTGTACGGTCTCAAACAAGCCCCTAGAGCATGGTATGATAGGTTAAAAACATTCTTACTTGAAAAGGGGTTTACCATGGGCAAGGTTGATAAAACTCTTTTTGTGCTTAAGCATGGCAATGACTCATTATTCGTTCAAGTGTATGTGGATGATATTATCTTTGGTTGTGCTTCTCATGATCTTGTGTCCAAGTTTTCAGCTATGATGAGTTCAGAATTTGAGATGAGTATGATGGGAGAACTCACATACTTTTTGGGGCTGCAAATCAAGCAAACCAAGGAGGGTACCTTTGTGCATAAAATGAAGTATACAAAAGAGCTCCTAAGGTGCTTCAACATGGACAAAAGCAAGCCTCTTTGGACACCAATGGGAACAGCAACAACACTTGAACTTGATGAAGATGGTGAACTCGTGGATCAAAAAGTATATAGAAGCATGATCGGATCACTCTTGTACCTCATGGCATCAAGACCGGACATACAATTCAGCGTATGTCTTTGTGCACGGTTTCAAGCCTCCACACGTGCTTCACATCGTCAAGCCGTCAAAATGATTTTCAAGTACTTACATGGAACTCAAGAATTTGGTATTTTTCTTCCTTCTTCCTCAATCGTTACTTTGAAAGCTTTTTTGGATGCTGATTTTGGGGGTTGTAGGATTAATAGGAAAAGTACTTCTGGTGCTTGTCATTTTCTTAGTAATTCACTTGTTGCTTGGTCCTCTAGAAAACAAAACTCAGTTGCACAATCCACGGCTGAATCTGAATATGTAGCTGCTGCTAGTGCTTGCTCTCAAATTATTTGGATTGTTCAAACACTTAAGGACTATGAGGTTGATCTAGATAGTGTTCCACTATTTTGTGATAACACTTGTGCCATTTGCATTGCTAAAAACCCAGTGCAACATTCTAGAACTAAGCACATTGACATTAGGTATCACTTTCTCCGTGATAATGTTGAAAAAAGGAAACATTGTGCTTCACCATGTAGATACCGAACAACAATTGGCTGACATTTTTATAAAACCTTTGGATTTCACTCGTTTTTGTTACATTCGTAGTGAAATAGGGGTTATGTATCCTCATGGCTTACATTGAGGGGCAGTTTTGAAACTTGAGAAGTCTATGTGTGAATCTGAAATTAAAATAATGTGAGCATAGTATTTCGTACATATATGACTTTGTGATTCCTTTTACATGCTGAAAGTTCTTACTACATTACTCGTTTTATACATTTTGTAGTTTTTGCCATGTATAGTATTTGGAATAATTACTTACACTAAATCTGGTCATGGTCGAACTTTCTTGCTGTTTTGAACTTATTGCATGCTCATAAGTGCTTTTAATCATAAAGAATTAATCAAGTAATCAACTCACATGTTGAGTTTTTATGAACCAATATAAATTGAGAAAAGATCAAGAGAATATGCATGCATCGCACTTCTTCTTTTGAGATGGCTTATCATTGCACTTAGATATGAACTTGGAAGAAGTTGTGTATGACTAAAATCATGTCCTTAAGCTTCTGATTGTCAAATGACATAGGCTTGGCTTGGTTGGTTAGAATAAGGCATATGCGGCATATAATCTCTTGCAAAGGTCATATGTTAAAAGTTTGTGCTTTAAATAATAAAATGCAGCAACAAGTGTCATGGTTTCAGGTTTTAAAATAGTTAAGTTTGTGAGATCATGACTTGTTTAAATTGAAAATTACATTTGATCTCTAGCATGGCTTACACTACTTTATGTATCTCATTGATGTGATAGTGTAAGTTACTTGATAGTATGACTTGTATGAGCTTTGTTTTATATGTATATGTATATGTTATAATATGCTCATAACAATTAAAATTTATCTTTTGAACCTTGTTGAATACATTGTCAAAGGGGGAGAGATAATATGGTGAATTTGAATTTTTAAAGATAAGTATGCAAGGGGGAGAAATATGTATAGGGGGAGAAATTTATTTCTATCTCATTTGATTTTCAAAAGGGGGGGAAATTGTTCTCAAAACTTTTCATGCCAATGTTCGGATTTTAAATGGTGTTGCCAATGCATTCATCAAGGGGGAGATTGTGAGACCTATGTGTGTTGAATAAATTGGCTTTGACAATAAAAGTTTTGAATGCTGTCATAACATCTTTTTAGCAAAGTCTGACTCTAGCTCCGAGCTTCTGCAAGGTCCGACAATAGGTCCGACTTGCTTTGTCAAGGTTCGACATGTTATTGGGTAACTCCGGTGAGCTTTGTCTTTAGCTCTGACATGTCTTTGATAGCTCCGGCATGTCTTTGTTAAGCTTCGATATGTTTTGTTAGGTCCGACTTATGTTGGTTAGCTCTGTCATGTTTTTCTAGCTCTGGCTTTTGGGTTGACTAGTTTCGACCAGCTTTGGTATGCTCCGGCGCTAGGTTACTAGCTTTAGTAAGCTCCGGCGCTGGGTTGTATTAGCTTTGGTAAGCTCCGGCGCTAGGTCCGACTAGCTTTGGTAAGCTCCGGTGCTAGGTCCTGCTAGCTTTGGTAAGCTCTGGCTCAAGGTCCGATTAGTTTTGGGAAGATCTGGAGCTAGATTAAAATGGTTCTGCTTTTACTTTGAAATATTTGAAAATTGCTTTACACTTATGGAAAGTTTGCTTAGTATTCTTTTACTAAGTTTTTGGTGTGTTTTGGTGGTTAAGGCTGATATCATTTTGCTATGGTTTGCAACATGCTTATGTGAGGTGCTCACGTAAGATGTTGTAGTTTTGGAACTAACGAGAGTCAAGTCAAGGACTTGTGCTCAGAAGTATTGGTTGTTTGTTCATGTGCAGGTGTTGCTTGAGTTCAAAACACGGCTGGTGACGGGATCCATTGAACTAGTCTTAGGGAGAAGATGAGGTTCGACAACCAAGTTTGGGAGGCATTGTGGTTGAGTTGATTGGGAGGGTGCGCAACATGTTTGAATCAAGAACAATGCATATGAAGGTATCATGGATATCGTTGGAAGATGTTTGCACGTGTGCAAGGAGTGCATGGACGTGGCTGCATGGTTCTGAAGCATGATAAAGTGATGTGTATGTAAAGAATTGGTCGGAAAGGTCCAACCAACAAGGTTATGGACTCAGGCCGCGACTGAGTCGGATTTGACTTAAATATGGAAAGATTTGAGTTGGTTATGATAGGATTTCGTGTGGGTCACAAATTTGGGTTGTTTTAGGAATGTGGGATACGTTCCTAATGTGTTTGGAAGTCTTAAGATTGCTTCTATCTGTGTATAGAAGAGTCCTAAGCAGTTATGGAAAGTTTCGATTCGTGATTTGAGTAGGATTAGAGTCCTAGTTGAGATTGGGTTGGCCTAAGGGCTGGTTATATAAGCAAGAGAGGCCAGAGCTCATGGTGCAAGACTTTGGGACTGTTCCTCTTGTGTTATATTGAATAAAATTCGTAGTTGAAAGGAACTTTTGTGCCTTTTTCGTCCGACTTGTTCCAGACAAGTTTTTCTCGTCGAGTTTCTCCACAACACTACTTTTCTTCGGTGGTTTAATCATAACTCGAGTTTTATAGATCCAATTGATGTTATTCTTTTTGAGTTGTCTTCACAACCTGATTATCTATCATCTATCAAAATTTCACGGTTGTTGTATTTGTGGGTTCTGATCTACACGAGTTTCTTTGTAGTGTTCCAGAACTGTTTTTCTCGGGTAGGACAGATTGACCTTTGTTCGATCTATCAATCGTAACTTGAGTTTCTCTCAACGGATTTGAGTGATTCTTGTTTTGTCGTCTTCGTGAATTGATTCTCTCTGATATCTATCACTTTTGTCACAGTGAAACATGTTTAGATTAGTCTCACACATGATTTCTTTAACAAATTGTTTTTCTGCTGAAGGGGTTGGGATCTAATTGTTTCCGCTGCGTAAGATTTTTTAATCTACCATTCACCCCCCTCTGGTAGCTTTTCACGTGCTCTTCGATCCTACAGTTTTGCCTTCCTTTCTCAATGGAAATTAAATACCCACCAAGGCCATATGATATGAATATTTGTAACCACATGCATATGCCACTTTGCATTTTTCATTGAACTTTGTCAAACTCTTGACTCTATTGAGTGACTTGCATAAATTCTTTGATTAGGAATTTCTTGTGCATCCCCACCATATTCCATAATTTTCATCTATCCATCATCATAAGATACTCCATGAGATTTATTACAAAATCCCCTCTCATTAAAAATATGCATAAAAGGAGTAGAAGGCATGACTATAAGAACTCTAAAAAAAGAGTCAATAAGTAGCTATGCTTCACCCTTGCACAAAAGAGAGTGATCAAATAGGAGTTATCATAAACATTCATCAACCATCATCCACCACCCATATTATGTGCACAGGAATTTTCTTAGTCATTGGTTTTATTGCAGGATCTTCTCATATGGATCTCGTTTTTGACTTAGTAATATTTGAATTGCAAGTGTGCTACTCTCTATCCCTACCAAGCTCCAAAAAAAGTTGTACTTAGTTGTAGAAACAAAAGTGGCAAAAATATTCCAAGGTGAGGATTCAAAACCTTTGAGTGACTTGAGAGAATCCAATTGAGAAGGAAAAGGCATTATCTTTTTGACATTCAAAATAAAGTAATTTTTGAAGTTATTTCAGCAGGAAGGAGTCCAAGTGACCTACACTTAACCATTCCACCTCTCAAATGCCCAAGATGATATGGTAGCCACATGACAAAGGGTTCATAAGGAAAGGTATGAATCAAAATACTTTGTATATTTCTTTCATATTCATATCAATATTTATCTTAGCACTTAGTTCTTCTTGCCATCACTCAAGGACGAGCAAAGAACTAATTGTGGGGGAGTTTGTTGACGGTCCTTAAATGCTAAATTTGACCGTCAATTCACTGCATAAAGATTATAAAATGGATAACACCACATAGTGGTGGGAGTTAAAACTAACAAATTCCACAAGTGTTAGTGTCTATTTGCATGCAGGTGAATTAAGCCCCCAAATACCCAAGAATATAGGGAGAAATCCTAAAAGTTGCCATTCAACCAATCAGGCGATGGCACGTGGCACCACTTGGATCGATGACTCATTCCTAGACATATCTGAGGAGATCCAACAACGATTCACACGGGAAGGGGGTCATGGCCCACCTGGCAGTCACCCCGAGAAAGAACAGTCGAGGGGGGGGGCAGGATCAAGTCAGCCGACCCCCTGGCTCGGCCGACTTGGCCCTGGCTCCAAACATGGTCAAACAACGTGTGTCACCCTTCTGTGGCTCCCTGATGGAGGTAACGACTGGTTCATGCACTAATTGTGGTGCCAAAATGATAGAACTCGTGTATAAATACCCCCTCACCTCACACACACCACAAGTTTAAGAATAGTAATCCACTCATAAGGTTTAGAGCTGCCCATGTAGCCAACCAAGAAGAAAGAGAGTGAGGAGTGAAAGTGCATCTAGGAATCCCTTGTGGGTTTTGGATGATTTATGACAAGCAAATGAGATCCTAACCTCTTTGTTGAGATGAGCACATGTTTTAATGTGACAATAAGCGAAGTGCCAAAAAGAAGGGAGAATGAGGAGCAATGTGGAGAAGAGCTCAAGGAACAAGATTAGTAGATCATTGTGTGTGGAGTGTGTTAAGGAAACACACCCCAAGAGCTCAGTCACAAATAAACACACACATTGCACAAATTTATACAGGACTGGACTAGTCCGACTGACACCGGACTAGTACGATATCCTTTCTGCACAAGATCGGACAAGTCCGATATCTCTCTAACTAGAATCGGATTAGTCCTCCCTACTGCGGATTAGTCCTCAAAACACTTCACAAGTCACACCAAATCAGACAAGTCCAATTACACACCGGACTAGTCCGATATCTTTCTGATGTCAATCGGACAAGTCTGATATTAGCACGAACTAGTACGAAAAACTCTCTGACCTAAATCGGACAAGTCCTCCAAGTGCGGACTTGTCCTCATAACCACTTAGGGTTTCACTGTCCGGACAAGTCCGATGTCTATTGAACTAGTCCAAAGATTTCCAGAAGCAAAATCGGACAAGTCCGCTCCTAGCCGGACTAGTCCGATATTTCAAGACACATAGGGTTTGCTACACACAGCACACCGGACTAGTCCGGTGTCCACCACGGACTAGTCCGATCTTTCTAAACCCTAACGGTCACTTTTAGAAACTCCATATAAATAGAGGTGCACGACCCAACTTTAAACTCTCTCGACCCCTTGCGCCGTCACACCTCCCAAGAGCCTCAAAAACACATCTCTCCATGAAATCTAAAGCCAAAAAGATCAATCCCTTGAGGATACACATTGGAACATTGGAGAGACACGATCCATCACTCTTGAGCTCTTGGTTTGATTCTCTAACACACTCCTGTGATTTTCATTGTAATCTTTTGATTGTGTTCTTGGTGGAGTTGTCATTGTAATCTAGAGGAGTCCTCAACGTGTGAGAAGGCCCCTTGAATTCGGTTATTTGCCCTTTGTGATAAGAGAAGAGGATTGGACTTCGTGGCGATCCGACGAGGGTAGGGTTGGAGAAGACCCGGTCCTTTTGTGGACTCCTCAACGTGGATGTAGGTTGCCTCTGTGGGAGCCGAACCACGGGATAAATCATTTGTGTTCTTGCTTTGTGTGTTCATCATTCTTATTCATCACAACAATATAGGGTTTGAATCAATATTGTTACTTTACGTTGAATCATTAAGATTAAGATTGAATTGTGATATATCCTAGTCCATAACCTTGCAACACTTCAATTAACCGTATATTTCCGCTGCATACATCGTAGAATCAAATTAATCGAGCAAACTTAATCAACCTAGTCGGTACACACCACACTAGTCCGCACTTTACCGGACTAGCCCGATATCTCAAGTTATGATCTGGTGGTTAAGTGTTGCAGGTTCCGAGAAATTTCAAAAGGGCCTATTCACCCCCCTCTAGGCTCCATTCAAGGAGGAGCTAGGAGGAGGAGGCTTGGGCTTGTCAAGTCCCTCTTCCACACTTGTACCTCTACAGAAGTTCTGCCGGAATCAATTAAGAAACTTTTGTGAATTCAATACTAGTTTGATTTCTATTACATAGTAGTTTGCTTTCATAACTGCTTGTGGGTTCACTGCTTTAATTCATTTGAGTCTCTAGTCGTAGCTTTGCATTCAAAATGATTAGAGTTGTGAATTAGAACTTAAGTGTGATGCACTTATGATAGAGCTCATCAGTGGATATCTCGTAGACCCACAGATTGAGGAGGTAGATAGTAGGTGGTGACAACCCTATATGTCCTTAGTAATCCTCCACATTCGGCTATGCTATAGGCTCTTGGCGGGAATCATCCTACTGTTGCCAGGGGAAAACATGTGCCTAAAGCAAGTAGCTACCGTAGACTACTGTGGCATAGAATTCAACCATTGAGTTCCTCTCAAATCCTTGCGTACCAAACAAACTGCGTTTCCTTGGGAGAACAATCTAGAAGATCTCACACACGTTCCTTGGATTTGTAAGTGCATCTAGGATATCCCTTGTGGGTTTTGGCTAATTGATGACAAACATATGAGATCCTAATGAAACTACTGAGATGATTGCAGGACAAACAAGTGAAACATTTCGATGCACACAAAAAAGGTGAAATGAAGTGGTGTTCAAAGAGAAATACTTTGATGAAGCTTGGAAGACCAAAATAGATTTTGAATGTATAGGGAGTGTATGAAAGACACACTCCAAGAGCTCACAACTTTGCGCGAGGGTAAGGGATTAAAACTAACCTAACTTTAAGAAAGCACCGAACTAGTCTGATCATGGACCGGACTAGTCCGTTCACCTTTCTGGAATCCCACTCACAAGGAGACCGGACTAGTCCGTTCATCCACCGGACTAGTCCGTTGATGTTTCTGGAGTCTCTCATACTGAGGGACCGTCCGTTGAACTTTTTGTAATCTCCCATTCGTGGAGATCGGACTAGTTTGCGGACTAGTCCGATGAACTTTCTGGAGTCACTTTCACACAGATCCGGACTAGTCCGATGTTGGACCGGACTAGTCCGGCAAACTTTCTGGACCTCGAAACACATTGGAACCGGACAAGTCCGGACTTGCACCGGACTAGTCCGGTGTTAGGGTTTTTCAACAGCTAGCTTTTGGAAACCCTATAAATAGAGAGTCAACGACTTTCCTATGAACATCCACGTCGAATATTGATCAAAGAGAAAACCCTAGCGCCGCCACTTCATCCCAAGAGCCCAAAACACATCTCCCCACACATCTAAAGTTCAAAAAGAGTGAAATCAATTGAACACTTGGATTCGGGATTGGGAGATCGTCATTCTTTCATTGCGAGCTCTTGGGGTTTGATCTTTCTACACTCATACTCTGCATTGTAATACTTTGGAGTGTACTTGATCACTTTTTCATTGTAATTCTCGTGGGAGCCCTCAACGTGTGAGGTTGCCCCACAAACTTGGTGATTACCCGTGATAGTGGAATCAAGTTGGCCTTCGTGGTGACTTGAGGAGGGAAAGGGTTGGAGACCCGGCTCTGTGTGAGCTTCCTCAATGAGGACGTAGATCTCGTGGTGAGATCGAACCTCGGGAAAAATTCGTGTGTCTTGTGTCTCATTTACTTTAAATTTTGTTCATTAGATCATTTGAGTGCTAAACTTCAACATAAGGCAATTAGAAGTTACACCTGCATTCTTATATTAATATCAAGTACAAATATCAGTTGTTCTCAATTCCGCTGCTAAAGAAATTTATTTTCCCAATTAACACCTGATCAACATACATAATTTTTGCACACCGGACTAGTCCTCCCATACAACCGAACTAGTCCGGCCAACTAAGTTTTGACGATTCTATTAAGTGTGCAGGAAATTCAAAAGGCCTATTCACCCCCCCTCTAGGCCACATTCAATTGGTATCAGAGCAAGGTTCTCCACCAACGAGACTCACATCTCGGAGAGATCAATGGCCTCTGAGAAGAACAACGATATCTCGAAGATGAACATCAATGAGAAGAAACAAGAAAAGCTTTTGATGTGCTGAAAGAGAGCCCACACAATGATGAAGAAGTGCGACAACTGAAGGCACTTCTAAGAAAGAAGCTTCTAGGACAAAAAGGAAAGGAAGAAGAGAAGACGACGGGGAGCGGTCATCACGACTACTCCCGACAGCCTTACAACTACAACCGTCTCAACTCAAACAACCATTATCTTTCTATTCCTATGGGAAAACCTCCACAGTTTGACGGAAGCGACTATACAATGTGGAAGTACAACATGAAGATGCATCTAATATCCCTAAATCCTAGTCTATGGCACATCGTTTGCGCTGGCATAGATATCCTGGACACGGATGAAGAACTCACCCCAGAACAAGAACAAGAGATTCATAGAAATGCACAAGCTGTCGCCGTGATCACATCATCATTAAGTAGAGAGGAATTCACCAAGATTGATGGCTTAGAAAGTGCAAAGGAAATCTGGGATACACTTAAGACGGCTCACGAAGGAAATAGATCGGTTCGTGAAGCAAAAATAGAAATGCTTGAAGGAGAGTTGGGAAGATTCGCTATTGAAGAAGGCGAATCACCTCAATACATGTACAATCGGATGAAGGCAATCATCAACAAGTTACGTGCCTATGGAAGTAAGAAATGGACGGATCACGAGGTAGTCAAGAGAATGATTAGAGCCTTCATGCCAAGAAATGTCACACTCTGCTCAATGATTAGAGAAAGCCCCGATTTTCATAAATTGACCCCCGATGAGTTGTTGGGGAAGATCATAAATCACGAGATGATGGAGAAAGAGGCAAAATACGTCAAAGACTTGGCCGAACTCACTTCCTCCAAAAGGAAAGAGGTCGCTCTCAAAGCTACATGCCAACCCAAACTCAAAGAAGCTCGTGAAGATCAAGACGATGGGCACACAAGTGACGAGAGCACCGACGTTGATGATGAGGAAGTGGTACTCTTTATCAAGAAGTTCAAGCGAATGATGAAAAGAAGACACATCAACAACTCAAATGAAGGCAAAAGCAAGGACAAAGGAAAATCCAAGGCTCGACGCACTTGCTACAACTGCGGAGAGTATGGTCACTTCATGATGGACTGCCCCTATGAAGAAAACAAAAAGAAGAAGGAAACAAGATCTCAAGAAAAGAAAATTTTCAGAAAAAGAAGACAAAACCATCAAGCTCACATTGGCAAGGAGTGGGACTCAAACGACGAGTCCTCCTCCGATGAAGAAGAAGAGATGGACACTATTGCAATCAAGAAGCCTACTATGAAGGCCACACTCTTTCCAAACATGGGAGGACAGGACATGAACAGCCACACTTGCCTTATGTCTAAGGAAGGCAAGAAAAAGGTACGGCTCACTCCTCCTACGCTAAATTCCTCTATTGATGACTTTGACAGCTCTAGCGATAACGAAGAAATGTTTAGAGGACTAAGTAAAATTGCTCTAAAGAAAATGGAAATGTTGTCGAACGAAATTTTTGAGAAGGAAGAACTTCTTGATCGACAAGAAGATATGCTCATCCGTGAGAGGAAGAGATATCAGGAAGTTGAAAAGCTTCTCGAGCTTGAAAGAGAGAAGAACAAGTCGCTTGAAGTTGAGCTAGTCTTGAGTAAGGAAACTTACTCAAAGCTAAAAGACTCGCATATTGCAATCAAGGAAGAACTTGCTAACTTGTCAAAAGTTAACAAGATCCTTGAGGTGCAAGTTGAGTCGCTCAAGCAAAGTGACTCTTCTTCCTCCAAGAGCTCTTCCTCCAAAGATATGAGTTCGACAACAATCGGAACTTGCACTTGCTCTAGTAAGAAGAATATTATTTCTAATACATCAACTTGTCGTAATATGCATGCCCCTCCAAGAGGCATCTTTGATAAGGAGAAGATCAAATATGCACGCAGTGCATACATGGTCACTAGACCTCCTAATATCAAAGATGGCCTTGGTTTTGATAAGAACAAACACATGCCTACTTCTAATCATGCTAAGAATAGAATTGTCTTTGTCAAGGAAAAATCTCATGAATCTGAACCACAAACATTGTTTCATACATTTAATGCTTCTTATGTTCTTATGAAAGCCAAAAATGGAAGAGTCATTGCCAAATATACAGGGCCACGCCACAAGAACTTGAAAACTTGTGTGTGGGTGCCAAAGACTCTTGTGACTAACCTGAGAGGACCCAAGCAAGCTTTGGTACCTAAAACCAAGGAATAATTCTTTTTTGTAGGCTTACTCCTCCGACGGAACAAAATGCGTACTTGATAGCGGATGCACAAATCACATGACCGGAGAGAGAGGTATGTTTGTGGAGTACGAGCACAACAAGGATCCAGGTGAAGGCATATACTTCAGAGACAACAGCCAAGGAAAGGTTCTTGGTAGCGGTAACATTGAAATATCCTCTCAACATACCTTATCAAATGTTTTACACGTAGATTCTCTATATTATAACCTTTTGTCAATATCCCAACTATGCGACAAAGGTTACAACTGCTTATTCACTGATGAGGGTGTGACTGTTTTTAGAAGAAGCGATGGCTCGATTGCATTCAAGGGAATGTTGAAGGGCAAGCTTTATCTAGTTGACTTCAACAAAGATAAAGCCGAACTCAACACTTGCTTGGTTGCTAAGAACAACATGGGATGGTTGTGGCATAGACGGCTAGCCCATGTTGGGATGAGAAATCTGCAGAAACTTCTAAAAGGTGGTCACATCCGTGGTCTTAAGGATGTGGTTTTTGAAAAGGACAGGCCGTGCAGCGCTTGTCAAGCAGGAAAACAAGTCGGAGCACCACACCCCGCCAAGAATGTGATGACCACCGCAAGACCGCTGGAACTTCTCCACATGGATCTTTTTGGTCCAGTCTCGTACATCAGCATCGGCGGTAACAAATACGGTTTAGTAATTGTTGATGATTTTTCAAGATTTACCTGGGTATTTTTCTTGTATGATAAATCAGAAACTCAGAGGATCCTCAAGAAGTTCTTAAGAAGAGCTCAGAATGAATTCTCATCAACCATAAAGAACATCAGAAGTGACAACGAGACAGAATTCAAGAATCTCCAAGTTGAAGAGTTTCTCGATGAAGAAGGGATAAAGCATGAATTCTCAGCACCCTACTCCCCTCAATAAAATGGAGTGGCCGAAAGGAAGAACAGAACATTAATCAAAATGGCGAGAACCATGTTGGATGAATACAAGACATCAGATCGGTTTTGGGCAGAGGCGGTGAACACTGCTTGCCATGCCACTAATCGACTGTACCTCTATCGACTACTGAAGAAAACTCCATATGAGCTCCTTACCGGTAAAAAGCCAAATGTCTCTTATTTCAAAGTTTTTGGTTGCAAATGTTTTATTCTGAACAAGAAACAGAGGGCCTCGAAGTTCGCTTCAAAGTCCAATGAAGGATTCTTGCTCGGTTATGATCGAATGCCTACGCCTATCGTGTCTTCAACAAGGTGTCCGACCTTGTTGAAGTAGCACGTGACGTAGTGTTCGATGAATCTAACGGCTCACAAGTGGAGCAAGTTGATAAGTGTGTGCTAGATGAAGAGGAAGCTCCATATGAAGCACTGAAGAAAATGGGACTTGGCGATATCTTACCACAAGAGCAAACATTCGACTCAAATGCACAAGTTGAACCTCAACGCGGAGGCAATGATCAAGGGGGAGCCCTTGCACAAGATCAAGAGGAGGAAGGTCAAGAAGATCAGGACCATCATGGAAGCAATGGTCTAGGGGGAGACAATGCACATGAAGATAATGAAGAACAAGCAACTACACAAGCTCCACACCCAAGAGTACACCAGAGCGTGCAAAGAGACCACCCCGTCAACAACATCATGGAGATATTGCAAAGGGAGTAACTACTAGATCTCGAGTTGCAAATTTTTGTGAATCCTACTCTTTTGTGTCTTTTCTGGAACCATACAGGGTAGAAGAAGCCTTAGGGGATCCAGACTGGGTGATTGCAATGCAAGAGGAGCTGAACAACTTCAAGAGAAATGAAGTATGGGAGCTAGTGGAGAGACCAAAGGTGAACATAGTCGGAACTAAATGGGTCTTTCGGAACAAGCAAGATGAACATGGAGTAGTAACAAGAAATAAGGCAAGACTGGTGGCCAAAGTTTATTCTCAGGTCGAAGGTTTGGACTTCGATGAAACTTTCGCTCCTGTAGCTAGACTTGAGTCCATTCATATTTTATTGGCATATGCTACTCACCATAATTTTAAGCTGTATCAAATGGACGTCAAAAGTGCTTTCTTAAACGGCCCAATCAAGGAGGAAGTTTACGTGGAGCAGCCACCAGGATTCGAAGACCCGAAGTATCCCAACCATGTCTACAAATTGCGTAAGGCTCTCTATGGCCTCAAACAAGCTCCTCGAGCTTGGTATGAGCGTCTTAGAGATTTTCTAATTCAGAATGGATTCAAAATTGGTAAAGCCGACTATACACTTTTCACTAAACATTGTGATGATCATTTATTTGTATGTCAAATTTACGTTGATGATATTATCTTTGGATCAACCAACAAATCCTTCTGTGAAGAGTTTAGCAAAATTATGATAGATAGGTTTGAGATGTCAATGATGGGCGAATTAAAGTTCTTCTTGGGATTCCAAGTCAAGCAACTAAGAGAAGGTACATTTATAAGCCAAACCAAATATACACAAGACATTCTCAAGAAATTCAATATGGACAAAGCCAAGCCCATCAAGACACCCATGGCCACAAATGGACATCTCGACCTCAATGAAGACGGTCCAAATGTAGATCAAAAGGTATATCGGTCCATGATTGGCTCTTTACTTTATTTATGTGCATCTAGGCCAGATATTATGCTTAGTGTTTGCTTGTGTGCAAGGTTTCAAGCTGCACCTAAAGAGTGTCATTTAGTTGCTGTAAAAAGAATCCTAAGGTACCTTGTGCACACACCCACCTTGGGCCTTTGGTATCCCAAAGGATCCAAATTTAACTTGATAGGATATTTTGATGCCGACTATGCAGGATGCAAAGTTGATATAAAGAGCACGTCAGGGACTTGTCAGTTTCTTGGTAGGTCCCTGGTATCTTGGTCATCTAAAAAGCAAAACTCCATTGCCCTTTCCACAGCAGAAGCAAAATATATTGCAGCCGGTAGCTGTTGCGCCCAATTACTTTGGATGCGGCAAACCCTTAGGGACTACGGCTACAACCTTAACCAAATCCCACTTCTATGTGACAATGAAAGTGCTATAAAAATTGCACACAACCCAGTAGAGCACTCAAGAACTAAGCACATAGATATCCGTCATCATTTTCTTAGAGATCATTCATTAAAAGGTGACATTGCTATTTCACATGTTAGAACTGAAAAACAACTTGCAGATATTTTTACCAAACCATTGGATGAGAAAAGGTTTTGTGAACTTAGGAATGAACTTAATATTCCTGACTCTCGAAATGTGGCTTGAAACGTTGCACATTTGGTTGATACTTCAAATGTTACATTTTATTGCTAAAACTGCCCCTCACTTTTTTTCCAAAGAAAACTATTTTTAATGAAGAAATCTTGGAATTTATGACCATGGTTTTGTGTTGATTGCTTTCTAGTCATAATCACCAAGATTATTTGCAAAACTTGTCCTTGGATCACTATTAGTTATCTCCAAATACTTAGTTTGTCCAGTAACACCGGACAAGTCAGGTTTGCCACCGGACTAGTCCGGATAATCCCTCTTCCTAGGGTTTTCAGGGACACCGGACTAGTCCGCCCTCAGATCGGACTAGTCCGGTCGGCTGCCTATATAAGCAGCTGGCCCGTTTCAAATCTCCCTCCACTTGACCTAAACCCTCTCCTCTCAAACCCTAGCCCCCAAAAGGTGATTTTCGAGTTGAGCCCTCAAAATCCAAGCTCTCTCCGTGGGAAACTCTGCCCTCGACGAGTTGGTACTCCTCTCCAAACTCATCCGGACAGATTTGCGCTCCTTCAACGCGAATCCTCAAATCTTGGTAAATTTCTCCCTAAAATCAATCTCTCAACTTTTCTAGTCCTAGTTTATTTCTCTTGATTCTAAGGAAGTACATTAGCTTCAGAGATGTATTACTTTCACCTTCATACTCATTTGCACCCTAGATAGAAGTTGTGATTCCAGTTTTGTTAGGGCTCTTGTGCCAGGCCGGACTAGTCCGCACTCTGAAACCGGACAAGTCCGGTCTCTGACACTTGAATCCTCACATCACCTTCATTCTCAGTTCATTCTCATCTAAATCATGAACTCCTTGTTAGGCACGATGTCTTCAAGCTCAGATGACAACTCCTTCCATGTTGATAAAGAAGTTGAGCGCGAAAAGGTGAAGAGAGCCAAGGAGAGGTACATGAAGAAAAGGCATGATGTAAATGTGCACTCTCCACCCTCTGACGACAACTTGCCCACGAAAAGGAGGGTAGTTGTGAAGAAGGCCCAAGGGAAGGCCGGTGAGAGCTCCTCAGGGCCAAAGAAGACTCTCAACAAAGGAAAGGGACTTGCTAGTGGTCCCATTGGACCCTTGAAAATGAAGAACCCAAGTCACCGCAACAGGCAACGCTCAAGTAAGGATTTCACTGGAAAAGGGGGTGAGCTTGCCGACAGCTTCAGGCAGGTTGATGTGTATGCTCAACCTCGGCAATGCTCAGACCCAAGATTTTGGAGCAACTTCCGTGCCGACTACTACGAGCATGTGTACATGAAGATGAAGAATCCCGTTGTGAAGAGTCAATGGGTGAACATAGGGTACATGCAGTCAAAGAAGTATGCTGCTTTCCGTGAGGTGGTTGAGTCCCTAGAGAGGCACGGACTGAAGGAACTATTTTCCTTTGAAAATGACTGGAACAATGAGGTGATCGCCCAATTCTACTCTACCCTCTACTTTTCTCGGGGTGATGGAGACAGTCTTACTTGGATGACCCATGGTTCCAAGTATAGTGTCACTTATGATGAGTTTGCAAGGATTCTCCACCTTGAGCATACCTTGGATCATGATCTAGTCATCCACAATTTGCAACCCCTGGAGAAGGATGAGCTCACATTTCTCTATGACACAAGGATGCCGTATGTTGCTCCCACTATCAAATATTTGAAGCCCTTCTATGTGGTCCTCAACAGAATTTTGAGGAAGACAATAGCCCCAAAAGATGGAGATGCGGGGACTATTCAAGGAACCTTGAGGACCCTAATGAAGGTCATTGGTGGGAGGAGACCGTTCAATGTCTTTGAATACATCTACAATGACATTGTGAACATCTCAATCACTCCAAACAGATCTTGTGGGTACGCCCCGTACATCATGTACATGATTGAGAAGGTGACTGGACTTGAGTTCATCAAGGATGTTCACCACACGGGGATGAAACCGCAAAAGCCCACCGAGTACACTCTACCTTCAGCTCCTGATGCACCTCCCTCCCCTGAAGCTGAGAGGAGGACTAAACAGGCTCGAGATGTGAATGCAACAAGATCCTCAGCTCCTCCTCCTAGCTCTGCACCTGCTCATCAACCCTCCGGTGGTGTGCTCAAAATGCTCACCTCTATCTTTGCCTGCTGCCGCAAGATTGAAGTCAGGCAGAAGAAGCATCAACAATATGTCAATGCCAACATCAAAGCAATCTACGACAAGCTGGAGATTGAGCCGGTGGGATCCCCGCGCGCCTTCGAGGACTCCGAGGAAGAGTCCGCTCTGGCAAATGATGGTGATGGTGGTGAAGATGAGGACCGGACCGAGACGGAGGAAGAGAGTGACGATGAGTGATTCCCCTCAATTTTTCCCTTTTTGGTGCCTTGATGCCAAAGGGGGAGAGATTGAGACTAGGATAGATTAAGACTAATAATTTGAGAGTCGTTGGTGCCTTTATGTTTTTGTGATCAAGGACATGTGTACTTAATTTTTAAAACCTTGTAATGCACTATTTCGTCTTTTATGAGTGATGCTTATTGTTGCTTGGATGATTATCTTTATACTCATTGTTGATTATCTTT
Organism: Tuctoria greenei; assembly: GCA_036927565.1. Lineage (NCBI taxonomy): Eukaryota > Viridiplantae > Streptophyta > Magnoliopsida > Poales > Poaceae > Tuctoria > Tuctoria greenei. The sequence goes on along the minus strand of JAYESD010000002.1, from coordinate 70,238,258 downwards.
ACTTCATCACACCTTGTTGATCACACACTTGTTAGGCACCCCACCATAAGGTGTGTATATATGTGAGAAGTTGTTTTGTGGACTTATCATTATTCTCATATGTGCACACCTTATGAAAATCAAGATTTTATTCTCAATTGTGATATCTCAAATGGTTGTCATCAATCACCAAAAAGGGGGAGATTGTAAGTGCATCTAGGATATCACTTGTGGGTTTTGGCTAATTGATGACAAACATATGAGATCCTAATGAAACTACTGAGATGATTGCAGGACAAACAAGTGAAACATTTCGATGCACACAAAAAGGTGAAAAATGAAGTGGTGTTCAAAGAGAAATACTTTGATGAAGCTTGGAAGACCAAAATAGATTTTGAATGTATAGGGAGTGTATGAAAGACACACTCCAAGAGCTCACAACTTTGCGTGAGGGTAAGGGATTAAAACTAACCTAACTTTAACAAAGCATCGGACTAGTCTGATCATGGACCGGACTAGTCCATTCACCTTTCTGGAATCCCACTCACAAGGAGACCGGACTAGTCCGTTCATCCACTGGACTAGTCCGTTGATGTTTCTGGAGTCTCTCATACTGAGGGACCAGACTAGTTCGATCATTGACCGGACTAGTCCATTGAACTTTCTGTAATCTCCCATTCATGGAGATCGGACTAGTCCGCAGACTAGTCCGATGAACTTTCTGGAGTCACTTTCACACAGATCCGGACTAGTCCGATGTTGGACCGGACTAGTCCGGCAAACTTTCTGGACCTCGAAACACATTGGAACCGGACAAGTCCGGAATTGCACCGGACTAGTCCGGTGTTAGGGTTTTTCAACGGCTAGCTTTTGGAAACCCTATAAATAGAGAGTCCACGACTTTCCTATGAACATACACTTCGAATATTGATCAAAGAGAAAACCCTAGCGCCGCCACTTCGTCCCAAGAGCCCAAAACACATCTCCCATACATCTAAAGTTCAAAAAGAGTGAAATCAATTGAACACTTGGATTCGGGATTGGGAGATCGTCATTCTTTCATTGCGAGCTCTTGGTGTTTGATCTTTCTACACTCATACTTTGCATTGTAATACTTTGGAGTGTACTTGATCACTTTTTCATTGTAATTCTCGTGGGAGCCCTCAACGTGTGAGGTTGCCCCACAAACTTGGTGATTACCCGTGATAGTGGAATCAAGTCGGCCTTCGTGGTGACTTGAGGAGGGAAAGGGTTGGAGACCCGGCTCTGTGTGAGCTTCCTCAACGAGGACGTAGATCTCGTGGTGAGATCGAACCTCGGGAAAAATTCGTGTGTCTTGTGTCTCATTTACTTTATAATTTTGTTCATTAGATCATTTGAGTGCTAAACTTCAACATAAGGCAATTAGAAGTTACACCTGCATTCTTATATTAATATCAAGTACAAATATCAGTTTTTCTCAATTCCGCTGCTAAAGAAATTTATTTTCCCAATTAACACCTGATCAACACACATAATTTTTGCACACCGGACTAGTCTGCCCACACAACCGGACTAGTCCGGCCAACTAAGTTTTGACGATTCTATTAAGTGTGCAGGAAATTCAAAAGGCCAATTCACCCCCCTCTAGGCCACATTCAGGATTCACTAGTGTTGAGAATACTCTTTAAGGGGAAGTGCTACAACGGTATTTCTGTGCATTTGTGGATTATTCTGTTTTTGTAAGAAATAGCAACAACCACTTCATGCTCCTATTGATGAGGGTCTTGAGCCGGTTGTACATTTCTTGAGGGGTCTCACCATCTGCCATGACAAATTTTCCAAGTTCTCCCTCTATCATCTCAATCTTTGCTTCATGCATGGATCAGTTGCCTTCATGAGCAATCTTGAGAGTGTCCTAAATCTCCTTAGCATGCTCCAACACGTCTGCTTTGTTGAACTCTTCTTGGCTCAAGGAGGAGTTGAGCACGACCATCGCTTGAGCGTTTGTGGTGAATTTGTTGCTCTTTCTCGGGAGTGAGCTCTTCATTATCCACGGGTATATCTACACATGTGCAAACAATGTGCCAAAGGTTGGGATTGAGAGAAATAAGATGAAATTTCATGTTATGCTTCCACATTGTATAGTTAGTACAATCAAAGTGAGGTGGTTTGCCCAGAGAAATAGACAAGTAGTTGGAATGAGAATTTAAAAGCTCATAATTAAAAGGATATCGTGTGTAGTCCTCTTGGCTCTTCTTGAGCTTCTTCTCCTTCTCAAGTCTTTTCCTCCTCTTAGACTCATCTTTGGCTTTTTGAAGAAGATTCACAAGTTTCATCACTTCTTCATCTTCATCTTCACTTGACACGTCGAAGGGAGGAGGTACTGGCTTTGTGTTCTGAGTTGCATTGATCTTGAGTGGTGGAGGGTTCGATCCTTGTGTTTCATTTTGCAGTGTTCTTGCTGGTTCCGGTGGTGTCTTGGGCTGGCAAGTCCTTCTTGCCGCTTTCCCCATCTCCTCTCCAAACCGTTAAGCTTTAGAGAGAGTTAGGCTCTAATACCAATTGAATGTTGCTAGAGGGGGTGCACAGGCTAAAATTCTGAAATCACTTAATTAAAACTTAATCAGCAACACAAGAGGGTACTAGTCCAGTCTTGGGGCAGACTAGTCCGGTTAGTTATTTCAAATGTGAGAAATGTTGGATTTTTATAGTAGTTTTCTGTAATCTACTTAATGTGAGATGAAGTACAACTAACTAGCAACCTATATAATCAATTGCAAGTACTAGAAACAAGTTATGAGCAAGATATGAGGTTGATCACAAATTGCAAGTGACGAACGATAAAAACCCTAAAAGTGATCTAGCGATGAATGAAGGTAAAAGATGCAAGAGACACACAAATTTTATCTTGAGTTCAGTTCCATGGATGAACCTACTTCCCCGTTGAGGAGTCCACGAAGGACTGAATCTCTTTCAACCCTACCCTGAGCAAGCCACCACAAAGGGCGGCTTGATCTCCACTAAATAAAAGGGTGAATAAAATGATTCTTTGGGCAACTCACAACCTGAGGTTCTCACAACAACTTGGGTCACTTAGAGATCGAAAAACAACTCAAACAAACTCATGTCAACAGCTCAAATCAAGAGAATCAACCAAGAGCTCAAGAACGGTCACACTCCTCTCTCTTCTCACAAATCCCACAAACCCTCAAGATTCGCTCTTAGGGCTCAAAGATGTGAAGAGAAAGGCTTAGAGAGGCTCTTGGAAGGCTATGGCGACACTAGGGTTCGAGAGAGGGCAAGGAAAGGCCGAGGGATCCCTTTTTTAGGATTCCCGACACTTGATCGTTGCCACCACTAAAGTCCAAACTAGTCCGCACAACCACCCCGGACTAGTCCGGCCTGAGGAGATCACTAACGTCACCAGGATCAACAAACTAAAGTCCCTGGCACCTTTTGAATTCAAATGGTCATAAGACCCTGTGCTAGTCTGTCCAAAAACGGACTAGTCCAATCTCACTCACAACATTTTGTTCTGGGTGAGAACGGACAAGTCTGGTCCAGGCGGACTAGTCTTTCCACCCCCCCCCCCCCGAGGCGGACTAATCGATCCTACCAAAACTTAGTCCCTACAGTCAACCAACTTCTCAGAATAGACTAGTCTGACAAAAAAACAGACTAGTACGAACTCACACAGTACCTCTTGGTTCGTTCAGAAATGGACAAGTCTGCTTGAGCAGGCTAGTGCCGTCCCTCAGGGCGGACTAGTCCGGTCTTTCAGGACTTAGTCCCAGAAAGGCTCAGAACAGTCACCATAGACTAGTCCGCCCCCAAATAGACAAGTTTGATCTCACACAAAAACCCTTGGTTTGCCTAATATCGAAGCAGTCCGATTGTTCCATAATAGTTCGGCCTCTAGACCCCGACAAGTCCGGCCTCTTCCTTAGGGCTGCCTAGACTTAACTCTCCAACTAACCTAATCGTACTATGAGCACTTAGGTGATTCTAAAACACTTGACTTGTTGAAAACTCTCTATAACAAGGCTCAACTCGGCACAAGAAATTTTAAACCCTAATTTCTACTCTTCGAGTTTTTCGACACCTTTTACACTTTTTTCCTTTTTGAGAGTTTCCGATTCCATTTCAACTTCGATGACCTGTGCTTACACTCATAAAGCTCATAAGTCACTTAATTGTCATCATCCATCATCCAAAGCTCATGGAGATTACCTAGATGCACTTTCAGAGGCGACAGAGAAGGCCTGATAGAGGTGGCTAGATGGGCGAGGCTAGTCGGGCCGGCCCGAAGCACATCCAATTCGGCCTGTCCTGCGCACGGCACAACACGAAGGAGTATCTGGTCATGCCGCCTCGTGACGCGGCACGAGCCATGCCTGGGCTCAGCTTCAAGCCCGACACGACACAGTTAATTGTAGCCCTGATTGGTTCAATGGTGGGTAGCCTAGCACGACACGTCCTGCCTGAGCTCGCAGTGGCTATATAACCCTGAACGCTAACCTTAATCTGCCTCCCTATCTTCGCTCCTCTCTGCCTCTGTGCCTCCGCCACGTAGGCATGGCCTCCGGAAAGTCACCTAGAGGGGGGTGAATAGGCAATAAGACCTGAAATGGCTTAATCAAATGAGATTAAATTACTGAGGCCGGACTTGTCTCGACAGGGACGGACTAGTCCGCTCAGAACAGGGTGAAAACCTATAAAAAAAATTTCTACATGTTATTTGTGGAATTTAAGTTCAACAAAGATGTAGGTAATGTGTAGTAATCTAGTACAACTTAGATTGACAATTGTAGGCAAATAGGTTACAAGATCCCAACAAGTTTAACGTGAAGAGCAATATGAACCCTAAAAGCAATTCTAGTGATTATCAAATGTAAAGCAACAAGAGAGACACAATTTATCTCATGGTTCAGCTCCACGAAGAAGCCTACATCCACGTCAAGAAGTCCACACAAGGACCGGGTCTCACTTGACCCTTCTCTCACCAAGCCACCACAATGGCCGGCTTGGTTTCCACTATATCAATGGGTAATCACCAAGTTTGATTGGGCTGCTCACAAGATGAGGCTCCCACAAATCAATACAATGAGGAGCACACGAAGCTCAACTCACACAAGCCACAAAACACAACACAATGTGCAAGAGATCAAAACGAGAGCCAAAGCGCGATGATATTCCTTCACTTTCCTCCTCCAACTCTAATCTCTTCAAGATTTGGTCATAGAGGGATAGTAGGACGAGTGGAAGGCTTTGGAATGCTCTAGGTCACTTGTGGTGGCGCTAGGGTTCAAAATTCATCAAATAGGGGTTGGGGGTCCCTTTTTTATAGGGATCCCGACAACTAACCGTTGCCACCAGGACAACCCCGGAGTAGTCTGGCCCTCTGCCACGGACTAGTCCGGCCTTCTGGGACCACCAACAATTTCACGTCATCGACCGACAAAATAGATGACGTGCACGCCAACGTTTGAATTTCAAATGGCCACTAACAACACTGACTAGTCTGGTTCACAATGGACTAGTCCGATGTAGGACAGAAAGGTTTGGTCCGTCCCAAAACAGACTCAACTCGGTAGGCCTGGACTAGTCCGGCCACAGGGGGCAGACTAGTCTGGCCCTCTAGGGTTTGCTCGACCTCACACTAAGTTCAAACGGACTAGTCAGTACAACCACGAACAAGTCTGAACTTTTCCAGAGAGCTTTGGTCTATTCCAAAACAGACAAGTCCGGTTTTTGGGGACTTAGCTCAAAATCCACTAAGGGATGAACGGACTAGTCTGTACTTGTACGGACAAGTCCGATCCCCTCCAGAGACCTTTACTCCGACTTAAAACAGACCTCTCTGCCTTGCCGGACTAGTTCGGCCCTGAGGCCCGGACTAGTTCGGCCCCGAGGCCCGGACTAGTTCGGCCTCGTATGGTTTTTCCTCATTTTTGCTTCTTACTTAGGTTTTTCTCTCAACCACCACTTTGATCCCTCTAGAATGATCTCAATGCACATGATACAACCACCCTCACACAAGATACGGCTCATATAAGCTCAACACCATAGAAACCCTAATTTCTACGCTTTAGTCTATGACGTCCATTTCGACCTTTTCCTTTTGAGGGATTTTGTCTCATTTGAACCATCACACATGTGCTTAAGATCAACCCAGCTTATTAGTCTCTTAATTGTCATCATCAATTATCCAAAACCCACGGGGATGCCTAGATGCACTTTCAATCTCCCCCTTTTTGGTGATTGATGACAACACATTAAGACTTCAACAAAAAGGATAATAATTTGTTTTCATAACATGTATTTGTATGAGTGACTCCCCCTCAATGTATGCATCATGAGTAAGAGAGATTGAGAGAGTTCTCATACATATACATGTTATGGTGGGTTGCCTAAGTGATGTGCTCATAAATTGTTATAAGGCAACAAATATGCAAGATAAACATGTAATTGAGGCAATACATCACAATTTAGACAAAATACATGAGAACATAGATTAAGTCTTACCAACTTGAAATGAGAGTTTTAAAAACATAAGTCCATAGTGGATCAATCTCTCCCCCATAAAACTATCTAAGTACCCCCTTCCAACCCCCTTCCAATCTCTCCACCTTTGGCATCAAGACACCAAAAAAGAAAAGAGCGAAAAAAGAGTCCTAAGATCTACTTCTCATCATCATCGGCGTCATCGTCATTGTTGTCTCCCAACCTTGTCGTCATTGTCGTCATTGTCACTCTCCATGGCTTCCAGGTCATCATTATCATCATCTTCGGACGAAGCCACCGTAGAGGTACCAACTTCACCGAATTGAGCAAGCTCCTCGGCGGTGAACTCTGGGAATGGAGTCATCTCCCCATCGCTCTCTGTGGTGGGAGACATGGGGATGTCCAGCTTGTCGCACATCGCCTTGAGATACTTCTCTTGGCCATGATCCATGCGATGTTGCCGAACTTCTGCTTTTCGACAAGAGGAGAAGATGGCTTTAAAGCATTTGAGGAAACCACTACCGCATTATGATGAAGGAGGAGGTGATGGAACGAACTGAGAAGAAGAAGCGGGAGGATCCGCATTCTTTCTTCTAGGGGCAGCTGGCTTCGGAGGAGGGATTTGAGGACGAAGCCTTCGGTGAGTGGTGTCCTTCTTGAAGGTGAGCCCGGACACCTTTTCGATCATGTACATGATGTAAGGAGCGTATCCACATGATCGGTTTGGAGTATGTGAGATGTTGAAGATGTTGTCAAAGATGTAGTCCACCACATTGAAACAGACATCTCCATCAATTAGCACCATCATGTGCTTTAAATTTCCTTGAATAATCCCCACATCTCCATCCTTGGGGGCAATAGTCTTCCGGAGCACCCGGTTGAGGACACTGTAGAAGGGCTTGATGTTCCTTATGTGCCCTGCTTCAAAAGGTACATGACTTGGATACAAGTACTCCAAAGTGTCTCGATCAACTAGCCTTAGGTTGGAAATGATGACCTCATTCTCCAATTGATCCTCCAGGTCTAGCAGCTGAGCGAACTCCCAGTAGGTGGCGGAGTATTGCTCTCCATGCATCACCCAAGTCATCCTCCTGTCTCCGTCGGTGTGGAAGTAGACAGTGGAGTAGAACTGAGCAATTACCTCCACATTCCAATCATACTGAAATTCCATGAACTTCTTCAAGCCATGGCGCTCTATGGCCTCAATCAAAGCATTGAAAGCCACGTGATACTTCTGGGCCATGTAGTCCCAATCGATCCACTGAGCATTTGTGACTGGAGTCTGCTTGGACATGTAGACTGTCCTGTAATAGTCACACTAGAAGTCACACCAAAAGTAGAGATCCACTATGCTCCTCTCCCATTGGTAGACATTTACATTCCTTAGATTCCTAGCCTTCTCAGCCCCTTTGCCTTTGAAGATGTTGGCATCGAAGGCAGTTGCACAGTTGGGGTTCCATGTAGGTGAAGACATCCTCAAGGGACCTATGGGTTGAGAGGCTCCCTTCTTGACCTTGCTTTCAGGCTTTTTAGCAACAAGGACTCTAATTTTGGGTGCAGCATCCACTGGTGCCTTGCCCTTGTCTTTTGATGACCTGGCTTCCTGAGTTCTAGTCTTTTCCCCCATAGTCACAAGTCCCTTCTTCTTGGGAGCTGCCTCGACTGCAGCTGAGTTGTGGGCTTCCCTCTGCTATTTCTTTGCTTTCATTGCCTCAGACTGGGATTCAAAATAGCCATGACAAGCTCGTCCTCCTCGCGCTTTCGACGTATAGTGCTTGCCTTCCCGCCTTGGCTTCGGAGTCAGAAAGTGGAACATACTCCGAATCCAACATTGTTGATGATAAGAGATGCAAAGGAATGTGCATAAGTCCAAGGAAGTGGATACATGGCATTAGAATTCACAAAATCGATCAAGGTTAGGGTTTTCACTATGTAACCCGAACTTGACCGCCCAGGGGCCGGACTAGTCCGTACCAAGCCGGACTTGTTCGCGCAGTGGTCGGACTAGTCCGGTACACACAACAAGAACCCTAATGTAGAGAAATTTTGCAAAATCTACAGATCCTACCACGAAAATTGAGGTACATGATCACAATGATGTGAACAACAACATTTGTGAAGAGGTTTCTATCAATAGACCTAAAAGAATTGAATTTGGAAGGTTTTAGGGTTAGGTCAAGAATACCTCTTCAAATCTTTGATTCGAAGAAATGTGGGTAAGGAATCGGCCTCTGATGCTTGGGGAAGAGTTCCCAGCACCCTAGGGCTTCAATCCACGGATTGAATCAAGATTCGGTGGTTGGAATAAAAAATCGCCGATTTTGGGGCGGTTTTTGAGCGTTTCAAGTGAGAGAGTGTTTGAATGGAAGTGGAGAGGTCGAGGGCTCCCTCAGGAGGTTAAGTCTCCAAGGGTCGGACTAGTCCAGTTGGGGACCCGAACTTGTCTAGCTAGCGGACTAGGTCCGGACTATTTTGAACCACTGGACTAGTCCGGTCTGGGGGGCGGACTAGTCCGGTCCTAAGGCTGAAAACTCCTATATATTGAGTTTTCAGTGGAGATTTGATCATTTTGAACTATATTTTCACAAAAGATCTTTGTAAACATGGTTAGTAAGCAATCAACAATAAAACTATGACCATAATTCACAAAGATTCAATAATTTGAAAATAATTTGTAGAAAATCGAGGAGGATGAGTTTTTTGCAAGCATGTGTGAATTTTGAATATAGAAATCAGATGTGCAAGACTCAAGCCACATTTCGAGAATCTAAGATATTGATCTCACTCCTAAGTTCACAAAATCTTTTCTCATCTAGGGGTTTGGTAAAAATATCGGCCAATTGTTTTTCGGTTCTCACATGGGAGATTGCAATGTCTTATTTGATGGAGTGATCTCTCAAGAAGTGGTGGCAGATATCGATGTGTTTGGTCCTTGAATGCTCAACTGGATTGTGGGCTATTTTGATGGCACTATCATTGTCACATAGGAGGGGGATATGGCATAAGTTTATGCCATAGTCCCTAAGAGTTCGTCGCATACGAAGAAGTTGTACACAACAACTTCCGGCGGTGACATACCCCGCTTCGGCTGTGGAAAGAGCAATGAAGTTTTGTTTCTTTGAGGACTAAGACACTAGAGATCTACCAAGGAATTGGCATGTTTCGGAGGTACTCTTCCTATCAAATTTGCACCCCACATAGTCCGCATCGGGATATCCAATGAGGTTAAACTTAGAGCCTTTGGGGTACCAAAGTCCTAGGCTTGGTGTGTGAACTAAATATCCAAGAATTCTCTTAACGACGGTCAAATAAAACACCCTAGGAGCAGCTTGAAATTTAGCACACATACACACACTAAGCATGATATCGGGCCTAGATGCACATAAGTAAAGCAATGAACCTATCACGGAACGATATACCTTTTGGTCCACACATGGACCATCTTCATTGAGATCGAGATGCCCATTGGTTGCCACAGGAGTCTTGATGGGTTTGGCCTTGTCCATGTCAGTCTTGTGTATACTTAGTTTGACTGATGAATGTGCCTTCCTTGAGTTGCTTCACTTGAAAACCTAGGAAGAACTTCAACAGCCCCATCATGGACATCTCAAATCTTTTGGTCATTATCTTGGAAAACTCATCACAAAAAGCTTTGTTAGTAGAACCAAATATAATATCATCGACATATATTTGACAAACAAACAAATCATCATTAATATGCTTAGTGAACAGAGTGTAATCCGCCTTCCCAATTTTAAAACCATTTTGAGTTAGAAAGTCTCTAAGGCACTCATACCAAGCTCTAGGAGCTTGTTTGAGGCCATAGAGAGCCTTAAGCAATTTGTACACATGGTTTGGGAATTCTTCATCTTCAGACCCGGGGGGTTGATCCACATACACCTCTTCCTTGATTGGACCATTGAGGAATGCACTCTTGACGTCCATTTGATATAGCTTAAAATAATGGTGAGTAGCAAAAGCAAGTAATATACAAACTGATTCAAGCCTAGCTACGGGAGCAAAGGTTTCTTCAAAATCCAAACCTTCGACTTGTGAATACCCCTTGGCCACAAGTCGTGCGTTGTTCCTTGTAACCACCCCATTCTCATCTTGTTTGTTGCGGAACACCCACTTGGTGCCTACAACATTCACATTAGGCCTCTTCACAAGCTCCTATACTTGATTTCTTTCGAAGTTGTTGAGCTCTTCTTGCATGGCCATCACCCAATCCAGATCTTGTAGTGCTTCTTCAACCTTGTGAGGCTCCAAAGAAGAAACAAAAGAGTAATGTTCACAAAAGTTTGCAACACGAGATCGAGTAGTTACCCCCTTGGAGATGTCTCCAAGTGTATTGTCAACGGGATGGTCCCATTGAACACTTTGGTGCACTCTTGGGTGAGGCGCTTGAGGTCTTGAATCTTCATCTTCGTCTTCCTCGTTTTCATTGTCTCCCCCTTGATTGATGCCTCCATTTCCATCTTCTTGGATCACATCTTGGGGGGCTTGATATTGATCATTTGAGGAAGAGCTTGCTTGATGTGTGAGATGGTCACTTGGATCTTGAGGTTGTTCTTGTGGTCGTATATCTCCAAGTGCCATCCTTCCTATCACCACTTGTGGAGCTTCTTCTTGATCTAGCACATGACGATCAACTTGCTCCACTTGGGAGCCATTAGTCTCATCAAACACTATGTCCCGTGCTACTTCAACAATTCTGGAGGATTTGTTGAAGACACGATAGGCGTAGGTGCTTGAGTCATAACCAAGAAACTACCCTCATCGGACTTAGAAGCGAACTTCGGAGTCCTAGGCTTCTTGTTGAGAATGTAGCATTTGCTCCCAAAAACACGAAAGTAAGAAATGTTAGGCCCGTTACCAGTTAGGAGCTCATAAGACGTCTTATTGAGTATGAGGTGAAGATACAACTCGTTTATGGCATGACAAGCAGTGTTAACCGCTTCCGGCCAAAACCGGTTCGACGTCTTGTACTCATCAAGCATGGTTCTTGACATCTCTATTAGAGTTCTATTATTCCTTTCGGCCACCCCATTTTGTTGAGGGGAGTAGGGGGCCGAGAACTCATGCTTGATGCCTTCTTCATCCAAAAATTCTTCAACTTGAGTATTCTTGAATTTGGTGCCGTTGTCACTCCTTATGGTCTTGATACTTAAGGAGAACTCATTTTGAGATCACTTCAAGTATTTCTTGAGGACACCTTGAGTCTCACTCTTATCATGCAAAAAGAATACCCAAGTGAAACGTGAAAAATCATCAACAATAACAAGACCGTATTTGTTAATGCTAATACTTATGTAGGCAATTGGACCGAAGAGATCCATGTGTAGAAGCTCCAATGGTCTTGTTGTTGTCATAATGTTCTTTGATGGATGTGGAGCTCCAACTTGCTTTGCGGCTTGGCATGCACTACATGGCCTATCCTTTTCAAACACAACGTCCTATAAACCACGGATGTGTTCACACTTAAGAAGTTTTTGCAAATTCCTCATCCCAACATGAGCTAGCCTTCTATGCCAAAGTCATTCCATGTTAGTTTTTGCAATTAAGAATGTATCAAGTTGGGCTTTATCCGCGGAAAAATCCGCAAGATAGAGCTTTCCCTTCAGTACACCCTTAAAAGCAATTGAGTCATTGCTTCTCCTTGTGACGTCACACCTTTGTTAGTGAATAAACAATTATAACCTTTGTCACAAAGTTGTGATATGGACAAGAGGTTATAATCAAGTGAATCAACATGTAAAACATTTGAAATGGTTTGATTAGGGGATATAGCAATTTTACTAGTGCCAAGGAATTTTCCTTGCCTATTGTCCCCGAAATAGATTCCTTCACTTGGATCTTCATTTTGCTCATACTCCACAAACATCTTCCTCTCTCCAGTCATATGATTAGTGCATCCGCTGTCAAGAACCCACTTGGTTCTACCAGAGGAGTATTCCTACAAGAAAGATTTAAGCCTTGGCTTTAGGTACCCAAGTGGTGTTGGGTCCTTTGATGTTAGTCAAGAGGCACTTGGCACCCACACACAAGGTTTAGGACTCTTGCGGTGTGGCCCAACATACCTAGCATAAGATTTACCAAACTTGTTCCTTAATAACACATATGAAGCATCAAAATCATGGAACAATGGATGAGGTTCTTTCTTAGGAATTTTGGGTGATGTAGCGATGTTCTTTCCCTTATTATTGTATGAGCCTCCTTTGACAAAAACAATCAAGTCTTTGCCATTCTTGGGAGTTTTGGCGTTTTCCCTCATCTCCCTAGAATAACCAAGACCATCCTTGACAAGGGGATGTCTTGTGTTGACGTATGCACTACGTGCATATGCCATCTTCTCCTTCTCAAAGATGCCACCCTTTGGTGTTTGAGTGGTTTGTGCTAACTTAAGCTCATCTTTAAGTTTCATAATCAAGATTGAGCATTTGCAAGGTTGACGCACTTCGGATTTGACATGGAAGGTGATCTTGTAGAGGAAGAAGGGGCATTGACCTTGAGAGACTTCACTTGTGTTTTAAGGATCTTGTTAGCTTGTGTCAAACTAACAAGTTCATCCTTGAGCACAATTGTAGTGTTCTCAAGGTTTGAGCAAGTTTCCTTGCTCAAAGCGAGTTCACGCTCAAGTGCCTTGCTTCTTTCTCTTTCAAACTCCAAGAGCTCCTCAACCTCTTGACATCTCTCCTTTTGTTGGATGAGCATGTCCTCTTGACGGTTGATGAGCTCTTCCTTATCAAATATATCATCTGTCAACAACCTCAATCTTTTCAAGTTACTTTTACTCATATCCTTAAGCATAGGTTCATTTCCACTACTACTATCAAAATCATCATGCGAATAAATTGAATAGGATGATTTAGATTTAACCTTCTTTCTTCCCTCCTTGGCCATGAGGCAAGTTGGCCTTGATTTCTCCAAGTTGGGGAAGAGCTTGTTCCCCACAGTTGTTTTCTTCATAGCAATGGTTTCTATCTTCTCCTCTTCACCAGAGCAGGATTCCTCATTTGAATCCCACTCCTTTCCAAGGTGGGCATGCCCCAATTGCTTCTTCTTGAAGTACTTCTTCTCTTTGGACTTGCCCTCCTTCTTCTTCTTGTTTTCCTCATGTGGGCAATCCACAATGAAGTGGCCATACTCTCCACAATTGTAGAAAGCCCTCTTTGATCTTGTCTTGGGCTTTTCTTTGTTCTTGCTTTCATGATGGTAGATCCCCCTCCTTCTTCTATACATCCTCTTGAGGTTGTTGATGAAGAGTGCCTCTTCCTCATCGGTGTCGGGGCTCTCTTCATCACTCTCTTCCTTTTCTTATGATCTTGAGGATGTTGCCTTGAATGCAACATCCCTTTTCTTGGAGGAGGAGAGCTTTTGTAGATCATTGTAGAACATAGCTTCTTGCTCCATCATCTCATGGTTGACGATTCTCCCAAGCATTTCTTCGGGAGTCATCTTGTGAAAACCCGAACTCTCACGAATTTGTGAGCAAAGAGTGACGTTTCGAGGCATGAATGCTCGAATCATCCTCTTTACCACCTCATGGTCGGTCCACAGGGTGCTTCCATAACACCGACTCTTGTTGATGAGAGTCTTGAGGCGGTCATACATGTCATGGGGATATTCACCATCCATGATAGTGAACCTCCCAAGTACTTTTTCGATCATCTCGATCTTGGCCTCCCTAATGACATGGTTGCCCTCATGTGCCGTCTTGAGGGTGTTCCATATCTCCTTGGCAACCTCCAACCCTTCAATGCGGTTGAACTCTTCTCGAGTCAATGAGGAGGTAATCACTCCAACAATTGACCATTGCGATGGAGGAGGACATCTTGCTCTGAAGTGATGTCATCCTCATTCTTGGGAAGATGTACACCTATCATAACAATTTGCCATGAACTAGGGTTTAAGGAAATGTGATGCATCTTCATATTATGCTTCCACATAGAGTAATCATTTCCATCAAATTGAGGAGGTTTGCCAATGAGAATAGATAAATAGTGATTGCTTGCGGTTAGTTGCTCATAGTTGTAAGGATACCACGAGTAGTCTTGTGAACTACTCCCATTGTCGATGTTGATCGGAGCAATTGGCTTGATCTCCTTCTTGGGCACATTGAGCTTCTCACGAAGCCGTGCCTTGAGCATACGAACTTCTTCATCGTCATTTTGATCATCTTGAAGAACATCGACGTTCTTCGTGTTGGTGTCATCAACAATCACCGGAATCTCGTTGTCACCCCTTCCGGCTATTTCTTCTCCGAGTTGTTAGACTCTTGGTGGAGAAACCTGCTCTGATACCAATCGAAAGTAGCCTAGAGGGGGGTGAATAGGCAATAAGACCTGAAATGGCTTAATCAAATGAGATTAAATTATTGAGGCCAAACTTGTCTGGACAGGGCCGGACTAGTTCGCTCAGCACGGGGTGAAAACCTAAAAACTTGATTTCTACAAGTTATTTGCAAAATTTAAGTTCACCAAAGATGTATGCAATGTGTAGTAACCTAGTATAACGTAAATTGACAATTGTAGGCAAATAGGTTACAAGATTCCAACAAGATCAACATGAAGAGCAATATGAACCATAAAAGCAATTCTAGTGATTATCATATGTAAAGCGACAAGAGAGACACAATTTATCCCGTGGTTCAGCTCCACAAAGAAGCCTACATCCACGTTGAGAAGTCCACACAAGGATCGTTTCTCACTTGACCCTTCTCTCACCAAGCCACCACAATGGACGGCTTGGTTTCCACTATATCAATGGGTAATCACCAAGTTTGATTGGGTATACTCACAATTTGAGGCTCCCACAAATCAATACAATGAGGAGCACACTAAGCTCAACTCACACAAGCCACAAAACACAACACAATGTGCAAGAGATGAAACCGAGAGCCAAAGCGCGATGATATTCTTTCACTTTCCTCCCCAAACCCTAATCACTTCAAGATTTGGTCTTAGAGGGCTAGTAGTATGAGTGGAAGGCTTTGGAAGGCTCTAGGTCAATTGTGGCAGCGCTAGGGTTCAAAAGTCATCAAATAGGGGTCGGGGGTCCCCTTTTTATAGGGGTCCCGACAACTAACTGTTGCCACCATGACAACCTTGGACTAGTCCGACCCTCTGCCACGGACTATTACGGCCTTCTGGGACCACCGACAATTTCACGTCATCAATCGACAAAACAGATGATGTACGCGCCTACGTTTGAATTTCAAACGGCCACTGACAACACGGACTAGTCCGGTTCACAACAGACTAGTCCGAAGTAGGATAGAAAGGTTTGGTCCGTCCCAAAACGGACTCAACTGGGTAGGCCTCTAGGGTTTGCTCGGTTTCTCTCACACTAAGTCTCAAATGGACTAGTTCGTACAACCACAGACAAGTCCGAACTTTTCTAGAGAGCTTTGGTCCGTTCCAAAACGGAAAAGTCCGATTTTCGGGGACTTAGCTCCAACTTCACTAAGGAATGAACGGACTAGTCCGTACCCGTACGTACAAGTCCAATCTTATCCAGAGACCTTTAGTCCAACTTAAAACGGACCTCTCTGCCTGGCCGGACTAGTCTGGCCCCGAGGCCCGGAGTAGTCCGACCTCCGCTGATTTTTCTTCATTTTGGCTTCTCACTTAGGTTTTTCTCTCAACCACCACTTTGAGCCCTCTAGAATGATCTCAATGCACATGATACAGCCACCCTCACACAAGATACGGCTCATATAAGCTCAACACCACAGAAACCCGAATTTCTACGCTTGAGTCTTTGATGCCCGTTTCGACCTTTTCCTTTTCAGGGATTTTGTCTCATTTCAACCATCACACCTGTGCTTAAGATCAACTCTACTCATTAGTCTCTTAATTGTTGTCATCAAACATCCAAAACCCACGGGGATGCCTAGATGCACTTTCACCTCCCGGCCGCCGGCCCTCCCCTCGCCGGATCTGTCGAATGTAGGAGCGAGCGTGGTTAACCGGATAACCGTTAATCGAATTTAACCGCACCGAATTAACAAAAATTTGTAGTTAATTTCGTTTTTGATTATCAATTCAGTTACAAATTTTTTTTATTTGGTTTTCGATTTGTATTTTGGGTTTGGACTCGTAATAACTGAAATTTGATCCTAAATCCACAATATTTAGCCCAACAATGAACTAATGCCCTCGTTGTAACTCCGCGCCGTGCCGCCACCCTCCCACCTTTGCATCGCTCCGTCCTGCTACTTGCGGTTGTGCCACTCAAGAGCTGATGAGGACATCACAATAACAGAGACACACATTGAAACGCAAGGACCAATCACAAGAGCACGAGCACGGTTAATAAATCAGCAGGTGAATTCGCTCCTAACTTCTTTTGCATGTGAGTTTGAGAATAGATTGCTATGTGATGATTTAATTGTTATTATGAATAATGGAGAAGATCAAAAAGTGAAGGAAAGAGGCCTTGGGAGCATGGAGAACCAGCTGGGACGTCCACAAGTTGATGGAAGCAGTTTACAACTCGGACTCGAGTTCAACTCGGTGTCCAGGAGCAATCCACCTTAAAACGGACGCCCAGGAGGCATACGGACTCTGTTTTCGACGTTCTACATATGCACGGAAATATGAGAAGATAAAATTTCCAATGGTTCTGGTTCCACCTCAAAATTCCACCGGGGTCATTAAGAATCGTCAAAACAACTCGAGTCCAGATTTCTGTCCGATGCTGCGCCACCGAATCGGGCCTTTGGGCCTTGTATCCCTTAAGAGTCTATTAGGGACGCGTCTAATTGTGTTTTGGCCGAACCCTAGCCTTTAAATACTGCAGCCTCCGATCATATTCGGTGGGTTTTGCTTAAAATAACAATTTCACCGTTCTACGGTTTGTGAGACCCCAATTTCTCAATTTCAGATCGTGTCTTCTACGTTCTTGCTTGTGTTCTCGGTTCACTTGCAGGGATTAGCCTTCTTGGCGAGTTCAAGCGTGTGCCACACGGTTGATAACCAACGGAGCAGTGGTGTAGTAATTGCAGGGGTATTCGAACTGCTCGAGTGCCGCGGATCATCAATGTCGAGTTCTCTACCCCAATTGACTTACCTTTTGGAAGATCGGGCCTAAACCTACTCATCAATTGGTATCAGATTTCCAGGTTACCCGCGAGGTATCTTTGATTTCCTTCCATTAGATCGATTTTGTTTCATACCTAGAGTCCACAGAAAAGCCACAAAAAGAATTAGATCGGTTTTACAACTTCCTAAACTATAGTGTCTGCAGTTTCGTTTTTTAGTTTGCATTATTGAGTTTGCATTTGTGTGGTCGAGTCTTGTTGTTGGTTTAGCTTTTTGTTTTGGGTCCTAGTTATCATGTTTCGTCCTTGTTTTCTTGCTGTTCGACACCTATTCCACAATCCCTATATAACAAACCAATCCACCACGTTCATCGCTTTGCCTAGCTAGCCGCCTTGCGTGAACTCCCGCATCGCCAGCCCTAGATTAGGTGGCAAACCTTTGTGCCACTCATTCTTGAATCATCACACACCACCCTATTAGTTGATGTGCAAATTCCCGATCATTTTCATATCCGATTTCGAGTTCTGTTCTCAAACCGAGTTGGAATCAACATCAAAAATTGTAACTCGGACAGCCTACCTTAAAACGGCCATAAAAAACTTTCGCATACGAACTCGAAATCAGGCTATTTTTTTTCAAATTCATCTACGCGAAATTTCGCAACTGATTTTCTGTTGCATAGCCGCGTTCAGAGAAATTATATTGCCCGAATTCCCCTCGGAAGATAGGCTATCCGGCCTCCGAAGTTTCAGCACGAATTTTAAAGAATCTTCTTGATTTTCTATAGGCTGCATATTACATCCAATTGAGCTGCAAATTTGTGTGCTTCCTATCTTCGTGCTCCTGAGAATTGAAAAAATATCAAAACAAATATTACAAAAAAAGAAAAAAATGTGAAGAGCACGCATATTAAAGCAATTGGCCTATACCACTTGGTGCTGTTTTGTTGGCTATATCATTATGTCTTTCTTTTGCCTTGATACTTCCTTGTGTTGTGCTAGGCCCTAGGACACTTGGTTGACCAGAAACAGTTTCCTACATTGAATACTTATTCAATTTTGTTTACCTGTTAACAATTTTCTGCTTATTAGCCACCATATTGTGCCATCCAAGCTCCACCCTTCTCTTGAGCATAACAGGTACCTTTGCAATCACCCCACACTTCATTGGTTCATCTCACCGTACACACCACTTGCTGTGTCGGTAAGAACACTTGTAAGAGCGTGGTAAGACACTTGAGCGAGAGAGATTGTTTTCTTCCACCTTTCACATTTTCACTGTAGTTATAGGGATAACAAAATTTTGTTGTCTTTTGTTCCTAATAACAATGGAAGGAGAATACAATGATGACAAATGTGATCAACATGCTGAGTTACGTGATATGATGAAGACCATGATAGATATGTTCGCCAAATACAACGCATCAACGGAGGAGTCATTGGTGAACTTGACTCGCCAACTTGGCGACCTTGCTCTACAGATGAATATTTTTTAGGCTCATTTGCCTCTTGCTGGAAGACATGAAGACAATCCTTATGATGATATGGAAGATCACAACAATCAGCCAAGACTGCCACTTTATCGTCGAGGTATGGGAGGTAATAATCATAACAATTATAATCGTCCTCCTGATGATCCTTTTAATAAAGTGAAATTTACTATACCCTCTTTTTCTGGTGCTTATGATGCTGAGGCTTATCTTGATTGGAAGATGACAGTAGAGCAAAAATTTAATGCCCACCTTGTTCCTGAACAACATAGAGTTCGTCAAGCCACTAGTGAGTTTAAGGACTTTGCTATCATATGGTGGAATGAACTTGTTAAAACTAGAACTAATCCTCCAACATGGGATAGATTAAAGAAATCTATGCGTTTTCGATTTGTTCCTCCATCTTTTGAGCAGGACCTTCGCAAAAAATTGCAGCGCTTAGACCAAGGTAACATGTCCGTAGAGGAGTATTATCAAGAGTTACAAAAGGGTATGCTGCGTTGTGGGGTAGTAGAAGACATGGATGATAAAATAACTCATTTTAATGGGGGGTTGGGGCGTGAAATTAAGGATATTATTGATTACAAGGAATATGATACTGTTAATAGATTGTTTCAGCTTGTTATGTTGGCAGAAAAAGAATTGCAGGGCCGACAACAACAGCAACAACGCACAAGGAGCAAATTCATGCCACATTTAACGCCCACACCATACAAAACAGCACCATCTTCGACCCCCCCCCCCCCCCCCCCCCCCCGTGCAGCGACTACACCATCCAATGGTGGCCAACGAACTATACCTGCTGCTCCACCTTCTCGCGTGCCGGAGGGCAGCAAGGCGACATCATTCAAGCCTTCATCGTCCACTCCTTCTACGGGTCGTACTTCCGACATTAAGTGTCACCGCTACCAGGGACTTGGTCATATGATGAGAGATTGCCTGAGCAAACGAGCATACATAGCACGCGACGATGGCGGGTATGATAGTACTTCACATGTTTAAGATGAATATTCTCTTGCTACTAACTTTACAGATCCAAATGATGAACACACCGAAGAAGAGGTACTTGGTACAGTGGAGACGGAGAACTATAGGAGCATCATTGTGCAGCGTGCCTTGAGCTCCAAAATGGAGACCGATGACAAGCTACAACGACACAACCTCTTCTACATGTTTCTCGTTGACAAGGACTGCCGTGTACACACTATAATTGATGGAGGTAGCTGCAATAACTTGGTGAACACGGACATCGTTAAGAAACTTGGTTTGACAACAAGAGCACACCCTCATCCGTACCACATTCAATGGTTCAACAACAACGGTAAGGTTTGGGTAACACAAACAGCGAGAATACATTTTTTGATTGGTTCTTACAATGATTTTGCTGATTTTGATGTCGTTCTTATGGATGCTTGTTCGCTTTTATTGGGTCGTCCTTGGGAATTTCATAAAGATGTTGTTCATCATGGTAGAACTAATAAACATACTCTCATGCATAAGGGAAAGAAAATCACTTTGCTCCCCAAGACTCCTGCTGAAATTGTGCATTTTGAGAAGAGTAAAATTCGTGATAGCAAAGCAACAAAATTAGAATCTGAAAAACAGCAACTCATTAAGTTAAAATCATCATCGTTCCTCGCAAGTAAATCTGACCTTGCTGATTTATTTGATGCTAAGGGGATGTGCTATGCTTTAGTTTGCAAAGAAGCCATGTTTTCACTTCATGAATTGTCTATTGCATTGCCCCCTACTGTTGCTAACCTTCTGCAAGAGTTTGAGGATGTGTTTCCCTCTGAGATACCCCCTTGTTTACCACCGATGAGAGGCATTGATCACAAGATCGATTTGATTCCAGGAGCAAGTTTGCCAAATCGTGCAGCATACGGGGCAAATCCACAGGAAACTAAGGAAATTCAGCGACAAGTCCAAGATCTTTTGGACCGCGGGTAAATTCGTGAAAGCCTTAGCCCTTGTTCCGTTCCTGTTCTTTTGGTTCCTAAGAAATATGGTAGTGAGCACATGTGTGTTGATTGTCAAGCGATTAATAACATCACCATTCAATATCGTTATCCTATTCCTTGCTTAGATGACATGCTTGATGAATTGAGTGGTGCTATCATCTTCACAAAAATTGACTACATAGTGGTTACCACAAAATTATAATGGCACTAGGAGATGAATGGAAAACTGCATTTAAAACCAAGTTTAGACTTTATGAGTGGTTAGTCATGCCTTTTGGTTTAACTAATGCACCCAACACCTTTATGCAATTAGTGAATGAGGTTTTACGTGCTTTTATTGGACAATTTGTGGTGGTTTACTTCGATGATATCCTCATTTACAGCAAGTCATATGATGAACATCTTGATCATTTTGTGTTGTTTTTACTGTTTTGAGAGATGCACGTGTAAGACCTATGTGTGCTGAATACATTGGCTTGTAGTGAAAACACTTGGCTTTGATGATAAAAGTTTTGAATATCACTGAAATACATTTTTATCAAGGTCCGACTCTAGCTCTGAGCTACAGCAAGGTCCGACTAGCTTTGTTCAGCTCCGGTGAAGTTTTGTCTTTAGCTTCGACGTGTTTTTGATAGCTCCGACATGTTTTTGATAGCTCTGGCATGTTTTTGCTAAGCTCCGACTAGTTTTACAAGCTCTGGCGGTAGCTTGGTTGTACTAGTTTTGGTAAGCTCTGGTGCTAGGTTCTACTAGCTTTTGTTAGCTCTGGCTCAAGGTCCGGGTTGCTCTGGCAAGGTCCGGAACTTGACCGCAGTGCTTCTGCTTTTCATTTGCAATGTTTCGTACATGCTTTACATTGTTGGAAAGATTGCTTAGTATTCATTTGCTAAGTCTTTGGTGTGTTTTTGGTTGATATGGATGATATCGTGTTACTGTGATTTTGCAACATGCTTATGTGAGGTTCTCACGTAAGGTGTTGTGTTCGGAACTAACTTGAGTCAAGTCGAGGACTTGGACTCGTATGGATTGGTTGTTTATTCATGTGCAGGTGTTGCTTGAGTTCAAGACATGTCTGGTGATGGGATCCATTGGACTAGTCTCAGGGAGGATATGATGTTCCAAAAACCAAATTCAGGAGGAATTGTGGTTGAGCTGATCAGGAGGTTGCGCAATATGATTGAATCAAGAACAATGCATGTGAAGGTATTGTGGACGTTATTGGAAGATGTTTGCATGTGTGCAAGGAGTGCATGGACGTGGCTACATGGTTCCGAGACGTGATGAAGAGATGTGGACGTAAAGAGTTGGTCGGAAAGGTCCAACCGACTAGATTATGGACTCAGACTGCGGCTGAGTCGGGTTTGACTCAGATATGGAAAGATTTGAGTTGGTTATGATAGGATTTCGTGTGGGTCACGAATTTGAGTTGTTTAGGAATGTGGGATACGTTCCTAAGATGTTTGGAAGTTTTAAGATTGCTTCTATCTGCGTATAGAAGAATCCTAAGCAGTTATGGAAAGTTACGATTCGTGAACAGAGTAGGATTAGGTTCCTGATCTGAGTTGAGTTGGCTTTCGAGCTGGTTATATAAGCAAGGGAGCCCAGAGATCGTGGTGCACAACTTTGGGGCTGTTCCTCTTGTGTTCTATTGAATAAAATTCATAGTTTGAAGGAACTTTTGTGCCTTGTTCGTCCGACATGTTCCACACAAGTTTTACTCGTCGAGTTTCTGGACAGCACTACCTTTCATCGGTGGTTTTATCATAACTCGAGTTTTCCAGATCCAATTGACGTGGTTCTTTTTTAGTTGTCTTCACAACTTGATTATCTATCATCTTTCAAAATTTCACGATCATTGGATTTGTGGTCTATGATCTACATGAGTTTCTTTGCAGCGTTTCAGAACTGTTTTTCTTTCTCGGGTCGGGCAGATTGATCTTTGTTTGATCTTTCGATCATAACTTGAGTTTTTCTCGATGGATTTGAGTGATTCTTATTGTGTTGTTTTCGTGACTTGATTCTCTCTGATATCTATCACTTTTGTCATGGTGAAACACGTTTAGATTAGTCTCACACACGATTTCTTTAACAGATTGTTTTTCTGCCAAAGGGGTTGGAGTTTAATTGTTTCCGCTGCGTAAGATTTTTAAATCTACCATTCACCCCCCTCTGGTAGCTTTTCACGTGCTCTTCGATCCTAAAATTGGTATCAGAGCAACAGTGCTCCAATCTTTGTGATTTGCACGTGTTTTTGACTAATCATCATGGAGAAATACTCCGCCAAACATTGTGTGTTTGCTGGTATTGATTTTCAGATTTGGAAGGCACGCATGGAGGCTTTCATCCAGGCACAAGGCTTTGCAATATGGGAGAAGGTATAAAAGCCTTACGAAGTGCCATCAAACGATCAAGTTACATCTACAAATCTGAGAGATGTCGACAATAACAACAAGGCTCGGAACTTGATCATACAAGGATTAACTCAAAGCGACTTCGACCGTGTTGCGCATCTCCGATCTGCATACGATGTGTGGAAAGAACTTTGTGACTACCACGAAGAATCCACAACGATAAAGGAGGTAAGACATGACATGTTCAAGAAAGAATACATGCACTTCGAGATGCAACCTGGTGAGTCCAATGATGACCTTTTTGCTCGCTTTAATAAAATTATCAATAACTTGCATAGTGTGAATGTAAATTTTTCAGATGCTGAAAATGCTAGGCAATTGCTAAGTGCATTAGATATGTCAATTTGGGAGATGAAAGTCACATCTATTCGTGAATCTACTGTCATGAGTACACTTACTTTAGATGTGCTATATTCCAAGCTAAAGACTCATGAAATTGACATAATATCACGTAAGAACCCCAACAAGTCTATTGCTTTTGTTTCTCAACGTGATATGCCTAGCTCCGGCCAATCTCATCTTGTGGTACACTTGCTTTGTTGTCCTCTCTAACCCTTGAATAGATTGAGGAGTTTCCAGAGGAGGAGCTAGCACTTCTCTCTACGAGGTTCTCAAAAGCATTGCAAAATTTGATAACTAGAAGGAGAGGAAGCTCTGGACCTCAACGATGCTTCGAATGTGGTAAGACGGGACACTTTCATACAGATTGTCCTAACCTTTCAGGTCCTACCTCCCGGGAAGAAAAACAATCAAGGATAAAGCACTCCTCTACAAATGATAAGAAGAAAAAGAAGAGCTTTACAGGTCGCCAACTGGTGAACAGTTTTATCTCAGCACTCCAGGAACTTGGCTCAAGCGACGTGGACATTGGAAGTGATGAAGATGAAGATGATTTGGCAAACTTGTGCTTCATGGCGGGCAAGTCAAAATCAAGTATGGAGGAGGCAGAACACAACAGCGACAATGAAGAGGTATGTCTACTTGCGAAGAAATGTGTGATGCTATTTCTCGTGCCACTGTTATTGTTAAGAAAAAGGACTAAAAGCTTAGGGACAATGCTGTTAAAATTGAGTCACTAGAATCTGAAATTAATCGTTTGAAATCCTTGATTCCTCGTGATGATTCTTGTTCCTCATGTGACTTAATATATGAACAATTGTCCTCCCTAAGAAGTGCACATACCTCCACACTTGATAAACTTGAACTTGAAATTGAAAAGAACAAAAAGTTTGCTGCACTTAATATTGGAAACTTAAAAGATGCTTCTTGTTCTACAATTGATTTGCATTGTTCTAGTTGTGATGATCTTGATAAGAAATTGCAAGATGCTATGAATGAAATCTCTATATTGAACAATGCTTTACATTGTCATGAAGTTAAATATTGTTCCAATTGCAAATTAAAAGGAAAAACTTCATGTGAAAATTGCCTTGATCTGTCCAATAACTTGATAACATGCATAAGACATTTGATCGGTTTTGTAATGGGAATAAGAACCTAAACTTGTTGTTGAATTCATCCAAGTCTTGCAATGATAAAACTGGTTTAGATTTTGATTCTCATACTCATGCTAAGGCACATCCACCTAAAATTGTAAAGTCATTAGGAAGTGGTTTGATTCGAACTGTTCCTAAACAAAAACAAGTGGTTTTCAAATCTGCAGGAGTATTGTCTCATTCAGTTTCAAATAAAAATTTTGTTTGCTTATCTAGACATGAACACAAAGTTAAATTTCATTGTACCTACTGTTGTAGAGATGGTCATGTCATAGATTTTTGTTATAGACTAGCTAAACAACAGAAAAAAGGAAAGAATGGTTGCTAGATCTCATAACTTTCATGCAAAATTTGCTGCACATATTGAACCAAATGTACAACCTACTGTTTTGAGTCAAAAACATTCAAAGTTTACCTCCGGACCTTCTGTTTTTGCCTCTGGAGCTACTGATTTTTGTGCTACACAAGTAACACCTTATAGGTCAGTAGTTAAGAATAAAAAAATCTCAAACTTTGACTCATAAACCTGCTGTTTTGTCTCAGCTTTCGCATGTTTTTCCTGCTGCACATCGCGTGACTCAGTACTGGATTCCTAAATGCCTTTTGACTAACCCCAGTATTGAGTCATCGACGTATTGTGCTTCTATGTAGGTTACACGATTGAGGAAGGAGAACATTTGGATTGTGGATTCAGGTTGCTCACGCCACATGACCGGTAACAAAGATTGGTTCTCCTCCCTCTCTTTTGTGTCACGTGTAGAGAATGGTACTTTTGTCGATAATTCTTCAACTCCTATAATTGCTAAGGGTTCGGTTAGAGTAAATGATCACTACACTATGAAGGATGTGGCACTTGTCAAAAATTTGAAATACAACTTGCTTTCTGTTGCACAATTGCTAGATGAAAATCTAGAAATTATTTTCAATAAAAACTGCTGCAAAGTTGTAGGCTCAAATAGTGAGCTTATCTTTAACATGTCTTGGTTTGGAAGAGTTTTTAAAGCTGATTTTAATATGTCTTCCTCTAAGCATAGGTGTCT
Organism: Tuctoria greenei; assembly: GCA_036927565.1. Lineage (NCBI taxonomy): Eukaryota > Viridiplantae > Streptophyta > Magnoliopsida > Poales > Poaceae > Tuctoria > Tuctoria greenei. Next base: position 70,212,351 of record JAYESD010000002.1, on the reverse strand, counting down.
AGTTGCTAATGATTCAAATGACTTATATTTTTGGCATCGTAGACTTGGTCACGTAGGCTTTGATCACCAAACGCGTGTTAGTGCTCTTGATTGCATACGTGGGCTGCCTAAGCTTAAAGGGGACAAAGAAATTGTGTGCTCTTCTTGTAGACATGCTAAGATGGTTGCAGGTTCACATACTCCTCTCACAATGATCATGACAACTGAACCGTGTCAACTTTTGCACCTTGACACTGTAGGACCTTCACTTGTTCAATCATTCGGAGGAAAATGGTATGTTCTTGTGATTGTTGATGATTATTCTAGATACTCTTGGGTTTACTTTATGGCGTCTAAGAATGAAGTTTTTAGTCACTTTAGAACTTTATTTCTTAGATTATCAATTGATCACCCAGGATCATTAAAAGCAATTAGAAGTGATAACAGAATTGAATTTAAAAATAAATCTTTTGATCACTTTTGTGCTGAAAATGGAATAGATCATCAATTTTCCTTACCATATGTTCCTCAACAAAACAGTGTTGTAGAAAGAAAGAACAGAATCTTAGTTGAGATGGCTAGGACTATGCTTGATGAATACCAAACTCCTAGGAAATTTTGGGCTGATGCGTTAGGAACTGCTTGTTATGTCTCAAATCGTGTTTTCCTACGTGCTAAGCTAGGTAAAACACCATATGAGCTCCGGTTTCGACATAGGCCTAGTCTTACACACTTTCGGGTCTTTGGTTGAAAATGCTTTGTTAAGAAACATGGTAATCTTGATAAATTTGAACCTAGATCATTGATGGCATGTTTCTTGGTTATCCATCTCATACTAGAGGCTACCGTGTGCTTTTACTTGACACTAACAAAATTGTGGAAACTTGTGAAGTGTCTTTTGATGAACCTAGCCCAGGTACTAGCTCAAACATTGCAGGTCCAGATCCATATCCGCAGGGGGGAGCATTTTCGTTGAAGATGAGGAAGAATTGGAGCTGCTGCCCGAAAATTCAGTAGCTAAAGACTTTGGTTCAGCCCCGGATGTTAATTCTCAACCAGCACCGACAACCATCAATGCTGATTCAAATCATCCTCAAGTCACAAGCTCATCGACTTGTGATGAACATGAAGAAGAAGAAGCTTGTGACACATCTGTTCCCCTACGGTTTTACAAAGATCATCCCCCACAACAGATGATTGGAAGCTTGCACGAACGAGTCACACGGTCCAGGTTTTGCGATCCAAACTCTTATGCTCATTCTGCTTTTGTTGCTTCTTTTGAACCCAAAGATATAGCACACGCACTCACTAATGAATCTTGGATTATTGCCATGCAAGAAGAGTTAGAAAATTTTGAAAGAAAGAATGTTTGGAAACTTGTACCTCCACCTCAAGGTCACACTTTAATTGGAACTAAATGGGTATTTAAAAATAAACAAAGTGAGGATGGGGTTGTGGTTAGGAATAAGGCTAGGTTGGTTGCTCAAGGTTTCACTCAAGTTGAAGGTCTAGATTTTGATGAAACTTTTGTCCCCATTGCTAGATTAGAAGCCATAAGAATTTTGTTAGCCTTTTCTGCATCTAAAAGGTTTCAATCTATATCAAATGGATGTTAAAAGTGCTTTTCTAAATGGCTACATAGATTAGGAGGTTTATGTCAAGCAACCACCACGTTTTGAAAATCCAGATTTTCCTAATCATGTTTACAAACTGTCCAAAGCCTTGTACAGTCTCAAACAAGCCCCTAGAGCATGGTATGATAGGTTAAAAACATTCTTACTTGAAAAAGGGTTTACCATGGGCAAGGTTGATAAAACTCTTTTTGTTCTTAAGCATGGCAATGACTCATTATTCGTTCAAGTATATGTGGATGATATTATCTTTGGTTGTGCTTCTCATGATCTTGTGTCCAAGTTTTCAGCTATGATGAGTTCATAATTTGAGATGAGTATGATGGGTGAACTCACATACTTTTTGGGGCTGCAAATCAAGCAAACAAAGGAGGGTACATTTGTGCATCAAACGAAGTATACAAAAGATCTTCTAAGGCGCTTCAACATGGACAAAAGCAAGCCTCTACTGACACCAATGGGAACAGCAACAACACTTGGACTTGATGAATATGGTGAACCCGTGGATCAAAAAGAATATAGAAGCATGCTCGGATCACTTTTGTATCTCACGACATCAAGACTAGACATACAATTCAGCGTATGTCTTTGTGCACGGTTTCAAGCCTCCCCACGTGCTTCACATTGTCAAGCCGTCAAAAGGATTCTCAGGTACTTACATAGAACTCAAGAATTTGGAATTTTTCTTCCTTCTTCCTCAACCGTTACTTTGAAAGCTTTCTCGGATGCTGATTTTGGAGGTTGTAGGATTGATAGGAAAAATACTTCCAGTGCTTGTCATTTTCTTGGTAATTCTCTTGTTGCTTGGTCCTCTAGAAAACAAAATTCAGTTGCACAATCCACAGCTGAATCTGAATATGTAGCTGCTGCTAGTGCTTGCTCACAAATTCTTTGGATTGTTCAAACACTTAAGGACTATGGGGTTGATCTAGATAGTGTTCCACTGTTTTGTGATAACACTAGTGCCATTTGCATTGCTAAAAACCCCGTGCAACATTCTAGAACTAAGCACATTGACATTAGGTATCACTTTCTCCGAGATAATGTTGAAAAGGAAACATTGTGCTTCACCGTGTAGATACCGAACAACAATTGGCTGACATTTTTACAAAACCTTTGGATTTCACTCGTTTTTGTTACATTCGTAGTGAAATAGGGGTTATGCATCCTCATGGCTTAAATTGAGGGGGAGTTTTGAAACTTGGGAAGTCTATGTGTAAATCTGAAATTAAAATAATATGAGCATAGTATTTCATACATATATGACATTGTGATTCCTTTTACATGCTGAAAGTTCTTACTACATTACTTGTGTAATACATTTTGTAGTTTTTGCCATGTCTAGTAATTGGAATAATTACTTACACTAAAACTGGTCATGGTCGAACTTTCTTGCTGTTTTGAACTTGTTACATGTTCACAAGTGCTTTTAATCATTAAGAATTAATCAAGTAATCAACTCACATGTTGAGTTTTTATGAACAAATATAAATTGAGAAAAGATCAAGAGAATATGCATGCATCGCACTTCTTCTTTTGAGATGGCTTATCATTGCACTTAGATATGAACTTGGAAGAAGTTGTGTATGACTAAAACCATGTCCTTAAGCTTCTGATTGTCAAATGACATAGGCTTGGCTTGGTTGGTTAGAATAAGGCAGATGCGCATATAATCTCTTGCAAATATCATATGATCTAAATTTATGCTTTGAAAAATAATAAAATGCAGCAACCAGTGTCATGCTTTCAGGTTTTGAAATAGTTAAGTTTGTGAGATCATGACTTGCTTAAATTGAAAATTACATTTGATCTCTAGCATGGCTTACACTACTTTATGTATCTCATTGATGTGATAATGTAAGGTACCTGATAGTATGACTTGGATGAGCTTTTTTTATATGTATATGTTATAATATGCTCATAACAACTAAAGTTGGAGAGATAATTTGGTTATATGCTCATGACTTGCTGAATACATTGTCAAAGGGGGAGAGATAAGCATGAAGAGAAAAGGAATATGTGCATCAGGAGAGATAATATGGGAAAATTTTTGGATTTTCTTCTCATTTTACTTTTGATTTACAAAGGGGGAGAAATTGCCTTCAAAACTTTTATGTGAATAAGCCAATGTTCAGATTTCAAATGGTGTTGCCAATGCATTCATCAAGGGGGAGATTGTAAGACCTATGTGTGCTGAATACATTGGCTTGTAGTGAATACACTTGCTTTGACGATAAAAGTTTTGAATATCACCAAAACTCCTTTTTATTAAGGTCCGACTAGTTTTGGTTAGCTCCGGTGAGTTTTGTCTTTAGCTCCGACATGTCTTTGATAGCTCCGGCGTGTTTTTGCTAAGCTCCGAGTTGATTTTTCTAGCTCTGGCTTTTGGGTTTACTAGTTCCGTCTAGTTTTGGTAAGTTCCAGCGCTAGGTTCTACTAGCTTTTGTTAGCTCCGGCTCAAGGTCCAGGTTGCTCTGGCAAGGTCAGGAACTTGATCGCAACGCTTGTGTTTTTCATTTGCAATGTTTTTGTACTTGCTTTACATCTCTGGAAAGATTGCTTAGTATTCATTTGCTAAGTCTTTGGTGTGTTTTTGGTTGACATGGATGATATCGTGTTACTGTGGTTTTGCAACATGCTTATGTGAGGTTCTCACGTAAGGTGTTGTGTTCGGAACTAACTTGAGTCAAGTCGAGGACATGGGCTCGTATGGATTGGTTGTTTATTCATCTGCAGGTGTTGCTTGAGTTCAAGACATGGCTGGTGATGGGATCCATTGGACTAGTCTCAGGGAGGAGATAAGGTTCCAACAACCAAATTCAGGAGGAAATGTGGTTGAGCTGATCAGGAGAATTGTTTCAGCTTGCTATGTTGGCAGAAAAAAAAATTGCAGGGCCGACAACAATAGCAACAACGCACAAGGAGCAAATTCACGCCGCATTTGACGCCCACACCATACAAAACAGCACCATCTTCGACCCCCCGTGCAGCGACTACACCATCCAATGACGGCTAACGAACTATACTTGCTGCTCCACCTTATCGCATGCCGGAGGGCAGCAAGGCGACATCGTTCAAGCCTTCATCGTGCACTCCTTCTACGGGTCGTACTTCCAATATTAAGTGTCACCGCTACCAAGGACTTGGTCATATGATGAGAGATTGCCTGAGCGAACGAGCATACATAGCACGTGACGATGGCGGGTATGATAGTACTTCGGATGTTGAAGATGAATATTCTCTTGCTACTGACTTTACAGATCCAAATGACGAACACACCGAAGAAGAGGTACTTGGTACAGCGGCGACGGAGAACTATAGGAGCATCATTGTGCAGCATGCCTTGAGCTCCAAAGTGGAGACCGACAACAAGCTACAACGACACAACCTCTTCCACATGTTTCTCATCGACAAGGACAGCCGTGTACACACTATAATTGATGGAGGTAGCTGCAATAACTTGGTGAACACGGATGTTGTCAAGAAACTTGGTTTGACAACAAGAGCACACCCTCATCCGTACCACATTCAATGGTTCAACAACAACGGTAAGGTTTGGGTAACACAAACAGCGAGAATACATTTTTCGATTGGTTCTTACAATGATTTTGCTGATTTTGATGTCGTCCTATGGATGCTTGTTCTCTTTGATTGGGTCGTCCTTGGAAATTTGATACAAATGCTATTCATCATGGTAGAACTAATAAACATACACTCATGTATAAGGGAAAGAAAATCACTTTGCTCCCCAAGACTCCTGCTGAAATTGTGCATTTTGAGAAGAGTAAAATTCGTGATAGCAAAGCAACAAAATTAGAATCTGAAAAATAGCAAGTCATTAAGTTAAAATCACCATCGTTGCTCGCAAGTAAATCTGACCTTGCTGATTTATTCGATGCTAAGAGGATGTGCTATGCTTTAGTTTGCAAAGAAGTCATGTTTTCACTTCACGAATTGTCTATTGCATTGCCCCCTGCTGTTGCTAACCTTTTGCAGGAGTTTGAGGATGTGTTTCCCTCTGAGATACCCCCTGGTTTACCACCGATGAGAGGCATTGATCACATGATCGATTTGATTCCAGTAGCAAGTTTGCCAAATCGTGCAGCATACGGGGCGAATCCACAGGAAACTAAGGAAATTCAGCGACAAGTCCAAGATCTTTTGGACCGCGGGTAAATTCGTGAAACCCATAGCCCTTGTTCCGTTCCTGTTCTTTTGGTTCCTAAGAAAGATGGAAGTGAGCGCATGTGTGTTGATTGTCGAGCGATTAATAACATCACCATTCGATATCGTTATCCTATTCCTCGCTTAGATGACATGCTTGATGAATTGAGTGGTGCTATCATCTTCACAAAAATTGACTGCGTAGTGGTTACCACAAAATTATAATGGCACTAGGAGATGAATGGAAAACTGCATTTAAAACCAAGTTTGGACTTTATGAGTGGTTAGTCATGCCTTTTGGTTTAACTAATGCACCCAACACCTTTATGCGATTAGTGAATGAGGTTTTACGTGCTTTCATTGGACAATTTGTGGTGGTTTACTTTGCTGATATCCTCATTTACAGCAAGTCATATGATGAACATCTTGATCATTTTGTGCTGTTTTTACTGTTTTGAGAGATGCACGTTTGTTTGGTAACCTCAAAAAGTGCGTCTTTTGCACCAATCGAGTCTTGTTTCTTGGCTATGTCGTTTCCTCGCAGGGAATTGAGATGGACGAGGCAAAAATTGAAGCAATCACCAGCTGGCCAGCCCCAACAACCGTCACGTAGGTTCGTAGTTTTCTTGGTCTTGCAGGTTTTTATCGGCGTTTTGTGTGGGATTTCAGCACCATTGCAACACCTCTACATGAGCTAACGAAGAAGGGAGTGCCGTTTCGTTGGGGCGAACAACAGCAACAAGCTTTTGATGCTCTCAAATCAAAGCTTACACAAGCACCATTGCAACAACTTCCTAATTTTGACAAGACCTTTGAGCTAGAATGTGATGCAAGCGGCATTGGTATTGGAGGCGTTCTCATACAAGGAGGTAAACCTGTTGCTTTCTTTTGTAAAAAATTTCATGGTTCTTCTCTGAATTATTCCACTTATGATAAGGAATTGTATGCCTTAGTGCGAGTATTACAAACTTGGCAACATTATCTTTGGTCTAATGAGTTTGTCATACATTCCGATCATGAATCATTGAAGTATCTTTAGTGTCAAACCAATCTGAATAAACGACATGCTAAATGGATTGAGTTCATAGAGTCGTTTCCATACATCATTAAGCATAAGAAATGGAAGGAAAATGTCATTGCTGATGCATTATCTAGGCGTTATACCATGCTGTCCCAACTTGATTATAAAATTTTTTTGTTTGGAAACAATAAAAGTATTATATCCTACTGATTTGGACTTCAAAGATGCTTTTGAAAATTGTAGAGAAGGAATAACTTGGAATAAATATGTGCTGTGAGAGGGTCTCCTCTGTCGTGCTAACAAGCTATGCGTTCCAGCTAGCTCTGTTCGTCTATTACTTTTGCAGGAAGCACATGGAGGAGGTTTGATGGGACATTTTGGATTGAAGAAAATTGAAGATGTGCTGTTCACACACTTATTTTGGCCAAAGATGAGGCGTGATGTCGAGCGCTATGTGTCACGATGCACTACTTGCAATAAATATAAGTCTCGCCTTAACTCACATGGTATTTATATGCCTATTCCTATTCCTAGTGTACCTTGGGAGGATATTTCTATAGACTTTGTTTTGGGATTGCCTAGGACTAAGAGGGGGAGGGATAGTATTTTTGTAGTTGTTGATCGTTTCTCCAAAATGGCACACTTTATACCTTGTCATAAGAATGATAATGCCTCACACATTGCTGATTTATTTATGATGGAAATTGTTCGTTTACATGGTGTGCTGTGATGCAAAATTTTTAAGTCATTTTTGGAGAACTTTGTGGTATAAATTGGGAACCAAGTTACTGTTTTCATCTACATGTCACCCACAAACGGATGGACAAACGGAGGTAATTAATCGTACTTTATCCACTATGTTGCGGGCTGTCTTGAAAACAAATTTGAAGTTGTGGGAGGAGTGTTTACCACATATAGAATTTGCTTACAACAGATCCGTTCACTCCACAATAATGATAAGTCCATTCCAGGTAGTGTATGATTTCAATCCACGTGCTCCTATTGATTTACTATCTTTGCCTCCTTATGAAACTATAAATTTGGATGTTACACAACGATTTGAATTCATTATTAAGATGCATGAAACTACAAAGAAAAATATTGAAAAGATGAATGAGAAGTATATGATTGCAGTAGTAAAGGTAGAAAGGAAGTAAAACTTGAACCGGGTGATTTGGTGTGGTTACACTTGAGCAAAGAGCGATTCCCTGACTTGAGAAAATCTATACTTATGTCACGAGCTGTTGGTCCTTTTAAGATTGTTGAAAAGATTAATGATAATGCATACAAGCTTGAATTGCCTCCCGATTTTGGGGTTAGTCATACATTTAACATTTCAGATTTGCGACCGTACTTGGGAGAAGAAGATGAACTTGAGTCGAGGACGACTCCAATTCAAGAAGGGGAGGATGATCAGGACATCACAACAGCGGAGACACACATTGAAATGCAAGGACCAATCACAAGAGCACAGGCACGGTTAATGATTGGAATTTTGGTCCCGATCTTCCGAAAGGTAATAGGTAAGTCGATTGATGGAGATCTCGATGTTGATGATCCGAGGCTCTCGAGTAGAACACGAACAGCCCCTGCAATCACTACACCACCGCTCTGTTGGTTATCAACCGTGCTTCACACGATTGACCTCGCCAAGAAGGCTAATCCCTGCAAGTGCAACCGAGAACACAAGCAAGAACAAGGTAGACACGATCTGAAATCGCGAAGTTGGGGTCTCACAAACCGAAGAACGGCGATATTATTAATCTAAGCAAAACCCAATTGTTCATGGCGGCTACCATGGAGTATATATAGGTGGGAGGACGTCCAAGGGAGTTTTAGGGTCGTGACCTAACCCTAAGACACGAAAATAATGGACTTAGACTTGATACAAGGCCCAATAGCCCAAGACGGTGGCGCAGCACCCTGACAGATTCTGTACTTGATTTTGTTTCGACCATTCCCGACGACTCCGACGGAATTTTGACATGGGACCGATGCCATTGGAAAGGTTATCCTCTCCCCTTTCCGTGCATATGTAGAACGTCCAAAACGGAGTTCGTATGCGTCCTGGGCGTTCGTTTTAGTGCGTACTGCTCCTGGACTCCGAGTTGGATACGATTTGGAGTTTGGTTCGGTTTCCATCTTCTTTGAACGAATTCTCTGGTCTTCCACGTCCCTAATACTCCCTCCAAGTACTCCTTGAACCTCTCCATGGATCCTAATCACAAATAAATCATTAAGTAGCAATTTATGTTCAAAAACATATAAGGAAATATATAAGAACGAGTTCACCTCTGAAATTAATTGTTGTGTATGAACTCTATTGATTGCATCTTGTATGTTCAATGGAGTGTTGTTTGTATCCATAGAAGTGATGTCCTCATCATCCTCCCCTTCTTGAATTGGAGTCGTCCTCGACTCAAGTTCATCTTCTATCATGTGTGGGTCCATATGTGCAACGCCATCAAATCTTCTTGTAAGCATGAAAGGAGGAGGCCAAGGTGGTGGACGGCATAGTGCACCATCTTGATCTTGTCCAAACAAGAGCGCACATTCACTTGAGCCAGGATCCCAAACAAATAAACTTTGTACCATATTTGTAGGTGCAATGATAATGTGCATGATCTCGTCATTCTCCCCTTCTTTATGACAAGCCGTCCTCGGCTTGCTCGTACGTCCAGCGAAAAGGATTGCTTTGGGGGTAGAATGAACTCTGTCCATATTGCACGACTGCAGTGAACAAATACTTCTCTTTTATTTTTTGTCCCTGCTGCAAGAAAAAAATACTAGAAAAGCTTGACAAAACATTATTAGCGTTAGTGCATTCATTTACTTTAGGATGTTGTTGCAGCACAAAAGAAGTTTTCTCATTTGAACAAACGTAAACTTTATGCACCATAAACACACCACTATGTTCATATTTGCCTATTGCATGAAAAATATTTCTACTTAACAAAGGCAATTCAGATTGGGAAAATATTCTCTTCTCTACTATATCTAGATCACAAAGAGTGTCAAATTCAATATAACTCAAAGTATTTAGAGAAGACAAAAAATTCAGCTCATCATTTTCAGCAGTAGTGGTGATCAAATTATGAATTTCAGCACAAGTAGGTGAATCCAAAACACAATCATCTTGTACATTAACTTGTTTTTGCATAGGTATAATAGAGTTATCAGCACACAACTCTTTCGTAGCGCAATGATCAGCAGGAAAATCAACATGTGACAATGGTGTATAAATAAACGATTCTAATAGTTGCTCCTCAAAAATAGCATGATTGGTGGAAAAATTCAGAACATCCAAAAACTTTTTATTTGTAGAATGTTTTGCCTTACCATGTTCAGCAGTGATTTCGAGTGCATTATGAGTTGATCCATCTAAAATTTCACAAGTGTTGTCAAAAGCCTCGTTCTCTTTTGCATCATCTATATTATTTTCTATATTGTCCTGCAAAACGTTAGACACAAAAGGAGGTGCAACAAGAAATTTCTCCTCAAATTGCTGAATTTCTTCTTTGCACATAGATAAATTAGCAAAAGTTTCTCGCATAAGAATTTTCGTTTCTTTCCATATTTGAGGTTTTTCTATATCGCTTAAGTTGTCCCACCAAGTTAATGCACAATCAACTAACGCACTAGAAATATTTCTAATCTTCCTCCTCTCACACATATGACATTTTCCAAAAATTTTATCTAACTCTATTTCCCAAGCAATATATTCATCATAACCAATACCATCATAAGAAGGAAGAGATGGGAGAATGTAATTACTTCTTGTGGAAGGTGTTATAAAGGTGGTCTGAATGTCATGTGAATCCTTGGTTGATGTTTGATTTTTAGTGAGCAACTCCATCGCCGTCTTCATCATGTCCATCATCTCAGCATATAATGCACGATTCTTGCTTTTACCTGACATTGTTAGTAGCAAACAGAAGACAACACAAAAAATATGTTATCCCTATCAACTACAAAGGATAATGGAAAAGTGGAAGTGGAATCACACACTCTCAAGCGTCTTACCACGCTCTTACAAGTGTTCTTACCGATACTGCAGGTGGCAAACGGTGGACGGTATGAAGAAACTAATGAAGCGTGGGATGATTGCAAAGGTGTATCGATTCTGCTCAAGAGTAAGGTGTAGATTGGATGGCACTTTCTATGTAGCAAGGATTAGCAATAATGAAATCAGATAGTAAAGTTGAATAAGTGTCCAAAGTATTTGTCAAAGTTGCTGGCCTAAATGTGTTCCTAGTAGTTCAATCTAGCAAGACATGAGACAAAACTAGATGACACAAAGAATGCAAGCACTTCTGTTTTTTTGTTGTTTTTTTCTCCTTTTTTGTGCGGCTTTTGTATCTTATTTTGCACTTGCCTTTTTCTTTTTTCTTCCTTTTTTTTTCAGAATGTGCTGCAAAAGAAGAACACATTGCAAACACTCAAAGATATCTCGTATGTCTGTTACAGATTTTCTGCTCAATGTTCTAAGGACAATTAAGCACCTTTATAGTCCCCAAATCTAAAAACTTTGAATAGAAACATTATAGATCTATCTCTCCTCTTTAATTTCAGTATATGGAAGATCTATTTTGGATAAGAACAATGAGAGATATTGGCCCCGAAATACAGACTGTTCAGAATTTCTAGATCAATAACAGATTCAGATCTAATGCAATTTCGACATCGATAACTATATTTTATGGGAGAGTGATGAATAAGAAATTTATAGAAAACTTCTTAAACTTTCCAGAAAGTACATGAACTCTAAAATACGAGTTCGTAAGAGCGAGATATGATGAAAATACCGAACTGGACAGAGGCGAATCTAATCTGGACGTGATGACGTGATTCAAAAGGATGAATCACACAATGCAGAACTCAAACTAAGACCAAAAACACTTTCTAAACCAGAAATATGACTCAACCACGGACACAAACTCAACAAAACCAAACTGAATAACAAAGTTGCAAAGGCTCAATATGGTTTGGACAAAGTAATGAACAGATCTACTAAACTGCAAGTTTTTTTGTGGCTTTTTTGTGGACTCTAGGTATGAAAAACAAAACTAATGTAACGGATAGATGAATTACCTAACGGGCAACCTGGAAATCTGATACCAATTGATGGGAAAATTGAGGATGAGTCCCGATCTTCCGAAAGGTAATGGGTAAGTCGATTGATGGAGATCTCGACGTTGATGATCCGAGGCTCTCGAGTAGAACATGAACATCCCCTGCAATCACTACACCACCGCTCCGTTGGTTATCAACCGTGCTTCACACGATTGACCTCGCCAAGCAGGCTAATCCCTGCAAGTGCAACCGAGAACACAAGCAAGAACAAGGTAGACACGATCTGAAATCGCGAAGTTGGGGTCTCACAAACCGAAGAACGGCAATATTATTAATCTAAGCAAAACCCAATTGTTCATGGCGGCTACCATGGAGTATATATAGGTGGAAGGACGTCCAAGGGAGTTTTAGGGTCGTGACCTAACCCTAAGACACGAAAATAATGGACTTAGACTTGATACAAGGCCGAATAGCCCAAGACGGTGGCGCAGCACCCTGACAGATTCTGTACTTTATTTTGTTTCAACGATTCCTGGCGACTCCGAAGTAATTTTGACATGGGACTGATGCCATTGGAAAGGTTATCCTCTCCCCTTTCCGTGCATATGTAGAACGTCCAAAACGGAGTTCGTATGCGTCCTGGGCGTTCGTTTTAGTGCGTACTGCTCCTGTACTCCGAGTTGGATACGATTTGGAGTTTGGTTCGGTTTCCATCTTCTTTGAACGAATTCTCTGGTCTTCCACGTCCCTAATACTCCCTCCAAGTACTCCTTGAACCTCTCCATGGATCCTAATCACAAATAAATCATTAAGTAGCAATTTATGTTCAAAAACATATAAGGAAATATATAAGAACGAGTTCACCTCTGAAATTAATTGTTGTGTATGAACTCTATTGATTGCATCTTGTATGTTCAATGGAGTGTTGTTTGTATCCATAGAAGTGATGTCCTCATCATCCTCCCCTTCTTGAATTGGAGTCATCCTCGACTCAAGTTCATCTTCTATCATGTGTGGGTCCATATGTGCAACGCTATCAAATCTTCTTGTAAGCATGAAAGGAGGAGGCCAAGGTGGTGGACGGCATAGTGCACCATCTTGATCTTGTCCAAACAAGAGCACACATTCACTTGAGCCAGGATCCCAAACAAATAAACTTTGTACCATATTTGTAGGTGCAATGATAATGTGCATGATCTCGTCATTCTCCCCTTCTTTATGACAAGCCGTCCTCGGCTTTCTCGTACGTCCAGGGAAAAGGATTGCTTTGGGGGTAGAATGAACTCTGTCCATATTGCACGACTGCAGCGAACAATACTTCTCTTTTATTTTTTGTCCCTGCTGCAAGAAAAAAATACTAGAAAAGCTTGACAAAACATTATTAGCGTTAGTGTATTCATTTACTTTAGGATGTTGTTGCATCACAAAAGGAGTTTTCTCATTTGAACAAACGTAAACTTTATGCACCATAAACACACCACTATGTTCATATTTGCCTATTGCATGAAAAATATTTCTACTTAACAAAGGCAATTCAGATTGGGAAAATATCCTCTTCTCTACTATATCTAGATCACAAAGAGTGTCAAATTCAATATAACCCAAAGTATTTAGAGAAGACAAAAAATTCAGCTCATCATTTTCAGCAGTAGTGGTGATCAAATTATGAATTTCAGCACAAGTAGGTGAATCCAAAACACAATCATCTTGTACATTAACTTGTTTTTGCATAGGTATAATAGAGTTATCAGCACACAACTCTTTCGTAGCGCAATGATCAGCAGGAAAATCAACATGTGACAATGGTGTATAAATAAACGATTCTAATAGTTGCTCCTCAAAAATAGCATTATTGGTGGAAAAATTCAGAACATCCAAAAACTTTGTATTTGTAGAATGTTTTGCCTTACCATGTTCAGCGGTGATTTCGAGTGCATTATGAGTTGATCCATCTAAAATTTCACAAGTGTTGTCAAAAGCCTCGTTCTCTTTTGCATCATCTATATTATTTTCTATATTGTCCTGCAAAACGTTAGACACAAAAGGAGGTGCAACAAGAAATTTCTCCACAAATTGCTGAATTTCTTCTTTGCACATAGATACATTAGCAAAAGTTTCTCGCATAAGAATTTTCGTTTCTTTCCATGTTTGAGGTTTTTCTATATCGCTTAAGTTGTCCCACAAAGTTAATGCACAATCAACTAACGCACTAGAAATATTTCTAATCTTCCTCCTCTCACACATATGACATTTTCCAAAAATTTTATCTAACTCTATTTCCCAAGCAATATATTCATCATAACCAATACCATCATAAGAAGAAAGAGATGGGAGAATGTAATTACTTCTTGTGGAAGGTGTTATAAAGGTGGTCTGAATGTCATGTGAATCCTTGGTTGATGTTTGATTTTTAGTGAGCAACTCCATCGCCGTCTTCATCATGTCCATCATCTCAGCATATAATGCACGATTCTTGCTTTTACCTGACATTGTTAGTAGCAAACAGAAGACAACACAAAAAATATGTTATCCCTATCAACTACAAAGGATAATGGAAAAGTGGAAGTGGAATCACACACTCTCAAGCGTCTTACCACGCTCTTACAAGTGTTCTTACCGACACTGCAGGTGGCAAACGGTGGACGGTATGAAGAAACCAATGAAGCGTGGGATGATTGCAAAGGTGTATCGATTCTGCTCAAGAGTAAGGTGTAGATTGGATGGCACTTTCTATGTAGAAAGGATTAGCAACAATGAAATCAGATAGTAAAGTTGAATAAGTGTCCAAAGTATTTGTCAAAGTTGCTGGCCTAAATGTGTTCCTAGTAGTTCAAGCTAGCAAGACATGAGACAAAACTAGATGACACAAAGAATGCAAGCACTTCTGTTTTTTTTGGTGTTTTTTTCTCCTTTTTTGTGCGGCTTTTGTATCTTCTTTTGCACTTGCCTTTTTCTTTTTTCTTCCTTTTTTTTTCAGAATGTGCTGCAAAAGAAGAACACAATGCAAACACTCAAAGATATCTCGTATGTCTGTTACAGATTTTCTGCTCAATGTTCTAAGGACAATTAAGCACCTTTATAGTCCCCAAATCTAAAAACTTTGAACATAAATATTATAGATCTATCTCTCCTCTTTAATTTCAGTATATAGAAGATCTATTTTGGATAAGAACAATGGGAGATATTGGCCCCGAAATACAGACTGTTCAGAATTTCTAGATCAATAACAGATTCAGATCTAATACAATTTCGACATCGATAACTTTATTTTCTGGGAGAGTGATGAATAAGAAATTTATAGAAAACTTCTTAAGCTTTCCAGAAAGTACAAGAACTCTAAAATCCGAGTTCGTATGAGCGAGATATGATGAAAATACCTAACTGGACAGAGGCGAATCTAATCTGGACGTGATGACGTGATTCAAAAGGATGAATCACACAATGCAAAACTCAAACTAAGACCAAAAACACTTTCTAAACCAGCAATATGACTCAACCACGGACACAAACTCAACAAAACCAAACTGAATAACAAAGTTGCAAAGGCTCAATATGGTTTGGACAAAGTAATGAACAGATCTACTAAACTGCAAGTTTTTTTGTGGCTTTTTTGTGGACTCTAGGTATGAAAAACAAAACTAATGTAACGGATAGATGAATTACCTAACGGGCAACCTGGAAATCTGATACCAATTGATGGGAAAATTGAGTATGAGTCCCGATCTTCCGAAAGGTAATGGGTAAGTCGATTGATGGAGATCTCGACGTTGATGATCCGAGGCTCTCGAGTAGAACATGAACATCCCCTGCAATCACTACACCACCGCTCCGTTGGTTATCAACCGTGCTTCACACGATTGACCTCGCCAAGAAGGCTAATCCCTGCAAGTGCAACTGAGAACACAAGCAAGAACAAGGTAGACACGATCTGAAATCGTGAAGTTGGGGCCTCACAAACCGAAGAACGGCGATATTATTAATCTAAGCAAAACTCAATTGTTCATGGCGGCTACCATGGAGTATATATAGGTGGGAGGACGTCCAAGGGGGTTTTAGGGTCGTGACCTAACCCTAAGACACGAAAATAATGGACTTAGACTTGATACAAGGCCCAATAGCCCAAGACGGTGGCGCAGCACCCTGACAGATTCTGTACTTGATTTTGTTTTGACGATTCCTGTCGACTCCGAAGGAATTTTGACATGGGACCGATTCCATTGGAAAGGTTATCCTCTCCCCTTTCCGTGCATATGTAGAACGTCCAAAACAGAGTTCGTATGCGCCCTGGGCGTCCGTTTTAGTGCGTACTGCTCCTGGACTCCGAGTTGGATACGATTTGGAGTTTGGTTCGGTTTCCATCTTCTTTGAACGAATTCTCTGGTCTTCCACGTCCCTAATACTCCCTCCAAGTACTACTTGAACCTCTCCATGAATCCTAATCACAAATAAATCATTAAGTAGCAATTTATGTTCAAAAACATATAAGGAAATATATAAGAACGAGTTCACCTCTGAAATTAATTGTTGTGTATGAACTCTATTGATTGCATCTTGTATGTTCAATGGAGTGTTGTTTGTATCCATAGAAGTGATGTCCTCATCATCCTCCCCTTCTTGAATTGGAGTCGTCCTCGACTCAAGTTCATCTTCTATCATGTGTGGGTCCATATGTGCAACGCCATCAAATCTTCTTGTAAGCATGAAAGGAGGAGGCCAAGGTGGTGGACGGCATAGTGCACCATCTTGATCTTGTCCAAACAAGAGCGCACATTCACTTGAGCCAGGATCCCAAACAAATAAACTTTGTACCATATTTGTAGGTGCAATGATAATGTGCATGATCTCGTCATTCTCCCCTTCTTTATGACAAGCCGTCCTCGGCTTGCTCGTACGTCCAGGGAAAAGGATTGCTTTGGGGGTAGAATGAACTCTGTCCATATTGCACGACTGCAGCGAACAATACTTCTCTTTTATTTTTTGTCCCTGCTGCAAGAAAAAAATACTAGAAAAGCTTGACAAAACATTATTAGCGTTAGTGCATTCATTTACCTTAGGATGTTGTTGCAGCACAAAAGGAGTTTTCTCATTTGAACAAACGTAAACTTTATGCACCATAAACACACCACTATGTTCATATTTGCCTATTGCATGAAAAATATTTCTACTTAACAAAGGCAATTCAGATTGGGAAAATATTCTCTTCTCTACTATATCTAGATCACAAAGAGTGTCAAATTCAATATAACCCAAAGTATTTAGAGAAGACAAAAAATTCAGCTCATCATTTTCAGCAGTAGTGGTGATCAAATTATGAATTTCAGCACAAGTAGGTGAATCCAAAATACAATCATCTTGTACATTAACTTGTTTTTGCATAGGTATAATAGAGTTATCAGCACACAACTCTTTCGTAGCGCAATGATCAACAGGAAAATCAACATGTGACAATGGTGTATAAATAAACGATTCTAATAGTTGCTCCTCAAAAATAGCATGATTGGTGGAAAAATTCAAAACATCCAAAAACTTTGTATTTGTAGAATGTTTTGCCTTACCATGTTCAGCAGTGATTTCGAGTGCATTATGAGTTGATCCATCTAAAATTTCACAAGTGTTGTCAAAAGCCTCGTTCTCTTTTGCGTCATCTATATTATTTTCTATATTGTCCTGCAAAACGTTAGACACAAAAGGAGGTGCAACAAGAAATTTCTCCTCAAATTGCTGAATTTCTTCTTTGCACATAGATACATTAGCAAAAGTTTCTCGCATAAGAATTTTCGTTTCTTTCCATGTTTGAGGTTTTTCTATATCGCTTAAGTTGTCCCACCAAGTTAATGCACAATCAACTAACGCACTAGAAATATTTCTAATCTTCCTCCTCTCACACATATGACATTATCCAAAAATTTTATCTAACTCTATTTCCCAAGCAATATATTCATCATAACCAATACCATCATAAGAAGAAAGAGATGGGAGAATGTAATTACTTCTTGTGGAAGGTGTTATAAAGGTGGTCTGAATGTCATGTGAATCCTTGGTTGATGTTTGATTTTTAGTGAGCAACTCCATCGCCGTCTTCATCATGTCCATCATCTCAGCATATAATGCACGATTCTTACTTTTACCTGACATTGTTAGTAGCAAACAGAAGACAACACAAAAAATATGTTATCCCTATCAACTACAAAGGATAATGGAAAAGTGGAAGTGGAATCACACACTCTCAAGCGTCTTACCACGCTCTTACAAGTGTTCTTACCGACACTGCAGGTGGCAAACGGTGGACGGTATGAAGAAACCAATGAAGCGTGGGATGATTGCAAAGGTGTATCGATTCTGCTCAAGAGTAAGGTGTAGATTGGATGACACTTTCTATGTAGAAAGGATTAGCAACAATGAAATCATATAGTAAAGTTGAATAAGTGTCCAAAGTATTTGTCAAAGTTGCTGGTCTAAATGTGTTCCTAGTAGTTCAAGCTAGCAAGACATGAGACAAAACTAGATGACACAAAGAATGCAAGCACTTCTGTTTTTTTTGGTGTTTTTTTCTCCTTTTTTGTGCGGCTTTTGTATCTTCTTTTGCACTTGCCTTTTTCTTTTTTCTTCCTTTTTTTTCAGAATGTGCTGCAAAAGAAGAACACAATGCAAACACTCAAAGATATCTCGTATGTCTGTTACAGATTTTCTGCTCAATGTTCTAAGGACAATTAAGCACCTTTATAGTCCCCAAATCTAAAAACTTTGAACAGAAATATTATAGATCTATCTCTCCTATTTAATTTCAGTATATGGAAGATCTATTTTGGATAAGAACAATGGGAGATATTGGCCCCGAAATACAGACTGTTCAGAATTTCTAGATCAATAACAGATTCAGATCTAATACAATTTCGACATCGATAACTTTATTTTCTGGGAGAGTGATGAATAAGAAATTTATAGAAAACTTCTTAAGCTTTCCAGAAAGTACAAGAACTCTAAAAGCCGAGTTCGTATGAGCGAGATATGATGAAAATACCGAACTGGACAGAGGCGAATCTAATCTGGACGTGATGACGTGATTCAAAAGGATGAATCACACAATGCAAAACTCAAACTAAGACCAAAAACACTTCCTAAACCAGCAATATGACTCAACCACGGACACAAACTCAACAAAACCAAACTGAATAACAAAGTTGCAAAGGCTCAATATGGTTTGGACAAAGTAATGAACAGATCTACTAAACTGCAAGTTTTTTTGTGGCTTTTTTGTGGACTCTAGGTATGAAAAACAAAACTAATGTAACGGATAGATGAATTACCTAACGGGCAACCTGGAAATCTGATACCAATTGATGGGAAAATTGAGGATGAGTCCCGATCTTCCGAAAGGTAATGGGTAAGTCGATTGATGGAGATCTCGACGTTGATGATCCGAGGCTCTCGAGTAGAACATGAACATCCCCTGCAATCACTACACCACCGCTCCGTTGGTTATCAACCGTGCTTCACACGATTGACCTCGCCAAGAAGGCTAATCCCTGCAAGTGCAACCGAGAACACAAGCAAGAACAAGGTAGACACGATCTGAAATCGTGAAGTTGGGGCCTCACAAACCGAAGAACGGCGATATTATTAATCTAAGCAAAACCCAATTGTTCATGGCGGCTACCATGGAGTATATATAGGTGGGAGGACGTCCAAGGGGGTTTTAGGGTCGTGACCTAACCCTAAGACACGAAAATAATGGACTTAGACTTGATACAAGGCCCAATAGCCCAAGACGGTGGCGCAGCACCCTGACAGATTCTGTACTTGATTTTGTTTTGACGATTCCTGTCGACTCCGAAGGAATTTTGACATGGGACCGATTCCATTGGAAAGGTTATCCTCTCCCCTTTCCGTGCATATGTAGAACGTCCAAAACAGAGTTCGTATGCATCCTGGGCGTCCGTTTTAGTGCGTACTGCTCCTGGACTCCGAGTTGGATACGATTTGGAGTTTGGTTCGGTTTCCATCTTCTTTGAACGAATTCTCTGGTCTTCCACGTCCCTAATACTCCCTCCAAGTACTCCTTGAACCTCTCCATGAATCCTAATCACAAATAAATCATTAAGTAGCAATTTATGTTCAAAAACATATAAGGAAATATATAAGAACGAGTTCACCTCTGAAATTAATTGTTGTGTATGAACTCTATTGATTGCATCTTGTATGTTCAATGGAGTGTTGTTTGTATCCATAGAAGTGATGTCCTCATCATCCTCCCCTTCTTGAATTGGAGTCGTCCTCGACTCAAGTTCATCTTCTATCATGTGTGGGTCCATATGTGCAACGCCATCAAATCTTCTTGTAAGCATGAAAGGAGGAGGCCAAGGTGGTGGACGGCATAGTGCACCATCTTGATCTTGTCCAAACAAGAGCGCACATTCACCTGAGCCAGGATCCCAAACAAATAAACTTTGTACCATATTTGTAGGTGCAATGATAATGTGCATGATCTCGTCATTCTCCCCTTCTTTATGACAAGCCGTCCTCGGCTTGCTCGTACGTCCAGGGAAAAGGATTGCTTTGGGGGTAGAATGAACTCTGTCCATATTGCACGACTGCAGCGAACAATAATTCTCTTTTATTTTTTGTCCCTGCTGCAAGAAAAAAATACTAGAAAAGCTTGACAAAACATTATTAGCGTTAGTGCATTCATTTACTTTAGGATGTTGTTGCAGAACAAAAGGAGTTTTCTCATTTGAACAAACGTAAACTTTATGCACCATAAACACACCACTATGTTCATATTTGCCTATTGCATGAAAAATATTTCTACTTAACAAAGGCAATTCAGATTGGGAAAATATTCTCTTCTCTACTATATCTAGATCACAAAGAGTGTCAAATTCAATATAACCCAAAGTATTTAGAGAAGACAAAAAATTCAGCTCATCATTTTCAGCAGTAGTGGTGATCAAATTATGAATTTCAGCACAAGTAGGTGAATCCAAAACACAATCATCTTGTACATTAACTTGTTTTTGCATAGGTATAATAGAGTTATCAGCACACAACTCTTTCGTAGCGCAATGATCAACAGAAAAATCAACATGTGACAATGGTGTATAAATAAACGATTCTAATAGTTGCTCCTCAAAAATAGCATGATTGGTGGAAAAATTCAAAACATCCAAAAACTTTGTATTTGTAGAATGTTTTGCCTTACCATGTTCAGCAGTGATTTCGAGTGCATTATGAGTTGATCCATCTAAAATTTCACAAGTGTTGTCAAAAGCCTCGTTCTCTTTTGCGTCATCTATATTATTTTCTATATTGTCCTGCAAAACGTTAGACACAAAAGGAGGTGCAACAAGAAATTTCTCCTCAAATTGCTGAATTTCTTCTTTGCACATAGATACATTAGCAAAAGTTTCTCGCATAAGAATTTTCGTTTCTTTCCATGTTTGAGGTTTTTCTATATCGCTTAAGTTGTCCCACCAAGTTAATGCACAATCAACTAACGCACTAGAAATATTTCTAATCTTCCTCCTCTCACACATATGACATTTTCCAAAAATTTTATCTAACTCTATTTCCCAAGCAATATATTCATCATAACCAATACCATCATAAGAAGAAAGAGATGGGAGAATGTAATTACTTCTTGTGGAAGGTGTTATAAAGGTGGTCTGAATGTCATGTGAATCCTTGGTTGATGTTTGATTTTTAGTGAGCAACTCCATCGCCGTCTTCATCATGTCCATCATCTCAGCATATAATGCACGATTCTTGCTTTTACCTGACATTGTTAGTAGCAAACAGAAGACAACACAAAAAATATGTTATCCCTATCAACTACAAAGGATAATGGAAAAGTGGAAGTGGAATCACACACTCTCAAGCGTCTTACCACGCTCTTACAAGTGTTCTTACCGACACTGCAGGTGGCAAACGGTGGACGGTATGAAGAAACCAATGAAGCGTGGGATGATTGCAAAGGTGTATCGATTCTGCTCAAGAGTAAGGTGTAGATTAGATGGCACTTTCTATGTAGAAAGGATTAGCAACAATGAAATCAGATAGTAAAGTTGAATAAGTGTCCAAAGTATTTGTCAAAGTTGCTGGCCTAAATGTGTTCCTAGTAGTTCAAGCTAGCAAGACATGAGACAAAACTAGATGACACAAAGAATGCAAGCACTTCTGTTTTTTTTGGTGTTTTTTTCTCCTTTTTTGTGCGGCTTTTGTATCTTCTTTTGCACTTGCCTTTTTCTTTTTTCTTCCTTTTTTTTCAGAATGTGCTGCAAAAGAAGAACACAATGCAAACACTCAAAGATATCTCGTATGTCTGTTACAGATTTTCTGCTCAATGTTCTAAGGACAATTAAGCACCTTTATATTCCCCAAATCTAAAAACTTTGAACAGAAATATTATAGATCTATCTCTCCTCTTGAATTTCAGTATATGAAAGATCTATTTTGGATAAGAACAATGGGAGATATTGGCCCCGAAATACAGACTGTTCAGAATTTCTAGATCAATAACAGATTCAGATTTAATGCAATTTCGACATCGATAACTATATTTTCTAGGAGAGTGATGAATAAGAAATTTATAGAAAACTTCTTAAGATTTCCAGAAAGTACAAGAACTCTAAAATCCGAGTTCATATGAGCGAGATATGATGAAAATACCGAACTGGACAGAGGCGAATCTAATCTGGACGTGATGACGTGATTCAAAAGGATGAATCACACAATGCAAAACTCAAACTAAGACCAAAAACACTTTCTAAACCAGCAATATGACTCAACCACGGACACAAACTCAACAAAACCAAACTGAATAACAAAGTTGCAAAGGCTCAATATGGTTTGGACAAAGTAATGAACAGATCTACTAAACTGCAAGTTTTTTTGTGGCTTTTTTGTGGACTCTAGGTATGAAAAACAAAACTAATGTAACGGATAGATGAATTACCTAACGGGCAACCTGGAAATCTGATACCAATTGATGGAAAAATTGAGTATGAGTCCCGATCTTCCGAAAGGTAATGGGTAAGTCGATTGATGGAGATCTCGATGTTGATGATCCGAGGCTCTCGAGTAGAACACGAACAGCCCCTGCAATCACTACACCACCGCTCCGTTGGTTATCAACCGTGCTTCACACGATTGACCTCGCCAAGAAGGCTAATCCCTGCAAGTGCAACCGAGAACACAAGCAAGAACAAGGTAGACACGATCTGAAATCGCAAAGTTGGGGTCTCACAAACCGAAGAACGGCGATATTATTAATCTAAGCAAAACCCAATTGTTCATGGCGGCTACCATAGAGTATATATAGGTGGGAGGACGTCCAAGGGGGTTTTAGGGTCGTGACCTAACCCTAAGACACGAAAATAATGGACTTAGACTTGATACAAGGCCCAATAGCCCAAGACGGTGGCGCAGCACCCTGACAGATTCTGTACTTGATTTTGTTTCGACGATTCCCGACGACTCCGTAGGAATTTTGACATGGGACCGATGCCATTGGAAAGGTTATCCTCTCCCCTTTCCGTGCATATGTAGAATGTCCAAAACGGAGTTCGTATGCGTCCTGGGCGTCCGTTTTAGTGCGTACTGTTCCTGGACTCCGAGTTGGTTACGATTTGGAGTTTGGTTCGGTTTCCATCTTCTTTGAACGAATTCTCTGGTCTTCCACGTCCCTAATACTCCCTCCAAGTACTCCTTGAACCTCTCCATGGATCCTAATCACAAATAAATCATTAAGTAGCAATTTATGTTCAAAAACATATAAGGAAATATATAAGAACGAGTTCACCTCTGAAATTAATTGTTGTGTAGGAACTCTATTGATTGCATCTTGTATGTTCAATGGAGTGTTGTTTGTATCCATAGAAGTGATGTCCTCATCAGCTAATAAATCAGCAGGTGAATTCGCTCCTAACTTCTATTGCATGTGAGTTTGAGAATAGATTGCTATGTGATGATTTAATTGTTATTAGGAATAGTGGAGAAGATCAAAAAGTGAAGGAAAGAGGCTTTGGGAGCATGGATAACAAGGTGGGACGCCCACAAGTTGATGGAAGTAGTTTACAACTCGGATTTGAGTTCAACTCGGAGTCCAAGACCAGTCCACCTTAAAATGGAAACTCAAGAGGCATACGGACTCCATTTTTGACGTTCTACATGTGCACGGAAAGAGCAGAAGATAAACTTTCCAATGGTTCTAGTTCCACATCAAAATTCCACCGGGGTTATTGGGAATCATCAAAACAATTCGAGTCTAGATTTCTGTCCGGTGCTGCACCACTGAATTGGGCCTTTGGGCCTTGTATCCTGTAAGAGTCCATTAGGGACGTGTCTAATCGTGTTTTGGATGAATCCTAGCCTTTAAATACTGCAACCGCCGGTCATATTCGGTGGGTTTTGCTTAGAATAACAATTTTGCCGTTCTACGGTTTGTGAGACCCCAACTTCTCAATTTTAGATCGTGTCTTCTACGTTCTTGCTTGTGTTCTCGGTTCACTTGCAGGGATTATCCTTCTTGGCGAGGTCAAGCGTGTGCTGCACGGTTGATAACCAACGGAGCAGTGGTGTAGTGATTGCAGGGGTATTCGAACTGCTCGAGTGCCGCAGATCATCAATGTCGAGTTCTCCACCCCAATGGACTTACCTTTCGGAAGGTCGGGCCTAAACCTACTCATCACGAGCTTTCCTCGATCTTTGCTTTCCTCATGCTCCTTTTGTTTGCGTTTAATGCGGTTAACCGAATAACCACAGTGAATTAACCGTAACCGAGTTGTGTTGTTAATGATTTTATTCGGTCATATTCGGTTATCAATTTTCGTTAACCGAATTAATCAAATTGAATTAACCGGGTTTACTGAATTCCCATCCCTAGTCGAACGCCCCCCCCTCCCTTGAGTCCCCTCCGGTACTCCCTTCCTCCCCTCGCCGGCAGTTCAAGTAACAGATCAAGTATTCAAGTAACAAATCAACGGTCGACGGGCCTCCCGTTCCTCTTACTGGAGCGACTGAAGGCCCTCAACACTTGTGCTCGTCGTATCTGGCGACGAGCCTCACGTACCGCCCTTCCCTTGTCGGTGCGATCGAAGGCACTCTCCAGATCTGCCGACGATCGACTTCTCATCATCTCATCGTCGGCCTCCCGATCCGCCCTTCCCTCACTAGAGCGGTTGAAGGCTAGCGACGGATCTGTTTCCAGGCACGAGCCCGGTCGAGCTCTGGCCCGGCTGGCTCGGCATGGCCCATTGGCCTCCTATGAGGCATGATAGCCACAAGACAGCCCCGTACGTGGATGTTGGGTGAGTCTTGTGACTTTTACCACGTCAGAGGTAAATTCGATGCCCGTGGTATTGCGTTGGTCTGCATGCCAACATTGAACTCCCACCTTGTCGAATGAATCTGGGCGGAGATCCAATTGCACTCCTCGACGCAAATTCTTTTGAGGTCCCATCCGACCAGAGGAAATAGCCAAATCTTGGCGAAGGGCAGCCAGAGGAGCGGGTGTGATAAGAAAGATCCATCTGGGCGGAAGCAATGGCTTGATTGCCCCCCCCCCCCCCAAAAAAACGATAATCCCGCCGTCTCAATTTGTATCTATATCTAAAAACAATATTCCAGAATAGGAGCCCAATTTAGTAACGACTTTGCTTCTACAGAGGAGTCAATTGCTATTTTAGATTTTTAATCGAGCCATTTCGACGAAATATCACTTACGTCGTAGGTTTTGATAAAATAGATCTCTTAACGTTGACACACAGTTAAAGAGTATTATGACACATTTTAAGTTCTTTTCTCTATTTTCTTTGCTTTTCTGTTTTCATAGCACCTAAAAAGACCAAATTGCTCCTAGTTGTTTTTTCCTTCTAGCCGGCTCCTGGATAGTGCATGCACATGGATGACCGTCTGGCCGTGTGAGAGGATACGATCACCGTCGGTAAACTGCATGTTGCATCTTGCTAAAAAAAATTTTACGAAATGAAAAACAAAGGATACGATACTGTTTTGAGACCTGAAGCTTTTAAGTCTCATGTATTACTTGCATGCGTACATGGATTTCTTCATCTTCGTTTGACTCTTTGATACAATCTACTAGTCTTGGAGCTCTACACCCGTACAGAAGAAAAAATCTATAAATGATCCTCACAATTTTCACTCAACTGCACACACAAGAACGTTTCAGAGAGAAGATTGCAAACGAAGGCATTTGCTAGCAGCCTAGCATCCAGCTGCGTGCTGGCCCTCTTGCGGCGAGGGTGGGACCGCGGCGCGCAGCGCCTCCGGCTGCGGCCGGTGAGGGTGTGCCGCGGCGCGTGCCGTGGGCTGCTTCGATGCTCGCAATCGGCGGCGCTGAAACAGGAACGAGCTAAACAATCGACAGAGCAATGGACAGAAAAGGTAAAAAAAACTAGGGGCAATTTGGTCTTTTAGGTGCTATGAAAATAGAAAAAACTAAGAAAATAAATAAAAAGAGATAAAAATGTGTTATAATATTATTTTAACAGTGTGTCAATGTTAAGAGATCTATTTTATCGAAGATCACGACGTAAGTACTATTTCGTCGAATCCGCTCGACTAAAAGTCTAAAATAGCAATCAGTTAGTTTACAAAATGCCAAGATCCACTTGCCTCTGTTTCCGGTAGGCCTTCATATGAGAATGCGACTGCATGACCAGAACAGACGGTCTTAATGGCAAAGAAGGCAGCAACATCTTTCCATTCAAATACAAGACGACACATGATTTCTTTACCGGCATTTGTATCAGTGCCTGATTGCCTTAGGGGCAGAGAACCCTTAATGCAGTGATAACCTGTAATTGGATTTCATGACCCCATTCCAAGATCTTCCTCAGCAACGGTTTGGTATCCATCATCTCTTTCAGGCTGAAAGCGAGCGGGCGGGCGAGCTTATGTTTTTTTTTTCAACGGTTCGTGTATACGGGAAGAGCTCAGCGAGAAGCACGTTGCGGTGGCGACTGGTTGTCGTCTGCTAGCCACCGGGTGTCAAGTTCATCACTGCACGTTAATTGCATTCTAGTCGTTTTCATAGTTAATACGTGAATCTTCTCTTAATCACATGATCTCTAATTCAATAGTTACTGTATTTTTGTATTTAATCTCTCTCATCTGGTAATATAAATGCAACATAAATAGGAGGATTTAGATGGATAGAGATCATGTAGTTCAAAGGAAATTTTTTACGATTGCACGAGAATGTTAATTGCATTTTAATCGTTCTATGATTATAAAACTGTTTCTTTTTTTCTAGGACCAATTTATATGTATAAATGGTCGCCCACTCCAGACGACTTATTCATATAATTGGGAGGATCGTTTGGTGGCTAAACGAATCATCCATCAGAGGAATGTCTACAAAATTGTCAAAAGGCGTTTTTGCAGGTGGTCTGCTGTTGGTTCGTCAAGCCACCGGACGATTCATTGATACAAAGAATGGTTCGTCCGGTTGTCGAGTGGTAAGTATTCATTTATTTAATTGAATAGGCACCCCTATTTTATAAATTTCAATTAAGTGATACTTTTTTTTGAAAAAAAATATATTTCACTGGTCCTCTTGGACACTGCTTCAGCCTACTGGACACTCAAGCTCAGTGCTGGAGCCTAGAGACTATTGGGCCGTCCGCTGATGTCGCAGCAGGCAAGCACAGTCAAAGAGAGAAGGTACTTGTTTCAGAGCGCATCAACACGATGGCCTGTGTGTCGTGACAAAGGTTTCTCGTGAATTTGAACCCGTCACTCCCACGGACTCAACCTACGGCGAGAGAACATGTACGTGTTCTGAGTGATGTTTTTCGTCCTCGATGAACTTTTTTTTTATATTTAGGTATTCTAGTTGGATAGGTCAAAAGGCAAGAGAGATTGAGAGTACCGGTTTCAAGTTTTGATATTCTGGCTCGACTGAGACTAGAAATGGCGCAGACATCCTTATAGATAAGAGCCTCAAAGATGGAGTAGTGGATGTCCGTAAACGAGGGGATAAGATCATCCTAGTCAAGGTAGTTCTGGGGACCTTATCTTGAATGTCATTAGTGTTTATGCCCCACAACTTGGGCTCAACATGAGCATTAAGAGGCAATTTTGGAAGGACTTGGAGTATATGGTTAATAGTGTACCGATAGCCCAGAAACTCTTCATAGGAGAAGATCTCAATGGCCATATATGTACAACTAACGTAGGTTTTGAGGGGGTACACGGAGGTTTTGGGTGTGGAGATAGAAACCAGGAGGGTAAGGATATCCTAGACTTTGCCGTAGCTTATGACCTCTTAGTAGCTAACACCCTATTTAAGAAGAAGCTATCTCACTTAGTGACATTTACTAGTGCCCAACATTCTAGTCAAATCAACTATATCCTCACCAGGAGAAGGGAGAGTGGGGCATGTTTAGATTGTAAAGGTGATTCCTGGGTAATGTGTTGTTCCACAATATAAACTTGTGGTAGCCGACTTTATTTTCCACGTGCGTGTGTCACGAGACAAAGGTGTTAAAACCGCAAGAACAAAATCGTGGAAGTTGAAGGATGGAGCGCAACAATCATTCAAAAGGAGGATGATCGCGGAAGGACCATGGAGCGAAGAGGAAGATGCGGATAGTATGTGGGTGAAGATGGCGACTTACATTAGGACGACAGCTAGGGAGGTGATTGGGTGGACAAACGATAAGAAACTTGTAGATAAAGACACTTGATGGTGGAATGAAGATGTACAAAAAGCTATTAAGTAGAATAAGAATTCTTATAAGAGCTGACATCATGAGAGAAGCGCAAGTAACATGGTGAAGTATAAAGAGGCTAAGAAAAATGCAAGAAGTGTTGTGAGTAAAGCAAGGGGGCATGCCTATGATGCGCTATATGACAGGCTAGGAACAAAAGAAGGCGAAAATGATATATACAAGATGGCGAAACTTCGCGAGAGGAAGGTGAGGGATCTCAACCAAGTCAAATGCATTAAGAATGAGGCAGATCGAATTCTATTGAAGGGTGAAGACATTAGGAACATATGGCGGGACTACTTCAATGAACTATTGAATAACAGGAACGAGAGCATTAGATTCGAGTTGGATGACTCATTTAATGACACCAACAGACGATTCGTGCGGAGGATACAAGAGTCTGAGGTTAGAGAGGCCTTAAAAAGGATGAAAGGAGGAAAGGCCCTCCGCCCCGATGATGTCCCCATTGAGGTGTGGAGATGTCTTGGGGATGTAGCAATAGTGTGGCTCACTAAACTATTCAACATCATTTTTCAGTCAAACAAAATGCCTGAAGAGTGGCGGTAAAATACTCATCTTCAAAAATAAAGGAGATGTTCAATGTTGTATTAATTACCGAGGAATTAAGCTTATGAGTCATACTATGAAGCTCCGGGAGAGAGTGATTGAACACCGCTTGAGGAAAGTGACCAATGTCACTAAAAACCAGTTTGCTTTTAGGCCTGGGAGGTTCACTATGGAGGCGATTTTCCTACTCCGTCAGCTTATGGAGAGGTATAGGGAGCAAAAGAAGGATCTACATATGGTGTTCATTGACTTGGAGAAGGCATACGATAAAGTACCAAGGCCGGTCATGGGGTGGGTGCTAGAGAAACACAAAGTCCCAACAAAGTGCATTAACCTTATTAAGGATATGTACGATAATGTGGTGACAAGTGTGCGCGTAAGAGATAGTGACACCGATATTTTTCCTATCGCAATAGGGCTACACCAAGGATCAACCTTAAGTCCATACATCTTTTCCTTAGTGATGGATGAGGTGTTAAAGGATATACAAGGGGATATCCCTTGGTGTATGCTTTTTGCTGATGATGTAGTGTTGGTAGATGAAACTAGGGATGGTGTTGATAGAAAATTGGAGATATGGAGGCAGACCTTAGAGTCTAAGGGGTTTAGACTTTGTAGAATCAAGACCGAGTATATGAGATGCAATTTTAGTTATGTCAAGTGCGAGGATGAAAATGTTAGTTTACAAGGACAAGTAGTACCTAGGAGGGATACATTTCGATATTTAGGATCAACGTCACAAAGCAATAGTGATATTGATGAAGATGTTTACCACATGATCAAGATCGGGTGGATGAATTGGCGACAAGCATTTGGAATCTTATGTGATAAGAAAGTTCCACAAAAATTGAAAGGAAAATTTTATAGGACAGTGATCAGACCTGCGATGTTGTATGGAGCAGAATGTTGGCCAACTAAAAGGCAACATGTCCAAATGAAAGTGCATCTAGGAATCCCTTGTGGGTTTTGGATGATTTATGACAAGCAAATGAGATCCTAACTATTTTGTTGAGATGAGCACAAGTTTTAATGGGAAAATAAGCAAAGTGCCAAAAAGAAGGGAGAATGAGGAGCAATATGGAGAAGAGCTCAAGGAACAAGAGTAGTAGATCATTGTGTGTGAAGTGTGTTAAGGAAACACACCCAAGATCTCAAACACAAATAAACACACACATTGCACAAATTTATACAGGACCGGAGTAGTCCGATTGACACCGAACTAGTCCGATATCTCTCTGCACAAGATTGAACAAGCCCGATATCACCACGGACTAGTCTGATATCTCTCTGACTAGAATCGGACTAGTCCTCCCAGTGCGTACTAGTCCTCAAAGCACTTCACAAGTTGCACAAAATCAGACAAGTCTAATCACACAACGGACTAGTCCGATATCATTCTGATCTAAATCGGACAAGTCTGATATTGGCACGGACTAGTCCGAAAACTCTCTGACCTAAATAGGACAAGTCCTCCAAGTGCGGACTTGTCACCCATTTCACTTAGGGTTTCACTGTCCGGACAAGTCCGATGTCTATCGGACTAGTCCGAAGATTTCCAGAAGCGAAATCGGACAAGTCCGCTCCTAGCCGGACTAGTCCGATATTTCGGGACACTTAGGGTTTGCTACACACAGCACACCGGACTAGTCCGGTGTCCACCACAGACTAGTCCGATCTTTCTAAACCCTAACGGTCACTTTTAGAAACCCCATATAAATAGAGGTGCACGACCCAACTTTAATCTCTCTCAAATCCCTGCGCCGTCACACCTCCCAAGAGCCTCAAAAACACATCTCTCCACGAAATCAAAAGCCACAAAGATCAATCCTTTGAGGATACACTTCGAAACATTGGAGAGACACGTTTCATCACTCTTGAGCTCTTGGTTTGATTCCCTAACACACTCCTGTTATTTTCATTGTAATCTTTTGAGTGTGTTCTTGGTGGAGTTTTCATTGTAATCTAGGGGAGCCCTCAACGTGTGAGAAAGCCCCTTGAATTTGGTTATTTACCCTTTGTGATAAGAGAAGAGGATTGACCTTCGTGGCGATCCGAAGAGGGTAGGGTTGGAGAAGACTCGGTCCTTTTGTGGACTCCTCAACGTGGATGTAGGTTGCCTCTGTGGGAGCCGAACCACGGGATAAATTGCTTGTGTTCTTGCTTTGTGTTCATCATTCTTATTCTTCATATGAATCTAGGGTTTCAATCAATCTCACTTACTTTACATTGAAACATCAAATCTAAACTTAACTTGTGGTATATCCTAGTTCATAATCTTGCAACACTTCTATTAACTGTATATTTCCGCTGCATACATCGTAGAATCAAATTAATCGATCAAAATTAATTAACCTAGTCGGTACCCACCGGACTAGTCCGCACTTGACCGGACTAGTCCAATATCTCGAGTTTTGATCTGGTTGTTAAGTGTTGCAGGTTCCGACAAATATCAAAAAGGCCTATTCACCCCCCCTCTAGGCCACATTCAATTGGTATCAGAGCAGGTTCTTCAAGAAAGAGACTAATCGCTTGAAGAGATCATGTCGGACATGAAGGACGTGCACAAGAGCAACAACCAAGAGAAGGTTGATGATGAAAAGAATCAGAAAGTTGAAAAGCTCCTCGATGCCATTCAAGACTTCGAGGATGACGATGAGGAGATGCTTGAACTAAAGGCACTCCTAAGAAAGAAGACTCTTTCCAAACGGAAAGTAAAAGTCAAAGATGAAAAGAAGAAGAAGGGGAGTAGTCACACGACTACTCCCGATATCCTTTCAACTATGATCGTCTTAATTCCAGCAATAATCATTATTTATCTATCCCTCTAGGAAAAGCCCCACACTTCGATGAAAGTGATTACTCAATGTGGAGGCAGAATATGAAAATGCATCTAATCTCTCTCAATCCAAGTTTATGGCATATTGTGTGCACAGGGATAGATATCCCGGACGACGCGAAGAGCTCACACCAAGCCAAGAGCAGGCAATTAATCGAAATGCTCAAGCCGCGGTAGTTATTACCTCTTCGCTCAGTCGGGACGAGTTCACCAAGGTGGATGGACTCGAGATTGCAAAGGAGATCTGGGACACACTACAAACTGCACATGAAGGTGATCATCATGTGTGTGAAGCAAAGATCGAAATGATCGAGGGCGAATTGGGAAGATTCGCAATCAAAGAAGATGAGTCACCTCAAGATATGTACAATCGACTTAAGACACTCGTCAACAAGGTTTCATCGTACGGAAGCAAGAAGTGGAACGACCACGTGGTGGTGAAGCTCATCCTTAGAGCTTTCATGCCTCGCAACGTCACCTTATGCTCCATGATTACAGAAAGCCCCGGATACAAGAGGATGACTCCGTATGAGCTACTTGGAAAGATCATCAATTTCGAGATGATGGAAAAGCATGCGAAGCATGCCAAGGAAATTGCCGACCTTACCTCGGCAAAGAATAAAGGGGTTGCCTTGAAGTCCAGCCTCAAGCCCATATCTAAAGAATCACGAGAAGCTCAATTAGAGGAAGACGATGACGATGAGAGCAGTAATTTGGATGAAGATGACATGATACTGTTCATGAATAAATTCAAGAAAATGATGAAGAAGAGACAAGGCGCCAAATCAAGTGAGGGAAAATACAAGGAAAGAACAAAGCCAAAGTTGAGGTGGGCATGCTATAATTATGGTGAGTATAGCCACTTTATAGTTGATTGCCCATATGAAGAGAACAAGAAGAAAACCAAAGAAGCAAAGCCTCAACCAAAGAAGTTTTTCAAGAAGAAGAAACAAGTCGAACAAGCGCACATAGGGAAAGAGTGGGACTCAAATGATGAGTCCTTATCATCAAAAGAAGAAGAGATGGCTAGCATAGCCATCGAAAAGACATCCAAGAAGTCTACTCTCTTCCCTACACTCGGGGCATGGAAGGGGAACGGTACTTGCCTCATGGCAAAGGAAGGTAAACGCAAGGTAACAACGAAACCCTCCTCCATGCAT
This sequence comes from Tuctoria greenei, assembly GCA_036927565.1. Lineage (NCBI taxonomy): Eukaryota > Viridiplantae > Streptophyta > Magnoliopsida > Poales > Poaceae > Tuctoria > Tuctoria greenei. Next base: position 70,179,190 of record JAYESD010000002.1, on the reverse strand, counting down.
TCCTATTCTAGTGATAGCGACATTGCTAGTGACAATGAAGATATGCTTATTGGATTAGATAAGAAAACTGCCACGAAAATGAAATTTTTACTTGATCAACTTGTTGAGAAGGAGAGGTTAATACACCATCAAGAATACATGATTGTCTCCCAAAAGGAGGAACATGTCGAACTTGACAAACTTCTAGAGCTTGAAAAGGAGCGAAGCAAGTCACTAGAGGTTGAGTTAGCTTCAAGCAAGGAAGCTTGCTTGGAGTTAAACGACTCAAATGATGCAATCAAAGAAGAACTTGCTAACCTAATCAAGGTTAACAAGATCCTTGATGTGCAAGTTGAGTCACTCAAGCAAGGCGACCCTTCATACTCTTCAAGTTCACCTTCTCAACCCATTAAAACTGAAGTTGCTTCTACTTGTACATGTGGTAAAATTGACAACAGTTTGAAAGACAAGTCACCCTCCACCAAGGACAAGCATCCTGCGCAAAATGGCATATTTGACAAGGAGAAAATCAAATATGCACGTAGTGCATACTTGGTCACAAGACCTCCAAATGTCAAATATGGAATTGGTTACTCTTATGGTGAAAAGCAACAATCTAGAAGCCATAAGAATAACAAGGATAGCAGTGTCTTTGTAAGGGAGGAGTCTTCCAAATTGGAAAATAAAAAATTAATGAGCGCAACACGCCTGACCGCCGGACTAGACCGGTCAGGGTCCGGACAAGTCTGGTACTCCGGACAAGTCCGGCCTCCCAGACTAGTCCTGTGTATAAACAACAAAAGTTACTATTCAGAAGTTTCGATGCATCTTATGTCTTAATGAGAAGTAATTATGGAAAGTTTTATGCTCATTATGTTGGGCCACGCCATGAGAACACCAAATCTCACGTGTGGGTGCCCAAATCCCTTGTTACTAACCTAAGAGGACCCAAGCAAGCTTGGGTACCTAAAACCAAGGCATAACTTGTTTTTGTAGACCTATTCCTCCGGTGGATCCAAATGGGTGCTAGACAGTGGCTGCACCAACCATATGACCGGAGAAAGGAGGATGTTCGTTGAATATGAAGCAAATGAGGATCCAAGCGAGGGCATCTACTTTGGAGACAATAGTCAAGGAAAGGTGCTCGGTACCGGTGAAAGCATCGAGGCCCCCATGAGGTATGGTTTCGGTGATTAATGACAACCGTTGGATATTACTAATGAGTTTGTGGATGCAAGGTCTCTCATATCACTCATCACACTTAATGAAATCTATATGTATATCATCTACTGCTCATTGGATACAATTGGAGACCCCTAAACAAACTATTTCACGAGGTCAATCGATTTTTATGAAGACTAAAAGAAAAAGCTCATATGTCAAAATTATTCCATCGAAATTGACAACACTCAAGACTTGGTCATCATCAGAAGAACAATTCAAACCAATGTCTAAGAGGTAACTCAAACAAATTCCAAAAGAATAACTTAGAACAACTCGAGCAGTCAAATCAACTCACCGAATCATCCGATGTATTCAGAAAAGACTACTTTGGTCGAGTTGGATCTGAACAGAAGAAGACCTCAGACTTGAGTACACACCGGATCATCCGATGATGAAGAAAGTGTCACATAGGTCGATCATTCTAGTAAGCAATTACCCTAGACCAAGTGTAACACCGGATCATCCGATGTATAATTAATAACACATCGGTCAATCACTCCAGTAAGAATTATTTCTGGACCAATCTGAATCAAGTGCCACCGAATCATCTGATGATGAGGCAAGTGTTACATCAGTCAATCAACGGTCATATCTGACACAGTGACATCAGCTAATTTGGATTCGACCGATGACAACTGAAGGGAGAACATCGGATCATCTGGTGTTTGCAGAACAGTGATGTCAGCCTACTTTTCCAATGGCTATTTCGTGGAGGCTGGCTATTTATACCCCTTCAACCAGTCATTTCAGTAAGTCTTGATACCGAGAGCTACTCTACACATTACCAAGCATTCAAGACATTGAGCTACCACTTTACATCATTTACACCACTTGTACACCAAGAGATAGGCTAGAACTTGCTAGAGATGATGCTTGTGTGCTTCCATTCTTGGTGATTGGAGTCTCTAGTGTAGTGAGAGCTGTAAGGGAGTGTCTCTTGGTGATTATATTCACCGTGCAACAGTCGCTGATTGGAGAGAGCCTTCCGAAGCTTGCCAAGTCGGTTGTGGAAGCCCGGAGGATCAAACTTGTACAAGGCTTGAGCTCCACCTTGCCGGGTTGGTGAACGGAGACTTTTAGTGAAGATCCCTTGTCTCGGTGACTTAGGAGTGGCTATACCCTTTGGTGGGTTCCACAACGTGGATGTAGGAAGATCTTGAGGATCTTGCCGAACCACGGGATAAATCACCGTGTCCTCGTGTCTCCTCGGGAGTTTGCGCTTTCTTCCTCTCCCGTTACACTTATGCATTTCATATACTGCAATTTTACTATTCACTTAAATGCATAGGTTGTTTGCATAGGGAATTGGGCTTTTAGTTGTCAAGTTTTTATTGCTTTAATTTTTGAAAAGAAGCCCAATTCACCCCCCCCCTCTTGGGCATTCGATCCTTACAATTGGTATCAGAGCGAGGTTGCTCATTGGATCATTCTAGCTTCAATGCTAGAGTGCTAAAATGGCCAAGATTGGGGGTTCGGTTCCCATCTTCGAGGGCAAGAACTTTGCCTATTGGAAAGCACGCATGCGTGCTTATCTAGAGGCTGTTGCTCCCGAGGTATGGGAAGCGACCCATGCGGGGTTTGGTGAGCACAACTATATAGGTGATCAAGTTAAGTGGGATGCAAAAGCTAGAAATGCTATTTATGAATGCATTAGTCAAGATGTGTTTGCTAGGACTGCTAGCAAAGAAAAAGCTTGTGAAATTTGGGCTTGCTTGATTGAAATTCATGAGGGTTCTTCTCGTGTCAAAGAACTAATGTATCATATGCTTAAGGCCAAATATGATGAATTCAAAATGCTACCTCATGAAAATGTGAATGAAATGTTTTCTTGCTTGAATGTGCTTATTAAGGAAATTAATGCTCTTGATATTGCTTCTCTTGGCAAGGGACTCATCAACCACAAGATTCTTATGCTTCTTCCTAAGCCAAAGTACAACATCATCAACTTCATGCTTCAAAAAGAATCTCTTAATCACATTGAAGTTTTAGAACTTATTGGAGAGATTCATGCTCATGAGATGAGTGTACTTGGGATGATGGAGGAATCATCTTCAAAGACAATTGCTCTGAAAGCTTCCACCAAGAAAACAAGTCTCAAGAAAAAGAAAGTGGTCGAGCCTAGCTCAAGTGAAGAAGAGCAAGCATCAAGTGAAGATGACGATGATGAGCTTGCCTTGATGATGAAAAAATTCTCTCGCTTGAACTCCAAGATTGCCAAGAAGGGATACACCTTTGATCCCAAGAAGAAAGCTTTTCTACCAAGGAGAGAAGACAACAAGACTTGCTATAATTGTGGTGATCAAGGCCACATCTCCTATGATTGTCCAAAACTGGACAAAAGAAGAGAGAACAACAAGGGCAAGCATTGCAAGCTTGAGGATAGTGAGGATGATGAAGAGGACAAGCCCAAACCAAGATTCTTTGGGAAGAAGAAGCATGACAAAGGCAAAAAGGCAAAACTCTTCCCAAAGAAGAGAAAAGTTCTACAAAAGGTGTTCATGTGTGAGGCAAATGAATGGATCACCGAAGAAGAATCTAGTGATGAAGAGAGTGAAGCGGAAGAAGAGAGCTTGGCCGGCCTTGCCATTGCCAACAATGATGATTCATCTCTTCGTCCACCTCCCATGTGCCTCATGGCAAAAGGTAACACCAAGGTATGTGATGACTCTAGCGATGATGAGCTTTCCCCCGATGACTTAGCTTCATTGATAAATGAATACCACACTATCATTAAGAGGGAAAAGAGTAAGGTCAAGGCTCTTGAAGATGCTCGTGCTAAACTCGAGAGTGCTAACCTCGATTTGCTTGACAAGTATGAAAGCATACTTAAGGAGCATGACATGCTCAAATCTCATGTCAAGCAAGTTGAGGAGGATAAGGCTCAAATCAAGCTAGGTCATCATGAGCTTGACGTAGCACACCAAGCACTCTTGGGAAAGCACAATGAGTTAATTCAAGAGCATCAAGTACTTAACCTTGCTTATGAAGTTCTTGATCAAGAATTGAAAACTATAAAGAAAGAAACCCTTAATGATATGGTATCTATTAATTCTCATTCCACTAATATCTTGCATAAGTCTTTGCCTTTGAAAGAGAATGCTAGGGAGAAGGATTTGTTGGAAGAAATTGAAGGTCTCCGCACTAGTGTGGCAAGACTACCTAAGGGAGAAGTCAAGCACAAAGAAATCCTCTTCCAACAAGCAAGGGCCTTCAACAAGAGAGGACTTGGATCCTTCCCGGTGCCTAACAAAGGAAATGTGCCCTCACCGGAGCTTAGAACAAGCTTCATCAAGGAAGTTGGTTCCTATTGACAACATTGTGAGGTCACCGGTCACCATACAAGGGAGTGTCCTCTTCCTAACCGGACTTCTCCAAAATTGCCTACTAACTACAAGTCTACCTTTAATGATCATTAATATCTCTTAAGTAAAGTAGATGGCAAGGTGAAGGCAAGGTTCATTGGCAAGGACATGAAGGGCATGAAGGGGAAGCTCCCCAAGCATCTTTGGGTCCCAAAAACACTTGTATCACACATACAAGGACCTAAGTTGGCTTGGGTGCCTAAAATCAAAAAATGAATTCATGTGTGTAGGTGAACTACAAAGCCGGAGGAAAGAATTGGGTACTTGATAGCTGGTGCACTCAACACATGACCGGCAACGATGGTATGTTCACCACCATAGAAAACCTCGGCAATCATGAACAAGTCACCTTTGGTGATAACTCTATGGGGAAAGTAATTGGGTTGGTAAGATTGCAATTTCAAATGATTTATCTATTTCCAATGTATTGTATGTTAAGTCACTTAGTTTCAATTTGCTTTCTATTGCACAATTATGTGATATTGGACTAACGTGCACCTTTAGCAAGAATGATGTTGTTGTGACTAGTGAAGGAAGCAAAGAACTAATCTTCAAAGGGTTTCAGCATGGACATCTCTACTTAGTAGACTTCTCCAACATGGATGCTAGCTTGACGACTTGTCTTTTCACCAAGACAAGTTTGGGTTGGCTATGGCATCGACGCATAGCTCACATTGGAATGAGCAAGCTCAAGAACTCATTCAAGCTCGGGGTGGTGACCGGCATGAAGGATGTCACATTTGAGAAGAACAAGCTTTGTAGCGCTTGTCATGCCGGGAAACAAGTTGCTTCACACCACCCGATGAAGACAATGGTGTCAACCTCCAAGCCACTTGAGTTGCTCCACATGGACCTCTTCAGACCGTCCACATATCAAAGTCTTGGTGGTAATCTCTATTGTCTTGTTATAGTTGATGACTACTCTTGCTAGGCTTAGACTTTGTTTCTAGGTGACAAGAGTGAAACTCCGGATGTGTTCAAGACCTTCGCTAACTGTTCTCAAAGGGAATTTCAACTTCCCATCATCAAGGTCCGGAGTGACAACGGTACCGAATTCAAGAACTACAATGTGATCGTGAAGGCGTGAAGCATGAATTTTCAGCCACATACACTCCTCAATAAAATGGTGTCGTTGAAAGGAAGAACAAGACTCTCATCACTCTTGCACGAGCAATGCTTGATGACTATGGCACGTCCGAGAAGTTTTGGGCCGAAGCAATCAACACGGTGTGTCATGCCGCAAATAGGGTCTATCTACACCGACTACTTCAAAAGACCCCGTACGAACTTCTCATTGGGAGAAAGCCCAACATCTCCTATTTCCGAGTCTTTGGATGCAAGTGCTACATCTACCGCAAGAAAAGGCTCGGTAAGTTTGAAAGAAGATGTGATGTTGGTATCTTTCTTGGTTATGCATCAAACTCAAAAGCATATCGAGTATTCAACCAAACCTCCGGTTTAGTTGAGGAAAGTTGTGATGTTGAGTTTGATGAAACTAATGGCTCCCAAGAGGAGAACTTTGGTCATGATGAAATAGATGATGAGCCTCTATGAGAAGCTATGAAGAACATGACCATTGGAGACATCAAGCCTAAAGTTGAGGAGAGCCATGATCAAGGGGTAGCTTCAAGTTCCGACATCAACACATCTATGGCACCTCAAGTTGACAAAGAAGAGAAAGATGATCCATTGCCGACACAAGATTCACAAGCCACACAACATCAAGAAGAAGAACAAGTCCATGATCAAGTCCAACCACAAGAAGAGCAACACGCGTCACCACCGCCAAGTGCTTCACAACCACTTATGAGGCATGGATGCATCTCTAAGGTGCACCCGATTGATCAAATCATCGAAAGTCCATCAAGGGGAGTAAGTACACGTTCTCGCCACTTCGCTATGTTTTGTGAGCACTACTCGTTTGTTTCATGTGTAGAACCCACTCACGTTGAGGAAGCACTCCAAGATCCAAATTGGGTAATGGCCATGCAAGAAGAACTCAACAACTTCATCCAAAATGAAGTTTGGGTGTTGGAGGAGCGACCCAAGGACAAGAACGTCATCGGAACAAAGTGGGTGTACCGCAACAAACAAGACGTGAACGGTGTTGTGATCCGCAACAAGGCAAGACTTGTGGCCAAGGGTTTCTCGCAAGTTTAAGGACTAGACTTTGGAGAAACATTTGCTCTGGTCGTTCGACTAGAAGCTATCCGTATACTTCTTGCTTTTGCATCACATCATAACATAAAGCTTTATCAAATGGATGTGAAAAGTGCCTTTCTTAATGGTTATATTAACGAGCTTGTTTATGTTGAACAACCTCCCGGGTTCGAAGATCCGAGGAATCCTAATCATGTGTATAGTTTGCACAAGGCGCTCTACGGGCTCAAGCAAGCACCTAGGGCATGGTATGAACGACTACGGGATTTCTTGATCATGCAAGGATTCAAGATCGGGAGGGTGGGCACTACACTCTTCACCAAAGACATCGACGGAGAACTATTTTTTGTCAAATTTATGTCGATGACATTATTTTTGGTTCAACTAACGAAGCTCTTAGCCATGAGTTTGGCAAAATGATGTCTACGGAATTCGAGATGTCGATGATTGGAGAGCTCAACTTCTTTCTTGGATTTCAAATCAAGCAACTTCGAGAGGGGACCTTCATCTATCAAGAAAATTATACCAAGGACCTCTTGAAGAAATTTGAGATGGGAGATTGTAGCTCAAGAAGCACTCCAATGGCAACATATTGTCATCTCGATGTGGATAAGGACAGTAAATCTGTTGATCAATCTAATTATCGTTCTATGATTGGTTCATTGCTTTATCTTACCGCATATAGGCCCGATATCATGTTTAGTGTATGCTTGTGTGCTCACTTTCAAGCGGCACCTAAAGAATCGCATCGGAAGGCGGTCTTTTGGATACTTCGGTATCTCAAGCATACCCCAAGTGTAGGCCTGTGGTACCCTAAAGGTGCTAAATTCCATCTCTTGGGTTACTCGGATTTGGACTTTGCCGGATGCCGTGTGGATCGCAAGAGTACCTCCGGTGGGTGCCACTTGCTTGGGCGTTCTCTAGTATCTTGGTCTAGCAAGAAGCAAAATTCCGTTGCTTTGTCCACTACGGAAGCGGAATATATAGCGGCCGGTGCATGTTGTGCCCAAATCCTCTATATGAAGCAAACCCTTTTGGACTTTGGTATTAAACTTGGTTGTGTGCCTCTCCTTTGTGACAATGAAAGTGCGGTTAAGATTTCCAAAAACCCCGTTCAACACTCCCACACTAAGCACATTGATATTCACCATCATTTCTTGCAGGACCATGAAGCTAATGGAGACATCTCCTTGCGAGGTGTTAGGTCCGAAGAACAATTGGCGGATATCTTCACTAAACCACTTGATGAGAAGACTTTTTCTAGACTAAGGAGTGAATTAAATGTGCTAGATGCATCGAACGTCATGTAAGTTGCCATGGTCATGTAAGAATGCATCACATATAGGTCTTGTCTAACTTTTGAAGGATAGGGGTGAGCAAGGGTTAGCTTGGGATGGAGGTTCTTTTGGGTTTCCCAAAGACTTGGAGAGTGGCGCTCCCTGAAGAAGCCTTTGAAAGGTTCAAATTTGGCAAGATAGATTTAATTTGTGTCTTGCATGATGCCTGCCATATAGACTTGCACTCACGTTTAATTTCTTGCATTAAAAATTGTTTGGCATTGCATACGGTAGATTGTCACAAAGGGGAACCCACTTCATGAGAAAGAGACTTGTTTGAAATGCAATATCTCAACTCATATGATGTGGAAAGAACAAAATGTTAGGTGCGTTAATGCCTAAAGGAACATGCTTTAAAGAGATAGAAGTCTTCATCCTCTAGCTCACAAAGCATGGGTCTTACATTTTATTTGGATTTCTTCCTTAATTTCTTCGGTGTTCTATTTGCTTTAGGGCTTAGCCAAGTTATTGGCAACTAGTGTTATAATCTTTTTGAGGGGTAAGGGGTTGCCCAAAAAGTCCTAAGACATGTGTTTCTCCTTGTTTGTTTGTTTGAGTCAAAGGACATATATGGGATGTTGCTGTTTTGTAGTCATCGGATTATCCGATGCTTAGGCCAGAAGCTTCATCGGATCAGTTTGTGCTTAAGTACAAGGGTCAGCTCAGCCAGAAAGTCAAATCCACCAATGAGTTCATTCTGAGGAACATCAAAGCATCCGATGTTCACATTTCTGGAATTGTGCCAAATTCAACCGATGCTAATCCTTTCCACGTCGGATCACCCGATGCCGAAGGTGCCTCTGGAACACCTTTACTGTACCATTCGACCGATGCTCCTCTCAACTAACGTCGGTTCATACGATGTTAAAATTTGAGCTAGGGTTCGGGCCCCACCTATTTAGCACCTCTTCGCCTGCTTCCTTTATCTCTCCCCGACTCCGCCGCTCCGAGCTCTCCCCTCCGCGCCGCTGCTCCGTGCCTCGCCCTGCCGCCGCCCTCCGGCCACCACCGCCTCTGGCCGCCGCCGCCCTCCGGCCGCCGCCGCCCCACGCAACGCCACCGTTGCCGCCCCACGTAGTGCCACCGCCACCCTGAGCCCTTAGCGTCGCCGCCGCCGCCCCACGCAGCGCCGTCGCCGCCACTCCACGCCGCACCACTGCCGCCATCCTAAGCACCGCCACCACCTTGCGCCACCGCTCCAAGCGCCCAGCCGCCGCATTCATCCTCGCCGCTAGGGTTCGCCCAACCGCAACAATCTTTGCATCACCGTCTCGTGCGCCCGGCATCGTTTGTCCCACGTGCTCATCTTCGTCGTCACTCGAGATGGGTCGTGATAAGAAAGGAAAGGGCAAGGCTATTGAGGAGCCGGCTGCTAAGAAGCAGAAGCTGTCGAAGGAGGAGAAGAAATGCCTGATGGCCGCTCGCGTCGCTGAGGAGCGAGAGCGTGGTCGAGGAGGATCGCTGAGGATCCGGGAGGCCCGACAGAGGCAGCCTTCGGTGCCTGAGGAGCCAGAGGAGGAAGAGGAGCCTGAAGTGCCACTTGTTCGCCGGCACTCAGTCAGGACCCGTGTGGGTCATCCAGCTGCAGCCCCGAGACCAAGACCCTCTACAGTTGACCTTCGAGAGGACAGGGCAGCCCAGAGAGCCGTCTATGAGATGGACACAATGTACATGTTGGTGAGGGTGTCCGCCTGACCAATTACAGGAAGTTGAAGGCAAAGCAGCTCAGGAAGCTCAGATGGAGTATTCTGCTTGAGGAGTGGTTCCCACAGCCCAGAGAGTCACTTGTGGACAACCGCTTCTGGACCCTGACACAGGCGTCGTTGTATGAGACTTACAGACGTCGGGGCCATAAGCTCTTCCAACATAACTTTCTTGACTGGGATCAGCTCGCATTTGCAGCTGGGACGGAGATTCGCCCTTACTTTGAGAGGTACAGAGGACTAGTGGAGCTGATGTCTTACCAGCGGGGTTCCTTCATGGAGGACTGGGTCCGAGTGTTCTATGCCACACTCTACGTCTCTGAGGGCCGCAGATCCATTGATTTCATGTTCATGGGCCAGCATCACCATATGACTCGTCAGACCTTGGGACAGCTGCTAGGCGTGGATCTACACGACGCATGCCTACACGAGAGAGTATATGGACAGGCTGACCCACCGAGGAGGCCACTCACTGGAGGTGTGGCACCACCTTTTGAGGAGATACGATCACTGTTTGCTCAACCCTTCTCTCCTGACCAGCTGAGGGTACCGGCTCTACTCACTCCAGCTGCACGCACTGTGCACCTTGCCTTGCGTCGCACACTTCTGCCGAGGTCCGGATACCTTGAGGGGTTCACCAGTCTGCAGCAGACCCTCCTGTTCTATGTCATGAACGGAATGGAGTTCGATATTGTGGATATTCTCATTTGTGAGATGGAGGATGTTATCACCGATGGAGTTGGGATGATGAGGCAACTTGTGTTTGGCCACTGGATCAGTCACTTACTCTACGTGATAGCTCCAGAGGGGTCTGCCGTACGTGATAGTCTCACCGACGAGAGCGTCACTAGGTTCGGACACTACCGTGCTCCAGGTCCTGGAGACCTCCGCCTTGGTCGTCCAGTTAAGCGTCAGGTCCGAGCTCGCCTTTCAGAGGAAGATTGGTCAGATCTGGAGAAGGAAGATGAGATCCTAGCACAGGCTGAGGCTCAGGGTGGGGATCTACAGCACATTTGGTTAGAGAGTGACACTAGTGACAGTGTCGAGGAGTACTTCCCACCTCCTCCCTCACCCAGGCAGCACGACGCGGAGGCTGGAGGCTCGACTGCACCACCACCTACTCCACCTGTGGTTTCCGAGGCACAGGTCTCTCAGCCATCTGAGCTCACTTCTCTACTTCAGCAGATGGTTGAGCAGCAGCGACTGGATCGACTTGCAGCTGAGCAGGCCAGAGCTGAGCAGGTTGCGCATCTTTTGGAGCTCCAGCATCAGCAGCAGGAGATGTAGCGTCAGATAGCCCGCGAGAGGTGAGAGGACACTGACAGGCTCACTGGACTTATTGATCAGATGCACCAGCGTTCTCTTGACCACCAGCAGCAGACGCAGCAGGCTATGATGGGCATCCTGTGGTTGATCACCAACCTCTACACTCAGACCGGGATTGCCCTGACTTCCCAGCTTCTGGGTCTAGCTCCAGGTCCGCCTGTTCTAGCACCAGTTTCAGCTCCAGTGCCGACTACGCCGATTCTGACGATCAGCATGTCACCACTACTAGCTCCAGGCGCACCCATTCACTCTCCCTTGCCGGCTTCGACACTCTTCCAGTAGACTCCAACGTCTGTTGTCAGTGCCCCGCTACCTGCAGTCCAGACTCAGCAGGCACCGATAGCAGCTCCCGCAGCCCCTGTCACATCCACTCCAGCTTCAGCAGCAGCAGGCAGCAGCTCCGACGACAACACCCCTGACGGCGACCAGTTCATCATCGCCCCGAGCGCTCAGGATCATTAGGCACTCGGCTTCCCTTTTTGGTGTCTTTATGCCAAAGGGGGAGAAGAGTCAGGGGGAGGGATAGCTTAGTCCCAGGGGGAGTCCTAGTTCTAGGGGGAGTATATCTCTTTTGAGCTTTTGTAATTTGGGAGATTTGCTACTCCTTTGCTATTCATTGATTATTTGTGTACCTCTTAGTTCTCTTGTGCTTTATTAATCGTTTTTGAGCCATCGAGATTTGTGTGCTAGATTTTGTACTTATTGCATATCCTTTTGAGTATCGTATTCTTAATTTCATTACAATTATGCTTTACTCGTTGTGTTGTCATCAATCACCAAAAAGGGGGAGATTGAAAGCATCTAGGCCCCCAAGAGGTATGGTTTCGGTGATTAATGACAATTGTTGGATATTACTAATGGGTTTGTTGATGCATGGTCTCTCATATAACTCATCACACTTAATGAAATCCATATGTATATTATCTACTGCTCATTGGATACAGTTAGAGACCTCTAAACAAACTATTTCACTCGAACAAATTGCAAAAGAATAACTTAGAACAACTCAAAGCAGTCAAAATCAACTCACCGGATCATCCGATGTATCCAGAAAAGACTACGTCGGTCGAGTTGGATATGAAAAGAAGAAGACTTCAGATTTGAGTACACACCGAATCATCTGATGATGAAGGAAGTGTTACATCGGTCGATCATTTCAGTAAGCAATTACCCTGGACCAAGTGTAACACCGGACCATCCGATGTATAATTAATAACACATCGATCAATCACTCCAGTAAGCATTATTTCTGGACCAATCTGAATCAAGTGCCACCGAATCATCCGATGATGAGGCAAGTGTTACATCGGTCGATCAACGGTCATATCTGACACAGTGACATCAGCTAATTTGGATTCGATCGATGATAACTGAAGGGAGAATATCGGATCATCTTGTGTTCGCAGAACAGTGATGTCAGCCTACTTTTCCAACGGCTATTTCGTGGAGGCTGGCTATTTATACCCCTTCAACCAGTCATTTCGATAAGTCTTGATACCCAGAGCAACTCTACACATTACCAAGCATTCAAGACATTGAGCTACCACTTCTGCATCATTTACACCACTTGTACACCAATAGATAGGCTAGAACTTGCTAGAGATGATGCTTGTGTGCTTCCATTCTTGGTGATTGGAGTCTCTAGTGTATTGAGAGCTGTAAGGGAGTGTCTCTTGGTGATTGTATTCACCGTGCAACAGTCGGTGATTGGAGAGAGCCTTCCGGAGCTTGCCAAGTCGGTTGTGGAAGCCCGGAGGATCAAACTTGTACAAGGCTTGAGCTCCACCTTGCCGGGTTGGCGAACGGAGACTTTTAGTGAAGATCCCTGGTCTCGGTGACTTGGGAGTGGTTATACCCTTTGGTGGGTGCCACAACGTGGATGTAGGAAGATCTTGAGGATCTTGCCGAACCACGGGATAAATCACCGTGTCCTCATGTCTCCTCGGGAGTTTGTGCTTTCTTCCTCTCCTGTTACACTTATGCATTTCATATACCGCAATTTTACTATTCACTTAAATGCATAGGTTGTTTGCATAGGGAATTGGGCTTTTAGTTGTCAAGTTTTTATTGCTTTAATTTTTGAAAAGAAGCCCAATTCACCCCCCTCTTGGGCATTCGATCCTTACAACCGGTAAAATTGCCATATCACCACAACACAGTCTTTCTCACATATTACATGTAGATTCCTTAGATTATAACCTGCTGTCCATATCTCAATTATGTGACAAAGGTTATAATTGCTTGTTCACTAACGAGGGTGTGACTGTCTCTAGGAGGAGTGATGGTTCCATTGCATTCAAGGTTATGTTAAAGGGAAAACTTTATCTTGTTGACTTCAACAAGGATAAAGCTGAACTTGACACATGCTTGATTGCAAAGACCAACTTGGGTTGGCTGTGGCATAGACGGCTAGCGCATGTTGGTATGAGGAACCTTCAAAAACTCCTCAAGGGCGATCACATCCGAGGTTTGAAGGATGTTGTTTTTGAGAAAGATAGGCCTCGTAGCGTGTGCCAAGCCGGGAAGCAAGTTGGAGCACCTCACCCCGCCAAGAACATCATGACTACAACAAGACTGCTCGAGCTACTTCACATGGACTTATTTGATCCAATTGCCTACATAAGCATTGGCGGTAACAAATATGGTTTAGTAGTTGTTGATGATTTTTCTCGCTTCACTTGGGTTTACTTTTTGCATGACAAGTCAGAAACACAAGGAATACTCAAGAAGTTCTTCAAGCGAGCTCAAAATGAATTCTCATTGACAATCAAGAACATTCGAAACGATAATGGCACGAAGTTCAAGAACACACAAGTGGAGGAGTACCTATATGAAGAAGGCATAAAGCATGAGTTTTCAGCTCCATACTCCCCTCAACAAAATGGAGTTGCCGAAAGAAAGAACTGAACTCTCATAGAGATGGCGAGAACAATGCTCGATGAGTACAAGACCTCGAATCGATTTTGGGCAAAAGCGATTAACACCGCTTGCCATGCCATAAATCGACTTTATCTTCATCGACTACTCAAGAAGACTGAGCTAATTACCGGTAACAAGCCTAATATTTCATATTTTCGAGTTTTCGGTTCCCCATGCTATATTTTAAACAAGAAGCCTAGGACTTCAAAGTTCGCTTCAAAGTCCGATGAAGGTTTCTTGCTTGGTTATGATTCGAACACTTACGCCTATTGTGTTTTCAACAAGACCTCCGGACTTGTTGAAGTAGCATGTGACATAGTGTTCGATAAAACTAATGGCTCCCAAAAGGAGCAAGTTGATCCATGTGTGCTAGATAAAGAAGAAGCTCCTTGCCAAGCATTGAGAAGAATGGCGTTAGGCAATGTTCGACCACAAGACCCACCTCTACATATCCATGAGGAAAACAAACCACAAGAGGAGACCAATGATCAAGGGGGAGCTTCCATACAAGATCAACCTCAAGAAAGTGAAGATGATCAACAAGTCAATGAAGGCAATCATTTAGGGGGAGAAGAAGATGATCATGAAGATTCAAGACAACAAGTACCACACCCAAGAGTATACCAATGCGTCCAAAGGGATTACCCAATCGACAACATCATCAGCAACATCCAAAAGGGAGTAACTACTAGATCTCGCATAGCTAATTTTTGTGAGCATTACTCGTTTGTGTCCTTTTTGGAACCACACAGGGTTGAGGATGCATTGAAGGATCCGGATTGGGTAGTGGCCATGCAAGAAGAACTCAACAATTTCAAGAGAAACGAGGTGTGGGAACTAGTCAAAAGACCCAAATCCAACGTCGTAGGCACCAAATGGGTCTTCCACAACAAACATGACAAACACGGGGTGGTGACAAGGAACAAGGCACGACTTGTGGCCAAAGGGTATTCACAAGTCGAAGGTTTGGATTTGGATGAAACCTTTGCTCCCGTAGCTAGACTTGAATCTATTAGAATATTACTTGCATATGCTACTCATCATGATTTCAAGCTCTATCAAATGGATGTGAAAAGTGCCTTCCTCAATGGACCAATCAAGGAGGAGGTGTATGTGGAGCAACCCCCCGGGTTGAAGACGAAGAGTTCCCCGACCACGTATTTAAATTGCGTAAGGCTCTCTATGGCCTCAAAAAAGCTCCTAGAGCTTGGTATGAGTGTCTTAGAGATTTCTTAATTGAAAATGGCTTTAAGATTAGCAAAGTAGACTATACATTGCTTACAAAATTTTTTTACGATGATCTTTTTGTTTGTCAAATTTATGTTGACGACATAATCTTTGATTCAACTAACAAATGTTTTTGTGAAGAGTTTAGTAAAATTATGATAGATAGGTTTGAAATGTCTATGATGGGAGAGCTAAAGTACTTCTTGGCATTCCAAGTGAGGCAACAAAAGGAAGGGACGTTCATAAGCCAAACAAAGTACACTCAAGACATACTCATGAAGTTTGGAATAGACAAGGCGAAACCCATAAAGACTCCCATGGCAACGAATGGCCACTTGGATCTCAATGAAGATGGACCTAGCGTCGACCAAAAGGTATATCGCTCCATGATTGGATCTCTACTCTATTTATGTGCATCGAGGCCAGACATTATGTTGAGTGTATGTTTGTGTGCAAGATTTCAAGCCAATCCTAAGGAGTGTCACTTGACAGCCGTAAAAAGGATCTTGAGATATTTAGTTCATACACCCAACCTTGGTCTTTGGAATCCAAAAGGCTCCAAATTCAATCTCATTGGTTACTCCGATGCAGATTATGCTGGATGCAAAGAAGATAGAAAAAGTACCTCTGGTACATACCAATTCCTAGGTAGATCCCTCGTTTCTTGGTCCTCCAAAAAACAAAACTCCATTGCCTTATCCACAGCTGAAGCGGAGTATGTTGCAGCCGGGAGTTGTTGTGCACAACTCCTTTGGATGCGACAAACTCTAAGGGATTACGGTTACAATATGAACCATATTCCACTCCTTTGTGACAATGAGAGTGCCATTAAAATTGCCCATAATCCATTTGAGCACTCTAGAACCAAACACATTCACATCCAACATCACTTCTTGAGAGACCACTCCATGAAAGGAGATATATCCATTTCCCATGTTAACAACGAAAAACAATTGGCCGACATATTCATCAAGCCACTTGATGAAAAACGCTTTCGCGAGCTTCGAAATGAACTAAACATCCTTGATGCTCGGAATGTGGCTTGAAATTTTGCATACCTGTATGATTTCTTCAAAATATGTTGATTGGATTGTGAAAATCATCTCTCTCAATTTTCTCCGAAAAACTATGTCAATTACTAGATCTTCGTGAATTATGGTCATTGCTTGATTGTTGAATGCTTACTGATCATATTCATCAGGATTAGTTGATTTGATTTGCCTCCCTATTTTCTAAATATGTACCTTCAAATATATATGAATGGGCTAAGAAGTTCTTGCCTGGTGACCACGGACTAGTCCGCAGAGCGCCGGTTAGGCCGGACTAGTCCGGTAGACCACGGACTAGTCCGATATAGCCTCTGGAAAAGTTCGGACTAGTCCGGTCATTTCCGGACTTGTTCAATTTTTCGTGTCCATGACCCTAGCCGCCGACAAACCCTAATTCCCTCACCCTCACAACTTGCCTCAAACTTCTCTCTCTTCGCGCTCGAGCTCCCAAGGTGATTTCTTGTTTTCTCCACCAAAAAGCTCCACTTTTGGGCGGAAACCATGCTTCCTCGCTCGAAGATTGAAGTTCGTGGACTTCTCCGGCGTTCAACTCCATCCTCTTCGAGATTCAAGCGATTTCTTCGGTAATTTTCGCCCAAACCCTAGAAATCCCTATTTTCTTCATTATTGATCGAATAGCCTAGCTTCTTTGACCTAATACTAGTGTCCTTGATGTATTACGTTGCTGTTAGGCTAATTTTGCATTGAGAAAGTCCATTTTTCTCATAAGTTAGGTTTTTGAGGATGAATACCGGACCAGTCTGTGCCTGTACACCGGACAAGTCCGATTTTTCTGGACCCAACCCTAACCTTAATTCCTCAATGCAAATTCTCTTGTCATACATTCAATTCCTTGTCATCCATTCTTATCCATACCTTGTACAATTCATTCTCAGGACATGTCGAGCTTTCACGACGAAGCTTCGGACTTCGAAGCCGTGATGGCCCAAGAAGCCCCACTTCGGTCCTCGACGGACCAAAGCAAGAAGAGACCTTCCGAGCCAGCCCCATCTCCTCCTTAGTCTCAGAAGAGGGTGGATCGTCGAAAGGTGCCAGCCTCCAGGGCCACCGCCGGTGGTGGCCCTAGCTCGGCGAGTGCCCGCCTAGTCAAGGGCAAGAGCAAGGGGATCGCAACGAGCCCGATTGGCCCCCTGAAGATGTCAGCCCCGAAGCAAGGGGCTCGGGATCCCGCAGTAGACATGTTCAATGGGAAGGGCAGCGACTCGGCTGCAAAATTCAGAAATGTTGATTTGTATGGCCGCCTGAAGCAAGCTGTGGATGGCAGATTTTGGAGTAACTTCCATGCAGACTTCTACAAGTCTGTATATCTCCAGATTAAGATGCCTGTAGTGTGCAGCTAGTGGATTGATTGGGCACATTTTGAGAAGAAGGGTTGCTCACCATTTGTTGAAGTGGTGGAAGCAATTGAGAGGCGTGGCCTCAAGGATCTCTTTGCCTTCAGGAACAATTGGAATGATGAGGTCATAGCACAGTTCTTTGCGACTTGCCATTTCTCCAGTGATGATGAAGAGAGTGTTACTAGGATGACTCACGGATCCAAGTATAATATAACCTATGAAGACTTTGCAAGCCTGCTGCACCTTGACACCTCAAGCAATGACTGCTTAATCATCCACAACCTAGGTGTCATCGAGAAGGACAGGATGAAGTTCCTCTATGAGCCCAACTCCAAGTTCAACGCCCCTTCTACCAAGAACATGAAGCCATTCTTTGTGGTGTTGAACAGAGTTTTGAGGAAGACAATTGCCCCCAAGGATGGGGATGCTGGGAGTGTGCAGGGCTACCTCCGGACCCTGATGAGGGTCATAAGCAAGGACCGCAAGTTTGATGTGGCTGACTATATCTAGAACGATATGGTCAACATCTCTTGCACACCCAACATGTCGTGTGGCTATGCTTTGTATCTTATGTTCGTGATTGAGAAAGTCACCGGGATAGAGTTTGTCAAAGATGTGGAGCACCAACCTTTGAGGCCCCAGAGGCCCCAAAAGTCAACCACTCAAGGTCCTCCCTCCCCTGATTCTACTGCAGAGGCTCCGGCGAGAGCAAATGGAAATACCGGGGCTGCCCCTGCCACTAGGGCAGCTCCTCAAAAAGGGGCCATCTTCGAATCTTGCCACAAGACTGAGATCAGAAGTCACAAGCTCAACCAAAAGAGAAAAGCTAATATGAGATATGTGAAGGCAAATATCAAGCAACTAAGTCAAAAGCTGGAGATCGACCCCATTGGATCTCAGTAATTTCTGAGGACTCCGACCCTGATATCACTGAGTTTGGGCCCTTGACCCCCTCCGAGCTTGCCTACTTTGGCATTGGGGGCTGGAGCGGCTCCGCACCTCCTCCTCCTCCTCGTCAGCCCGAAGACGAAGATGAAGATGATGAGAGGACCGACAGCGAGGCGTGAAGGCTATAGGTCCCTCCTCTCCTTCTTTTTGGTGTCTTGATGCCAAAGGGGGATAGATTGAGGGGGAGTCTTAGGTCTTAGCTGTAGGATGCGAGGAGAGAGCTTCCTTTATGCTTTTTGTCTATTTTGTGGGTTGTAAACTGTTTAACATGCTATTTTGTTACTTAATGGTCCTGTGATGCAATGCTTTGAACTACTTGTGAATTAATCTATGAAATATGTGATGCAATGCTTATTGTTGGTGTGTTAATGTCAACTATGTCATTCTCTTCATGATTGTTGTTTCAATGCACTTAGTTATGCATCCTACCATAAAGAATGCACATATGAATCATGTTTTCATTGTTGATGTATTTTAAACTCATATGTGCATACTTTATGAAAATCTCCACTTTTATCATATTTTGTGAAATCTCAATTGGTTGTCATCAATCACCAAAAATTGAGAGATTGAAAGTGCATCTAGGAATCCCTTGTGGGTTTTGGATGATTTATGACAAGCAAATGAGATCCTAACTACTTTGTTGAGATGAGCACAGGTTTTAATGGGAAAATAAGCAAAGTGCCAAAAAGAAGGGAGAATGAGGAGCAATGTGGAGAAGAGCTCAAGGAACAAGAGTAGTAGATCATTGTGTGTGGAGTGTGTTAAGGAAACACACCCCAAGAGCTCAAACACAAATAAACACACACATTGCACAAATTTATACAGGACCAGACTAGTCCGACTAACACCGGACTAGTACGATATCTCTTTGCACAAGATCGGACAAGTCCGATATCACCATGGACTAGTCCGATATCTCTCTGACTAGAATCGGACTAGTCCCCCCAGTGCGGACTAGTCCTCAAAGCACTTCACAAGTTGCACAAAATCAGACAAGTCCGATCACACAACGGACTAGTTCGATATCATTCTGATCTAAATTGGACAAGTCTGATATTGGCACGGACTAGTCCAAAAACCCTCTGACCAAAATCGGAGAAGTCCTCCAAGTGCGGACTTGTCACCCAATTCACTTAGGGTTTCACTGTCCGGACAAGTACGATGTCTATCGGACTAGCCCGAAGATTTCCAGAAGCGAAATCAGACAAGTCCGCTCCCAGTCGGACTAGTCCGATATTTCGGGACACTTAGGGTTTGCTACACACAACACACCGGACTAGTCCGGTGTCCACCACGGACTAGTCCAATCATTCTAAACCCTAACGATCACTTTTAGAAACCCCATATAAATAGAGGTGCACGACCCAACTTTAATCTCTCTCGAACCCCTGCACCGTCACACCTCCCAAGAGCCTCAAAAACACATCTCTCCACGAAATCAAAAGCCACAAAGATAAATCCTTTGAGGATACACTTCGGAACATTGGAGAGATACGTTTCATCACTCTTGAGCTCTTGGTTTGATTCCCTAACACACTACTATGATTTTCATTGTAATCTTTTGAGTGTGTTCTTGGTGGAGTTTTCATTGTAATCTAGGGGAGCCCTCAACGTGTGAGAAGGCCCCTAGAATTTGGTTATTTACCCTTTGTGATAAGAGAATAGGATTGGCCTTCGTGGCAATCCGACGAGGGTATGGTTGGAGAAGACCCGATCCTTTTGTGGACTCCTCAACGTGGATGTAGGTTGCCTCTGTGGGAGCCGAACCACGAGATAAATTGCTTGTGTTATTTCTTTGTGTTCATCATTCTTATTCTTCATATCAATCTAGGGTTTCAATAAATCTCACTTACTTTACGTTGAAGCATCAAATCTAAACTTAACTTGTTGTATACCCTAGTTCATAATCTGGCAACACTTCTATTAACTGTATATTTCCGCTGCATACATCGTAGAATCAAGTTAATTGATCAAAATTAATTAACTTAGTCGATACCCACCGGACTAGTCCGCACTTGACTGGACTAGTCCGATATCTCGAGTTTTGATATGGTTGTTAAGTGTTGCAGGTTCTGACAAATATCAAAAAGTCCTATTCACCCCCCCTCTAGGCCACATTGTAACACCCTCATTTTCATGCATCATGCCTTGCATACATTCATATACATGTTTAACATTAACCCATAACAAGAGGAACAAGTTTAAAACTGATTTGGAGCAAAACCGCACTTAAAAATGTAGGGAAGTGCAGACTAGTCCGGTTTTGCTGAGGACTATTCCGATTTCTCTCTGACTAAAAACTGACTTGTCCGTTTTTGCTGCGGACTAGTCCGATTTTGGCTCTGGAAAAATTCGGACTTATCCGATTTTGTGCGGACTAGTCCGGTATTCCATGAATCCTTGAAAATTTGTTAAGTCCATGGACTTGTCCGGACTAGTCCGGTGTTCCAGTGGACTTGTCCGTTTTCCTTTCTGACTAAGATCGGACTTGTCCGATGTTTGGCCAGACTTGTCCGATTTTCTCTCTGGACGACTTCGGACTAGTCCGGTCCTGTCCGGACTTGTCTGATATTCCGTGACTCCGAGATTGACCTTTTGTTTTACGACTTGTTACTTGGGTTTCACGTTAAGTGGGCCTAGGGACGTCGTGCCCAACTCTTTTGGAGCCCATGTGGGACTCTAAACCGGCCTCTACTCATCCCAAAACTCGAAATCCATCTAACCCTAGCCTCCACCTCTATATAAACAGCCCAACCCCTTGGTTTGACATCTATTTGCCACTTTTCCACCCACCCAAACCCTAGTTCGTGGGGAGCCACCATAAAGGAGGGAGGAGAAGATCCCAAACAAGAAGAAGAAGAGGAGGAAACGAAAGAGGATCAAGATCTCCACCAAGTTTCGTCCTTCACCACCAATTCATCTCCAAGTTCATCACCAACCCTAGATCACCAAGATCCAAGTGTTATCTCCAAGTTTCTTGATTCATTGGAGTTCTAAACACCTGGTATACCTCCTATTCTCTTTTCCTTACGAGAATTCAACCCCTAATCTCCGAATTTACGTCGATCTAGAAAACCCTAATCTGCCGATCTCGTAGAGGGCGGACTTGTCCGGTCCCTAGCGGACTAGTCCGATCTTCCTGGTTAAATTATGTTGAATTGGTTCTAAAATTTGATCTAATCAACTCCAAACCTGTATAAACTTGTTAAAAGCTATTAGAACTAGTTAGTTATCATTAAAAGCAATCTAGTAACAAGTTCTACCTTACATTTGCATCAATCATGCATGTCATGTCATATTGAGTAATATTTGTGCACTCTTTGATTGTGTTTCTTGTCTTGTATGTTTATTGTGTGGATTAGACGGATTTGCGCTAGAGAGTGCCGCGGAGGATCTACAGCATCAAGAGTTTGAAGGCTTTGATCCTAATCAACAGCAAGAGCAAGGCAAGTGTCCTTGAAGCATATTGATCCTGTTTTAAAATAAATGTTTTGTTTGCAAAATTGCATGCTGTGTCAATTTGATGGGAAATCCTATGGTAGGAAGTTTACTAGAATTGTTTAACCACCCTTGTCACCTGGAATATATGGTAGAGAGTCAGGAAGAGCTTTTTACCTTTTTGCTTCGCTTAATTAATTGGGATGGAAAACAACACTACATATTTAATTATGCATCAATGATATTCTGGTTAACGTGAACTGGTCAATATGGTATGGTAATGGATGATCTAAGCAAGCCTGGTATGTGGATGGGTTGGATGTTATGGTGGTTTGCTTGCTTTAGATCTAAGGACCGGTTCATGCGAGAATAAGCCAGGACTACAGTGCCACCACGAGGCCAAGTATGGGTGCGGCGTAGCTGATTAATTAGGGCTTTGCTAGTGCTGTTTGGACCATTGTGGATGCTCGGGGAAGGGTTAGTCGGATTGGGTTTGTTGATGATTGGTGGGACTACCCTGGGATCCGAATGGCTCAAGAGGGGGCCCTTGGTTGAAGATGTGCTCAGTTGGAGGCATCACCACCGGTGAAACCTCAGTGGGGTCTAAATAGGCTAGTAATCCCTTTGTAAAGGCTATTTTGTGATCTCTTGGCCATACACCAAAGGAAGTGTAATTGGCATGAGGGAGGTTCTTTAGTCGCCGACGGGTGATGAAATCACAAACACGTGGGTAAAGAGGTACAAACTCTGCAGAGTCTAATTAAAACTATCATGATAGCCGTGCTCCCGGTTATGAGCGCCTGGATGACCTACATGATTAGAGGAAGATTGGTAATTGGGATGGTTATGGTTTGGTAATGGATATGGATGGTTATGGATTTATTTTTGGTATTGAATATGGTTATTGGAAATGGTGAAATCTGGAATTATGGATGAGGATGGTGAATTATGGACTGGTATTATGATATTATTTATGATTATGATGGGATTACTTCACATACATGTAATATATTGCTTTTCAAATGTTTTTATGTACTTTTCAGCACTTAGCCATTATTATTGTCGCCATTTGAATCAGCCACATGTCATACTTTCCACACTTGCTGAGTACGACATGTACTCACTCTTGCAATCCCCCACCCCAACAGTTGCAGGTCAGGATTGGGAGTTTAATGGCGATAATGCGAAGTTCTAGGCCGTGTCTACCGTCAGCTTTGCCTGTGGTGTTGATTGGAGCTGCGCATATACATACCCTGTCGCTTATGCTGCATAGTTGCTTAGTTGCCTAATTAGTTTATTTCCGCTGCATTAGTTGAACTTGTCATTAATATTCATTAGAGCTTGTATTCGAAGATAATATGGTTTGTGTAATAAAATTTTGTTAATTAATCTTGTCTTGTGGTAATTTTCTGTATACTCTTTGTGATTGCACTCGTGTATGTGTGATGAACATCTTGGACACACATATGCATTAGCTTGGTTCATTTCTCGGAACCGGGCGTCACAGATTGGTATCAGAGCCACAGGTTGACCGTAGGATGCAGCCTAGATAGAATGGACACTTTAGAGCACATAGGAGCACTCAGGAATCGATGTGTTTTTGCTTGGAGTGCTGTTTGCTATATATATTGTTTGCTTGTGTGCTTAGTAGAGGATTTTGGGATGCCTTAGCATTGCCATGTCCACCTAGGCTAGTGTAGCTAGCTGTTTAGTTTCATATCCCTTGATGCATATAGTTGGGGAGCGCCCGTTCTATTTGTGGACAAGAAGGATGGATCCCAAAGGATGTGCGTGGATTACCGAGCTCTCAACGAGGTAACAATCAAGAACAAGTACACCTTGCCCCGTATAGAGGATTTGTTTGATCAGACGAAAGGTGCCTGTGTATTTTCCAAGATTGATTTGAGGTCAGGATACTTTCAAATGAAGATTAGACCATCGGACATACCCAAGACAGCTTTTAGGACACGGTATGGATCTTATGAGTACACCGTGATGTCATTTGGATTGACAAATGCACCTGCCTACTTTATGTACCTCATGAATAAGGTCTTCATGGAGTACTTAGATAAGTTCGTCGTGGTGTTTATTGATGATATTATGATCTACTCGAAGGATGAGAAGGAACATGAGGAACACTTGAGGCTTACGTTGCAGAAGTTGAGGGAGCATCAGTTGTATGCCAAGTTCAACAAGTGTCAGTTTTGGTTGAAAGAGGTGCCATTTTTGGGTCATATAATCTCAGGAGGAGGAGTATCGGTTGACCCCGGAAAGGTGAGAGACGTGTTGAAGTGGGAACTGCCGCAAAATGTCAAGGAAATAAGGAGTTTTCTTGGGATGGCTGGATATTACCGTAGATTCATCAAGGACTTTTCCAAGATAGCCAAGCCTATGACGGAGTTGCTAATGAAGGGGAAGGCTTTCCGATGGACTCAAGCTTGTCAGAATAGTTTTGAGGAGTTGAAGAAGAGGTTAACAACAACCCCAGTTTTGGTATTGCCGGATGTAAGCAAGAGTTTCGACATCTATTGTGATGCATCAAGACAAGGACTTGGGTGTGTATTGATGCAAGAAGGTTAAGTGGTCGCCTATGCATCAAGACAATTGAAGAAACATGAGCAGAATTACCCCACGCACGATTTGGAACTCGCGGCCGTGGTACATGCATTGAAGATTTGGAGACACTATATTCTTGGACATAGGTGTGAAATTTACACGGATCATAAGAGTTTGAAGTATATTTTCACACAAACGGATCTGAACTTGAGGCAACGAAGATGGTTGGAGCTCATCAAAGATTATGATTTGGGGATCAACTATCATCCGGGAAAGGCCAATGTAGTGGCCGATGCTTTGAGTAGAAAAGGAGTAAGTCATCAACTCACGGTTCGAGAGTTACCATCCGAGTTATGTAAGGAGTTTGAACGGTTGAACCTCGGATTTGCAAATGAGACGGAGATGATGGAGTTAAACCCAACCTTGGAGCAAGAAATTCAAGAGGCACAAACCACAGATGAGGAGATCAAGGAAATCAAGGAAAGAACCGAAGAAGGGAGATAATTCAGATTTGACGAGGATGAACATGGTACCTTATGGCTTGGAAAGAGGATCGTTGTGCCTAATGTAAAGCATATTCGGGAGACAATATTAAAGGAGGCACATGACTCGCCTTACTCGATTCACCCAGGTTGTACGAAGATGTACAAAGACTTGAAGACATGCTATTGGTGGAATAGCATGAAGAAGGACATAGCCGAATATGTTGCATTGTGTGACGTATGCCAACGAGTCAAGGCAGAACATCAAAGGCCAGCAGGGTTATTGCAGCCATTGAAGATTCCAGAGTGGAAGTGGGAAGAGATTGGTATGGACTTTATAGTTGGATTACCGCGAACCAAGTATGGCTATGATTCAATATGGGTCATTGTAGATCGGTTGACAAAATCAGCTCACTTCATTCCTGTCAAGACCACATATACCACCGCGAAGCTAGCAGAATTGTATATGGAGCATATTGTGTGCCGACATGGAGTACCGAAGAAGATAATCTCGGATAGAGGTTCTCAATTTACTTCCAGGTTTTGGCAAAAGTTGCATGAAGCTTTGTGAACGAGGTTGAATTTTAGTTCAGCATATCATCCTCAAACGGATGGACAAACCGAGAGGACCAATCAGATTTTAGAGGACATGTTAAGATCTTGTGCTTTAAAGCATGGGAAAAGTTGGGACAAAAGCTTGTCATACGCGGAATTTTCATACAACAATAGTTACCAAGCAAGCTTGAAAATGTCACCATATGAAGCGCTTTATGGGAGGAAGTGTAGGACACCTTTATTCTGGAATGAAGCAGGGGAAACTCAAGTATTTGGTCCGGATGTGTTGCAAGAAGCCGAAAAGCAAGTCCAAATAATTCGTGAAAACTTGAGGGCTGCCGAATCAAGACAAAAGGGCTATGCGGACAATAGGAGAAGGAAATTAGCCTTTGAAATAGGAGATTTTGTTTACCTCAAGGTGTCACCAATGAGAGGTCATAAGAGGTTTAACATAAAAGGCAAGCTCGCACCTCGCTATATTGGACCATTCAAGATTTTGGACAAAAGAGGAGAAGTAGCGTATAAGTTGGAGATGCCAGCTCATCTTTCGGATGTACATGATGTCTTTCATGTTTCCCAGCTCAAGAAGTGTTTGAGAGTACCGGAAGAACAAGTGCCAATGGAAGAATTGGAACTAGAGGAAGATTTGACGTATGACGAGCAACCGGTCAAAGTCTTGGAAACCAAGGAGAGGGTCACAAGGAACAAGGTCATTAGATGGTGTAAAGTTCAATGGAAGCACCACACAGAAAAAGAAGCGACGTGGGAATTAGAGGATGATCTCAATAAGGAATTTCCCTATCTCTTCTCTTCCGCATCGAATCTCGAGGGTGAGATTCATTTTAAGGGGGGTAGGTTTGTAACACCCTCATTTTCATGCATCATGCCTTGCATACATTCATATACATGTTTAACATTAACCCATAACAAGAGGAACAAGTTTAAAACTGATTTGGAGCAAAACCGCACTTAAAAATGTAGGAAAGTGCGGACTAGTCCAGTTTTGCTGAGGACTAGTCCGATTTCTCTCTGACTAAAAACAGACTTGTCCGTTTTTGCTGCGGACTAGTCCGATTTTGGCTCTGGAAAAATTCGGACTTGTCCGATTTTGTGCGGACTAGTCCGGTATTCCATGAATCCTTGAAAATTTGTTAAGTCCCTGGACTTGTCCGGACTAGTCCGGTGTTCCAGCGGACTTTTCCGTTTTCCTTTCTGACTAAGATCGGACTTGTCCGATGTATGGCCAGACTTGTCCGATTTTCTTTCTGGACGACTTCGGACTAGTCCGGTCCTGTCCAGGCTTGTCCGATATTTCGTGACTCCGAGATTGACCTTTTGTTTTACGACTTGTTTCTTGGGTTTCACGTTAAGTGGGCCTAGGGACGTCGTGCCCAACTCTTTTGGAGCCCATGTGGGACTCTAAACCGGCCTCTACTCATCCCAAAACTCGAAATCCATCTAACCCTAGCCTCCACCTCTATATAAACAGCCCCACCCCTTGGTTTGACATCTATTTGCCACTTTTCCACCCACCCAAACCCTAGTTCGTGGGGAGCCACCATCAAGGAGGGAGGAGAAGATCCCAAACAAGAAGAAGAAGAGGAGGAAACGAAAGAGGATCAAGATCTCCACCAAGTTTCGTCCTTCACCACCAATTCATCTCCAAGTTCATCACCAACCCTAGATCACCAAGATCCAAGTGTTATCTCCAAGTTTCTTGATTCATTGGAGTTCTAAACACCTGGTATACCTCCTGTTCTCTTTTCCTTACGAGAATTCAACCCCTAATCTTCGAATTTACGTCGATCTAGAAAACCCTAATCTGCCGATCTCGCAGAGGGCGGACTTGTCCGGTCCCTAGCGGACTAGTCCGATCTTCCTGGTTAAATTATGTTGAATTTGTTCTAAAATTTGATCTAATCAACTCCAAACCTGTATAAACTTGTTAAAAGCTATTAGAACTAGTTAGTTATCATTAAAAGCAATCTAGTAACAAGTTCTACCTTACATTTGCATCAATCATGCATGTCATATCATATTGAGTAATATTTGTGCACTATTTGATTGTGTTTCTTGTCTTGTATGTTTATTGTGTGGATTAGACAGATTTGCGCTAGAGAGTGCGGCGGAGGATCTACAACATCAAGAGTTTGAAGGCTTTGATCCTAATCAACAGCAAGAGCAAGGCAAGTGTCCTTGAAGCATATTAATCCTGTTCTAAAATAAATGTTTTGTTTGCAAAACTGCATGTTGTGTCAATTTGATGGGAAATCCTATGGTAGGAAGTTTACTAGAATTGTTTAACCACCCTTGTCACCTGGAATATATGGTAGAGAGTCGGGAAGAGCTTTTTACCTTTTTGCTTCGCTTAATTAATTGGGATGGAAAACAACACTACATATTTAATTATGCATCAATGATATTCTGGTTAACGTGAACTGGTCAATATGGTATGGTAATGGATGATCTAAGCAAGCCTGGTATGTGGATGGGTTGGATGTTATGGTGGTTTGCTTGCTTTAGATCTAAGGACCGGTTCATGCGAGAATAAGCCAGGACTACAGTGCCACCACGAGGCCAAGTATGGGTGCGGCGTAGCTGATTAATTAGGGCTTTGCTAGTGCTGTTTGGACCATTGTGGATGCTCGGGGAAGGGGTAGTCGGATTGGGTTTGTTGATGATTGGTGGGACTACCCTTGGATCCGAATGGCTCAAGAGGGGGCCCTTGGTTGAAGATGTGCTCAGTTGGAGGCATCGCCACCAGTGAAACCTCAGTGGGGTCTAAATAGGCTAGTAATCCCTTTGTAAAGGCTATTTTGTGATCTCTTGGCCATACACCAAAGGAAGTGTAATTGGCATGAGGGAGGTTCTTTAGTCGCCGACGGGTGATGAAATCACAAACACGTGGGTAAAGAGGTACAAACTCTGCAGAGTCTAATTAAAACTATCATGATAGCAGTGCTCCCGGTTATGAGCGCCTGGATGACCTACATGATTAGAGGAAGATTGGTAATTGAGATGGTTATGGTTTGGTAATGGTTATGGATGGTTATGGATTTATTTTTGGTATTGAATATGGTTATTGGAAATGGTGAAATCTGGAATTATGGATGAGGATGGTGAATTATGGACTGGTATTATGATATTATTTATGATTATGATGGGATTACTTCACATACATGTAATATATTGCCTTTCAAATGTTTTTATGTACTTTTCAGCACTTAGCCATTATTATTGTCGTCATTTGAATCAGCCACATGTCATACTTTCCACACTTGCTGAGTACGACATGTACTCACTCTTGCAATCCCCCACCCCAACAGTTGCAGGCAGGATTGGGAGTTTAATGGCGATAATGCGGAGTTCTAGGCCGTGTCTACCGTCAGCTTTGCCTGTGGTGTTGATTGGAGCTGCGCATATACATACCCTGTCGCTTATGCTGCATAGTTGCTTAGTTGTCTAATTAGTTTATTTCCGCTGCATTAGTTGAACTTGTCATTAATATTCATTAGAGCTTGTATTCGAAGATAATATGGTTTGTGTAATAAAATTTGGTTAATTAATCTTGTCTTGTGTTAATTTTCTGTATACTCTTTGTGATTGCACTCGTGTATGTGTGATGAACATCCTGGGCACACATATACATTAGCTTGGTTCATTTCTCAGAACCGGGCGTCACACACATTCACCAACAAATGAGTGTTGTGGAGATGCGCATACTACGGTGGATGTGCAGTCACACAAGAAGAGACAAAATTAGGAACGAGGTGATACGTGATAGGGTAGAGGTGGCACCGATTGAGGAGAAGCTAGTCCAACATTGCTTACGGTGGTTTGGGCGTATCCAGCGGAGACCTCCAGAAGCACCGGTTAACAGTGGGTTTATAAAGAGTAGAGAAAATTTTAGGAAGGGTAGAGGTCGACCAAGGTTGACTTGGCAGGAGGCGGTGAAATGAGACTTAAAGGAGTGGGATATACCTAGAGATTTGACTCATGATAGGACTGCATGGAAATTAGCAATTCATGTGCCAGAATCTTAGTTTATTCGGGTTTTGTTACTCTTATCTTCTTTCTTATTAATCTATTTCCAAAATAAATAAAATGTAGAATCTTATTTTATTTGTATTCTTTTATTCTTTTTTTTACTCTCATCTTATTCTCTATTACTTTCTTCAAAAATTGTTGGGTTTCATTTCTAGCCGACCCCAACTTGTTTGGGACAAAGGATTGGTTGTTGTTGTTGTCGTATTTAGGTCCCCTAGTAATTTATTCTTAGAAATAGACTATTCGTTCGGCGCAGTGCACCTCCTGCATTTCTCTTTACGCTGGACGATGTCAATAATAACCATCATGAAGCTGGAATTGGCCTTGCAAGGCACTGAGATAGATCAAAGTTACCACTCAATATATAAAGTGACAACCATGTTAGCATTACCGGACTAGTCCAGTAGTGGATGGACTAGTCCGATTCGGACTAGTCTGATATAAGACCATACTAGTCCGATATTGTCCAGTAAGGATATTGGACTAGTCTGGACCTTAACCGGACTAGTCCGGTCTTTTCGGTTATTGTCAGTTTGAACTCGAAAATGACATGTGTCCTAATTGAAAGGACACAACCCATCGACAATTATGTCCATGATCGGGAGACTTAACTGTCTCTAAGGGTGGGAGGCCCCCTCTTTTGTCTCTTGGTCATATATAAGGAGAGAGTTATGTGTATGATTGGGTGTGGCTTATGCATACACTTTAGACACAAGAACTCTCTCAATTCTCTCAGATTCCGATCAACACACCAAGAGAAGAACAAGGGGAAACACCTCTCGTCGTCGTTCTTATTGTGGCCTCGCCTTGTTGGCTTGATGGTCGCATCGTCAAGCAACCACAAAGATGGATAAGAAGGTATTAGAAATGTTTTTGTGCTATTTGACAGATAGCACTTTATATTCATGGTGTATTCAGTTTTATCTGTGTAATTCGAGATGATTTAGTGGCTATTTGATCTTTGGGATCCCTTTTGATTCTAACAATGGTATCAGAGCCGTTTAGATCACTAATCATTTTGAATTGAGTTTTGATCAAAGTTTTTTGATGCAAGTTTTGAAGGTTCGGACTTGTCCGGTCTACGGACCGGACTAGTCGGGTATGCCACAATGAAGTGGTTAGGTTTTTTGGATCAGGGCGTTTTGACGCGTTCATCTGATTGAAAACCAATTAAGCACTTTTGATTGAAATCCATTGTGAAAAATAAGTTGATATTGTAAGATGGTAAGATTAAGATTCCCTTGTGGGTATTTTGGCATTTTCCGGTTTTATATGAAACTTTTTCGGGGTTGGCTGGTCTAGTCATGAATAGTACGGACCAAACTCAAAAATTTTAATAAAAAATGGATAAAATGTTTCTGGAACAGTACCGAACTTGTGCGTCCTATGGACAGGACTTGTTCGATCATGGTTCTGTTTAAGTTCGGACATGTCCGGCTTATGGACCGGACTAGTCCGAAAATGTACTGTAAGAGTTCGGATTAGTCCGGCCCTGTGCGGACTAATCTAGACTATACAATTAAGTTTGCTTATTTAATTAAGCTTCCGCTGTGAATTAAGTTTATATTGTCATAGCAATATGGTCAAGTAACCAAAGCGAAAGATAAATTGCTATGTCATTTTAAGTTGCATGGAATTCTATTGAGTAACCAAAGTGAAAAATAGAATTGCCTTGTTTTTAAGCTATATTATGTCATTATTGGCTGAGTAACCAAAGCAAAAGGCATTAATGGCATTTTCTTTCTAAGTGCATAGTTATTTGGTCGAGTAACCAAAGCGAAAGATAAATTACTATGTATTTCAGATGTTTTCCAATGTTAAGTTTCAATGTCATTATTGGCCGAGTAACCAAAGCGAAAGACATTAATGACATTCTCTTTTAAGAACATAGTAATTTTGTCGAGTAACCAAAGCAAAAGATAGATTACTATGTTATTTTTTAAGTTATTATCAAATGTTGAGTTTTGGTCAAGTAACCAAAGTGAAAGATAAAACTCAACATTATCTTATGATTAATATCTATGCATTCACTCATGATCTCGTTTTTGATTAAAAAGTTTCCTCCAATGAGAATTCAGCACTAAGTTTAATCGCTTTCATTGATCCACTCAATGTAAGCAATTATGAGAGATGGAGAGAAAAGTTGGAATTGTTTTGGCAGTCTCCGAGATGGACTTGGCTCTCACAACTCGATATTCAGTTGAGCCAGTGGCTCCCGTAAGAAAAGTTGATGAAACTAAGGAAGCCTTTGCCGTGAGGACAAAAGACTATACTAATGAGCTATTGGCTTGTGACATAGCCAAAGTTAAGCGGAAACAATAAAACAGGAAATGTTTGATGATTATTAAGGGCACTATCACTGAAATTATTTGGGGAGCAATCCCTCAATGTGAGACTTCCACTTAGTACCTCCAAAATATTGAGAATCAGTTTACTGGTTCTTCTAAGTCAACAACAAGTACTCTTATCAAGAGACTTGTCACTGATAAGTATTATGGAGGTGGTGTGCGAGAGCACATTTTAAGGATGACAAATATGGCAGCAAAACTTAAGCCTATAGATTTGGGGATTAAAGATGAGTTCATTGTGCATCTCATTTTTGCCTCACTTCTAAAGGAATTTGAGACATTTGTAATCAACTATGAATCTCAGCCTGAACTATGGAACATAGAAAAACTCATGGCTATGTGTGTTTAGGAAGAAGAGAGGATCAAGTCCCTTCATGGTAATGATGCTATTAATTACGTGAAGGAAAAAAGTAAGGCTAAGAAGAATTATTCTTCTAAGAAATCTTTTAAGTATCATGGTTCTTCTCACCATGATAAAGATAAAGTTAAGGCACAAAAGAATTATTCTTCTAAACAATCTTTTAAGTATCATGATTCTTCTCACTAAGATAAAGATAAGGGTAAGTCTCTATAAAGCCATCCTTAATGTAAGCATGTGAAAGTAGAGAAAGATAAGTGCCACTTTTGTTTAGACAAAGGTCACCATCAAAAGGAATGGATAGGCTTCCATAAATGGTGTTGTAAGCGACAATCAATTTTTCTCACATCAGAGTAAGAGTAAGAGAATCGATTCCGAAATGTTTTCAAAATTATGGCATTGTCGCTTAGGCCATATTTCGAGGGAGAGAATTGAACAATTGATTTCACAGTCGATTCTTCCTCATTTGGATTTTTTCGGATTCAGAAGAATGCATAGATTGCATTAAGGGAAAATTTGGTAAGAAAATTAAGAAAGGTGCCATACGCAGTGCATGAATTTTGGGATTAACCCATACGGACATTTGTGGTCCATTTCTTGTAGTATTTGTTGATGGTTTTGATTCGTTCATAACCTTCACGAATGACTATTCTCGCTATGGACATATTTATCCAATTAAAGAACACTCTGAAGTGTTGGATAAATTTAAGATATTTAGGGCTGAAGTTGAATATCATCACAATACTAAGATAAAAGTGGTAAGGTTCAATCGTGGTGGTAAGTACTACTGTTGTCATACCCCATATGGCCATGTTCCTGGACCATTTGCTCGATTCCTACAGGAAAATGACATATTCACCCAGTATTTCAACATAGGGCAAGCTTTAGTAAAATTGAGTAGCGGTACGGTGCAACCGTACGCTGATGGATATGGTAAGATCCATGTTAAGTCAATCAGATTTGCCGGTTAGCTTATAGATGGAGGCATTAAAAACCGCTATTCATGTGCTAAATAGGATCCCTAGTAAGTTGATATCTAAAACACCACATGAGTTGTGGAGGACGTAAGCCCTCATTAAGTTATATGCATATATGAGGCTGTCCCGCCGAGGCAAAAATGTTTAACCCAAACATTGGTAAGTTGGATGCTAAGACAATAAGTTGCCATTTTATTGGCTATGCAAAAAAGAGTAAGGAATATCATTTCTACTGTCCAGAATGGTATACTAAGTTTGTGAAAACAAGACATGCCGTCTTTTTAGAGGATGCCATGATCAGGGGGAGTACGGTAAGACGGGAAATTAATCTTGAAGAGAAGCGGGTTTATGTACCCACTCCTATGATTCAAGAACCATATTTCTCATTACCTGCTCTTGTTGAATTATGAGTGCCTATTGGTAAAGATTCAACACCTGTTGTTAGTTCTCCATTGACAACAGAATTATTAAGAAAAGATGAAGATTCTCAGCCTGTTGTCATTAATAATGAAGAGCAACAACAACCTCAAAATGAGTATAATGTGCAATTAAGAAGATCTCAACGAGAAAGAATATCGGCCATTCTGGACGATTATGAGATCTATTTGAGTAAGGCGATTCAAATGGAGGGTGATCCCACCATATTTGAAGAAGCTATGAGAAGTCCTCAATAAGATCTATGGAAGAAAACAAAGTCTTTAATTTAGTTGATATTCCTAATAGAGCCAAAACAGTAGGCTGTAAATGGGTCTACAAAATTAAACGTGACTCCAAAAGGAATATTGATAAGTTTAAGGTCAGACTTGTTGCAAAAGGCTTCACTCAAAGAGAAGAGATTGATTATAATCAGACATTTTTACCCGTCTCAAGTAAGGATTCATTCAGAAACATTATGGTATTAGTTGCACATTACAATTTAGAATTACGTCAGATGGATGTAAAAAAGGTGTTCCTCAATGGTGATCTATATGAGAACGTCTATATTACTCAACCGAAAGGTTTTGTTGTTAAGGGTAAGGAACATATAGGATACCACTTAAGAAAGTTCATTTATGTACTTAAACAAGCATCAAGGTAGTGGTATCTCAGGTTCGATGAGACAGTAAGAAAGTTTGGGTTTTAAAGAAAATAACGAGGACAATTGCATTAATGTTAAGTTTAAGAACGGGAAATTTATTTCCTCGTGCTTTATGTAGATGATATACTACTTGCAAGTAGTGATGTCAATCTACTATCAGAAACTAAGAAGTTCTTGTCCTCTAATTTTGGTATGAAAGATCTTGGTGAAGCATTTTATGTATTGGACATAAAAATTCACCGAGATAGAATAAAGGGGTATTAAGCTTAGCGCAAAAGGCATACTTAAGGAGCATACTTGGAAAGTACGGTATGCATGAAAATAAATCTTTGTATGCTCTAATGAGTCAAGGTTGGTAAGTATGGAACCAATAAGTGGTCGACCTAATAAGAATCGGTTCCAAAACTTCTTGTTGTCAGAAGTTTTTTAAGTTTTGCTCAATTCTTAAGTTACCTTGACAAAGTTTAAGCATCAGGTTAATTTTGGCATAAGTAAGTCCAATCCAGATGACTGGATGGAAATAAGTATTACTTGCAGTTCTTCATGTATCAAGGTCTCATGGTAAGTTAAGTATAAGATTAAGTCATTTGAATAATGACTTACTAAGACTCAGTTTGTGCGAGATGTGTAGTAAATCTACATCAGTAATCAACACTCGCATAATGGAGCTTTATTATGGAAAAGCTCCAAATTTAGGGTCACTGCATCATGTGTGATGCATACCAAATATATATTATAAATGAGACCACCGAGCAGACATAGTAAGTAAACCCAAATTGTGAGTGGTTGACAGCGTTAAACCACTTATGTTTTTTTTTTGTACTCCAGAGACAACAAGTCATATGTGATGCCAAACACATTGACATAAGTTATGTGTTGTAAATGAGTAAATCCGGGATCATATTAAGCAGAGAATATTGAGCAAATTAGTACCAATCGAATGCTTGCGGATCCGCTTACAAAAGGTCTTCCACCCACATTTGTTCAGTGAACACTTGGCTAGCGTGGGTTTAAGGGAGAACCTATGATCACCGGATATTTAGGGGCCAAGTAAAAGTAAGGCTCATTTTTAGGTGTGAGATGTATTGTTGTCCTCTAGTCCAACGATACGTAAATGATTGTTGTGATGCGTTGTGCCCTATATGTCAAGCATGAAAAAGTGGACACTAAGTTTAGTATTAATTAAGTTGGTAAGTTTCAGTTTCGAGTTCAAGGGGGAGAATGTTAGCACTACCGGACTAGTCCGGTAGTGGACGGACTAGTCCGAACCGGACTAGTTCAATATAAGACCAGACTAGTCCGATATTGTCCAGTAAGGATATCGGATTACTCCGAACCCTGACCGGACTAGTCTGGTCTTTTTGGTTATTATCAGTTTGAACTCGAAAATGACATGTGTCCTAATTGAAAGGACACAACCCATCGACAATTATGTCCCTGATTGGGAGACTTAACTGTCTCTAAGGATGGGAGGCCCCCTCTTGTGTCTCTTGGTCATATATAAGGAGAGAGTTATGTGTATGATTGGGTGTGGCTTATGCATAAACTTTAGACACAAGAACTCTCTCAATTCTCTCAGATTCTGATCAACACACCAAGAGAAGAACAGGGGGAAACGCCTCTCGTCGTCGTTCTTATTGTGGCCTCACCTTGTTGGCTCGATGGCCGCATCGTCAAGCAACCACAAAGATGGAGGAGAAGGTATTAGAAATGTTCTTGTGCTATTTGACAGATAGCACTTTATATTCATGTTGTATTCAGTTTTCTCCATGTAATTCGAGATGATTTAGTGGCTATTTGATCTTTGGGCTCCCTTTTGATTCTAACAAGCCACACAACTTGAACTAAGAGTCCCACATGCCAAGTATTTAGCTACAGTAGGAAATTGTACCTGTTATTTCAGATACAGTTTATAGTTAAGCCATGCACATCGAGCCTTTTAGCCATGCACATATAGGGTGATTAATATAAGGAAGGAAAACAAAACTAACTGTGACTGGCGACAAATGAAGACATGAAGTTGTACTTTCTCATTTTTTGATGATGGGTGAAAGTTTCAATCTTCTTATGACCAACATATTACAATTGAATATGAACACAGTCACTCAAGTTCAATGAAAATAACTGGATGACTACAATATTAAACAACAATCCTATTTCTAATCGATATCTTGGTAGTGGACTCCATACACTATCATTATCGCACGCATCATGTTTGTCATAATCTTACACTTTGTAGTTGCACCTATGTCTAACACTAGTGAATTCATTTGTAGAGCATCTGCATTTAACATTAGGGGCAAGACCGATACATTTTTTAATTTCAGCCTCAATTTGCTCTCACGAGTAATATATCTCAGAACCCGTAGGGTGTTACTCAAGGTTCTTAACTACTAGATTAAGTGCCCTTTCACATATATATTGTGGTCTCTATCTATTGACCTCAAGATACACTCACTGTTACAATAAGCCTCATCTCAGGCGGCTCCAAATGTATTATCACACGCGGTTTCTAAAACCTCCTAAAATGAAGAGCCTGTGATAATCTGCAATTTCACAGGCGGAGAAGTAAAATTGCCTATGATAATGGTATTATCGCATACGGTTCTTTACTTACGACTAGCCGCCTGTGAAGACACATTATCACAGGCAGGTCGTGCAGCATATATAACCGCCTGTGATAATGTTGTTATCATAGGCAGATCTTAACCTATGTAAAGCCGCCTGTAGAGACAGTTTATCGCAACCGGTTTGTATCATAACAATAACCGCCTGTGATAATTAGGTTATCACAGATGGTTCTTTACCTACATCCACCTGACTGTGATAATGATATTTCACAGGCAGGTCTAGCCATAGGTAAATAACCGCTTGTGATAAGGTATACCCTATACAATACTACCTGCTGTTATTTCTAATTTCCATGTCAATTCAATATAATCACAGAAGTCAACAATATAATCATAGAAGTAAATAATATAATCACAGAAGTCATCTCACAGAAGTCAATTTCACTAAAACAATATACATATGTACACGTTACACATACAAGTCATCTCATAGTTTATAAGTTTCACTAAAAACTGTTTCTATTGTCATAGTCGCAAAGTTCAGGCACATCAGCTATTGCTCCATTCTCATCAAAGAACACCCCTCTTTTGTGGAAAATTTCGCGACGCACGAATTGACACAGTTCACCGGCAATCTTGTCGGCTCCTCCACCAGGAATACTTCTACAAACCGGCCATTCTTCATTCACATTCTTCGTGTGCTGCAATGAAACACATAACAAGGTTTAGAATATGTTGGTTTGAACAATCTCAAAGTATAGATCAAAGTAAGAGTATACAGGAATTTATTTGGTATTTTTGGAGCAGTTGGACTATGAGCAATTAAATTTTGAAGTTGAAATCAAAACCTGAAAATAATGTGTCTACTAATATTGAACAGCAGAGAATATAAGTATTAAAATATGCTAGTTACAATGAAAATGAAACTCAAAAGTTAGAAAATAAGATATCAACATTAAAGATAACTTACATCCTCACGATTCACTCTATATTTGCTAGCGGTCCGAAGATA
This sequence comes from Tuctoria greenei, assembly GCA_036927565.1. NCBI lineage: Eukaryota > Viridiplantae > Streptophyta > Magnoliopsida > Poales > Poaceae > Tuctoria > Tuctoria greenei. The sequence continues at coordinate 70,141,174 of JAYESD010000002.1, read as the reverse complement.
CCCGCATACATAATACCCGCATAAGACACTCCCAGCAGGCTGCTTCAGACAAGGATAATATGTGTTAATGTCCAATGCATTCTTTTTAGGAGGTCTCTGACCACCAAGCTGTTCCACGTAAAACCGCTAAGCGATGTAATACAAGAAATGTCATATAAAACTTGTCAACACATTCTAGTTGTGTGTAAATTAAAAGTATTGAATAAACGTACAATTTCAAAATAGAAAGGAAATCTTTGTAATGATCTACTGGGTAATCGGGTGAGTCCAAGACTGTTGCCAAACCATGTGTTGGCTTGATGAAGATCATTATGTAGTGTTTACTGCACATGTACAAACACACGTGTTAACAATTAGCAATAATTGTTATTCCAATGTCATGTTTCAAACTTACTCGAAGTGGTGCGGAGCCTTTACGAGGTCCTTGCCGTCTCTTACAAAGTTAAACATTGCATGTCCTATGTAAGCTGCAACTTCTATCCTTCTATCCTTCTTAAGTTTTGCGATTGATTTTTCAAATTTTTTTCCATGTGCTTGTACTGTACCGAGTCTCGATCTGCCTTAACATCAAATAGCGTATTTGCAATCCGTGTTGGGTCAAGGATACCCGTCTTGCATTTCATCTTTTCAATATCCATGTATTGCATCCTATTCAAGAAGTCCAGAATTGTTATAATCTCATGAAATGTGTAGGCGTGTAGTAAGAAAAGCAAAAGCAAAATATTATAGACACTTACAAGCACCATTCGAGTAGCAGGTTGATTTCGAGCATGCCCCGATGGAAAAGGCTATGCAACTCTTCAAATAAAATGACCCATTTATCTGCTCCAGAGCTCCAGAATGCATCTTGTGGAACACGAACTATGACGCAAGAAAGTTCATATTTTGTGCTGGCAGTGATGTACCACTCTTGCATTATTTTGAGCGAGACAAGTTGTTTGCTAAGTTGTACAGATGTCATGAACAGCTTTCGATTCTCAAATTCAGGAGGAACATCCTCAAGCTTGTATATTGGAACTCCTGGTTTAACTAAAGTCGTCCACTGATTATACATGACATTGTCTTCTCCCACTCCCCGATATCTTCTAATGCTGGCTCATGAGAAGAACGAGATGCACTAGATTTTCTAATATTTTCTTCATATTTTCCAAATACTTTGACACTTCTAATGAAGGTTTCTTAATTTCATATGAGCTAACTTTGATAGGCACTGATGATCGAGGAGTAGTCGTCAGAAGTTGGACACTGGCTTGTTGTTGAACCTGTTGTTCAACGGATTACTCTTTACTCCCAGCAGCTGACTCTAGTACTACTTCAAGTCGTTGCTCAACTAGTTGCTCTTTACTAGCAACAACTTGCTCTGGTACTGCTTGAAGCTGTTGTCCAACTTGTTGCTCTTGGTTATCTTTACTAGCAAGGTTACTATCATCCTTGTTGAGACATAGGGGGAGTGGATCTTCCTGGACTGGGAGTGGATCTTCCTGGACTTTCGCCTTAGAAGACGGGGTTGTAGTATTTTGAGATGCGACGGGGCTAGAAATCGGCTCATCGTCCAACACGATATTGCGTCGGTGCCAAAGTATTAATTGGTTGACAGCCTGCCCCAGAGTCGAGATCCCCTCATATGTGATGTCATCTATTTCATAATCTTCATAATCATTATCAATGATCTGAAGAACTTGCACCACAACATAATACAATGGAAGTGGATAGCTGTTGAAGTCACGATGAGGCTTTGCCATAGTAGTGGCAACCTATTTCTTTTTGTTCCCTGCTCTACCGACTGGGACAAGAAGACGATAAGATTTGTCCTTAGCAATATCATCGACAATGAACTTATGGGTTGACCCTGAGCCTGGCACAGAACCTACGTTGCTAGGGTAGGCAGTTGGAGATACCAAATGCTCCTTTGGCACGGGAACCATCGCTGTACTCGGTGCCACTAATTTTCCCAATGGTCTAAGTTGTTCCATTATTTCTTGCACATTTTCCTTGACCTTTTGAGCAATTGTTTCATCAAGTGTTTTTTTGAACTTCTCAGTCTTCTATATGTCTCTCTATCTTTGGAGAAACCATCTAGCCAAGACATTTGAGAAGAGATTGCTCGAACCCGTCCACTGTGTTCAGGGTTTCCTAGGATAGCAGTAAGTTGGTCATTCTCCCTCTTCGGCTTGAAGAGACCCTTATGTTGCTTTTCAATTACTTCTTTCATTTTGTGCTCTACTTCGTTCACAGAGTCGGGCTTTTCAAGTTTTCCCTCGCTGGTCAAACCTGACCGAGCAAAGACCCACCACTGAGTTCTCTCATCGCAACCTTCTAAGGGGTGAGGATTGCCCTTACTAGTAATTTCGTCTAATATCTTATTCCATTTCTGGACTTTGGGGGCATATCCGGCAGACTCCAAGTGATGATGGTATTTGTTCTTTTTGGCAAGCTCTGACCTAGTTGCACTTAGGGCTTTAGCATCAGGTGTGGTCTTTTGATGAACAAATTCTTGCCACTGAGCTTGTGTGATTTTTCCCATCTTCCTCGGGCTAGGGACCTTATCGGCCTTAACATAAGCATTCATTTCACTCTTCTAGCCACAAAACTTCTTTACAGCTTCTTTCGTGCCTTTCAGGAACTTGAATTGTTTCTTTATCCTTTCCCACAACCCATTCTTGGTCTCCTCAGGTAATTTTCTCCAATTCTCAGTTTTGATCGGCACGAGCTCTCCAACAGAAAACCGCATGCATTTTAGTACTTGGTAACTGAATCCAGTGGTTCTTGGGGAAGCCCACCTAGATCGACCCTTGTTATGTACATGATGCGGTCCAATGGACCCTTATTGGGACCTCGTTGCCCTCGTTGCCACTTGAGTGAACCTGAGGATTCATCCATTGGAGAACCTTCTGCGGTTTTAGGAGCCAAAGTCACCTTGTTGTCTTCGAGATTAATCTGGATAGAAAAGAATTATAAGACTTTTTATACTTGACAACAAACATTAACTCAAACTGCCAAAGTTAAGATTCGTGGTCCATACCTCGTCTGCAAGATCATATTCTGGGTCGAGATCCTCTGAAGTATTTTTAATTTTTATATTCGAAAAAGGATCCGATGGACTGTGAAAGGAGCTTGAACTGCTGGAGTCACTAAACTCCATATTGCCTTCTTTATTGTTACTACCAACACCAGTCTTCTTAGGGCTTTCCATGCTAGAACTAATAAGACAAAAAATATAATGAATGGCATATTAACTCTACATAAACTGTTGCATGAAGAAAAAGATGGAAGCATTCTAGGGTTTGATAAGGCATTCTAGGGTTTAAGGCGACTACCAAGGTGATTGACCAAGTTCCATTCTAGGGTTTGAGACAACTGACCAAGGCATTAGCTAGGCATGTGTATTGATTCTATCAAAAGCCGACAAGAACAATTCTATCAACAATTAAACAATAGCAACTCACAATTCATAATGTTTTCAAGTCTCCTAGTCGACCCTAGTCGCCTACCCACCGACTAGGTTGACTAGGACAACTAATCATCGACTAGGGCGACTAATCGATCCTAGTCAACCCTAATCGGTCCTCTATTCGTCCAGGCCATTTTTTATGGCAATTTCTAGTCGACCATATATATATCAACATATATAATTATATATTAGGAGTATAATATATATCAATCTTCCTGCTGTTTATTTTCTGACAAACAGAAAGACATCTATGCTACTATATTAGTAACTGCCCACGAGTATAACAAAGTACACCAAATAATATTTCAAAGCAATATGAAATTAAAAGGTAGAATCAGGTGGAAGACTTTATTAATAAATAAATGTTGACTGAACAGAAAAGGAAAATTGTATGTTTATAGCGCGTGCGAACCATACTGCACGAAATTAATTTGGGATGAGTCAAAGTTTGACCACATCATTAAAATGACAATAACAAAACATGAACATGTTTTAAACTTTAAGAAAAGGTAACAACATCCAAATTCATAATATGCCATAAGTCATTCTTAACAGATCAGTTTCCTCACAATTGTGCCTAAAACGTACTAGTTTGCACTATAATCAAATTTTGATCTTGATAATAGCAAAATCATGTTATGAGTTTAATAACAAAGTTCATGTTAACCTCATTGTTTTTCAAGTGGTTATTTCTTTATTCTTATATTATCCCTATTCAAAAGATATGGTGTTTCAAAATTAACAAAAATCTGGAAAAAATAATTCAGCATAACCCCCTCTTTTCTGGTAGTTTTGATCTAAATCTGGGGAAATTGTGAACTACAAAGTTGTAGCCCATCTGATAATATTTTCAACTTTGTATCATATAACCCTTAGTGATTTTTCCAGGATGTTATGGTCATCACTCGGAAAAATACAGAGAGGTTATTGATTGTCCTGTTCCTGATACAATTTCCATCATTTTGGCAAGATAAAATACATGTATTGGTTATTTGTGAAACTTGGCATAGCTCACATCATACTCTCTAGGTAAGAGATAACATATGACCTACAATATTCATTGCCAATCTTGGGTTTGAGTAGACTGACCAAGGCACCGAGGGTTCAAAAACTTTGATTAAGGAAATCTAGGGTGCTGCAGCGACAAGGACATCACTCAGTCGGCGGCAAGGGCGAGGAGGGAGGCAGCACAGGGACGGAGGAGGAAAGGAAGCAGCAGCATACCTGGCGGCAAGGTCGAAGCTCAGCGTCGATGTCGAGGGCAAAGATCGACATACCTGGAAGGAAGGAAGTGTCGAGGGTGAAGCACAGCGACAACAGCGAAGCTCGGCGACAACAGCGAAGCTCTGCGGCGACGGCGAAGCTCGGTGGCAAGAGCGGCGAAGATTTGGCGGCAAAGAAAATTTGGCAGCCTGACGGCTTCTAAGTGATTTCGCCTGGGTTAGGTTTTTCCAACGCAGCCAAGGGCTATATATAGACACCTATCTTCTCAGGCGTTTTTTAAGTACCAACCGCCTGAGAAGATGATTAAAGGTAGATTTGAAGAAGATTTGTAGTAGATTTGAAGGATTAAAGGTTGAAAGATGTAGTAGAGTCTCCCCTTGAGCTCACCCATGAATTTTACAGAACAAGAAGTAGATTTGAAAAATTAGAGGTTGAAGATGAATACAAGCACAACACGTGTTCGATGAAATGTTTCAATGATTGAGCCTAACTTCAAAAATCCATTATAGCCACTAGGAAGCTGAGAAAATTATGAAACAAATTTTCTTGGAACCCTTAGGAACATACCTACATGATACCAATATTCATTCATATGATACAGGCTTGTTATGTCTCTGTAAATTCATTTTATAGAAGACCTTTAAAGAATATCTGTGGCCAAATTTTGTAAATCTTACAAAAAATTTGTTATTGAAGCATGAACCGTCGAGCGTGGATGTATAACATGCCAAGACCCGATCCTATGTACATTCATAATGTTGCAAATTCTATTGAAGCATCTAAGAGACATGCGAAGTTGTAAAACATAGATGACATATTATGTCCATGTATCGACTGCAAAATAAGATTACTTGGATAGACACCATAGTAATCCAATCTTATTTGGTAAAAAGAGGTTTAAAAAAAACTACATAATATGGACAGAGCATGGTGAGTTAGATACACATGAAGTCAATAAAGATGATGAGAGAGGTTCAAATGACGATAATATTCATATCGATGATGGTAGTGACAATCAAGATGGTGATGATGATGAGTTCGATTGTGAGATGTTGCGTCACATTGAACCACATGTATTGACTTCTATGGGAGCAAGTAAAGGTTTAAGTAAAATAGAGACATTGATGAATGCGACGACGAAGCTTTTATATGATGAATCAAACAGTTGTGATAAAGAGTTTACTACATTGTGTGCAGTCCTAGAACTACTAAAGTTGAAAGCCACACACGGATGGTTCGATTGTAGATTCTCTGATCTTTTGAATCTTATGGCAGAAATTCTTCCAAATCCAAATAAACTGCCCAGAAGCACTTATAAAGCGAAGAAACTTCTTTGCCCGATGGCACTAGGTGTGACAAAAATACACGCTTGTGTGAATCATTGTATTCTGTATTGCAAAGAGCAGGAGCTCGTAAATAGATGCCCCATCTATGGTGTCAGTAGATATAAGAAGGACTACAATCACCAGTATGTTACCAACATGAAAAAGTCTCAGAAGAAAAAGAAGTTTATTGGTCCTTACGGTGACGATGACGGTACTTTTGGCAATGCAGATGGGAAGAATAAGAGAAAATTTCCTACCTTGGTGATGTGGTACCTTCCAGTAATTGATCGCTTGAAGCGTTTGTTCTCAAACCCTAGGGAGGTTGCACTTCGTTGGCATTCCGAGCAGCGCAAGAAGAATGAAAAACATATTCGACACCCTGGTGATGCAACACAGTGGAAAAATTTTGATATTCAGTATCCAGAATTTGCAAAGGAAATCATAAATGTAAGGTTTGCCTTGGGTACAGAAGGAATGAATCCGTTTGGTGAAAAAAGGATCATACATAGCACATGGCCCATGGTCTTAACGATGTACAACCTACCGATGTGGTTGTGTCACAAAAGGAAATATATCTTGTTATCTGTTCTTATCCAAGGTCCGAAACAACCTGACATCGAAATTGATGTCTTCATGGAACCTTTAATGGAAGATATGTCGAAATTGTGGAATGAAGGGGTACGTACATGGGATGAGTGCAAGCAGGAGTATTTCACGCTACAATGATATTCGTTACCGTGCATGATTATCCTAGACTGTTTACATTATCGGGACAAATGAAAGGGAAGAAAGGTTGTGTAAGGTGCGTGGATAGAAATGGATTTCTATATCTCACTTCATCCAGAAAGACGGTGTACATGAGACACCAGCGGTTCTTGACAGATACCCACAAGTATAGAAAGATGAAAGAACAATTTGATAACAAAATCGAAAAAGATACTGCACCAAAACCTTACAGTGGAAAACTTGTGTTCGAAATGGTCAAGAACATTCATATTGCTTTTGGTAAGGGCAAAAAATGTAAAGGAATAAAGAGAAAGAAAAGTACATCTTCGGGTGATACAACTGACATGGCTTTCAAGAAACAATCAATTTTTTTCAAGTACCTTCCGTATTGAAAGAATCTGGAATTTTGCCATAGTATTGATTTGATGTACATTACAAAGAATGTATTTGACAGCATCATTAGGACATTGCTAGACATGTCGAGGAAAACAAAGGACAGATTAAATTCTTGTATGGTCCTAGTAAATCTTGATTTGAGACCAGAGTTTCATCAAGTAGAAAAGGCGAACGGGAAGCATTACCTTCCCCTAGCCAGCTACAACTTGACACTAGAAGTGAAAAAAGCAATTTGCGAATGCTTGCGTGGGATCAAAATGCCCACGAGTTTCTCATCCAGTATCCGCAAACTAGTCTCGATGAAAGATTTGTCTTTATTCAGCTATAATTCTCACGACTATCACATGATGATGAAAATGTTCCATGCCATTGCAATAAGAGTCATCAAACCTGAGCATATAAAAGTTGTCATCACACGTTGTGTTACTTCTTCAATGCAGTATCGCAAAAGGTGATAGCACGTGAAGATTTAGACTATCTGAAAACATACATCGTCGAGACTATGTGCAAGCTTGAGATGTGTTTCCCACCATCCTTTTTTGATATGCAAGTACACCTAATAATACATCTTTTTTATCAGATAAAAGCATTGGGGCCACTATATTTACATCATATGTTTTCATTGGAGAGATATTTAGGAGTATTAAAAGGTTATGTGTGGAACCGTGATCACCCAGATGGTTCAATTATGGAAGGATACACCACTGAAGAAGTGATTGAGGGTTGCGTTGATTACATCAAAGATGGAAAACTGATAGGTGTGCCTACACCAGTACATGAGGGTAGACTACGTGAGAGAGGCAAAGTGGGTAAGAAAACTTTTATTGTTCAAGATTACAAGAATGTACACCGTGCACATTTTGGTGTACTATAACAACTCACAATAGCGGAGTTGTATATCGAGGAACACCAAATTGAGCTTCGTGAAAAAAACCAAGACTAGACAGAGGACTGGATCATGAAAGAGCACAGAAGATGTTTCACTGAATGGTTAATGGACAAAAATATACCATACGGAAACTCTATAGAAGAGACAACAATGCAGAAGTTAGCTTCTCGCCCATCTGCTTTGGTGGCATCATGACAAGCATATGACATCAATGGTTACACATTTTACACTAAAGAAAAAGACGGTAAGAGTGTTGCACAAAATAATGGTGTTCGTATTGAGGCCTATGATTCACAAGGGCAGAAGACCACATACTTTGGGTTCATAGAGGAAATATGATAACTCGATTATGGCAAAAGAATGGTAATGCCCGTATTTAAGTGCTGATGGGTCAAGCATCCTGATGGTGTGAAAGTGGACAATTACGGGCTGATACTGGTAGACTTGAATAAAGTGGGTTATAAAGATGACCTGTGGGTTCTCGCGGATCCTGTTGCACAAGTTTTTTATGTACAAGATCCAGAAACTGAGAAGATGCACGTAGTTGTTTTTGGAAAGTAAAGTATTATTGGGGTTGAGAATGCGGGAGAAAATGAAGAGGAATATAATCAGTATAAATAGATGTACCTTTTCACCGAACCAAAAAACATCAAGCGCGTAGAGAGAAGCATTAAAAAGGATTTGAAACCCTATATGCGAGAAAATGTCAATGCTGGAAAAAATGTATGATATATATTGTATATATTTATATCCTCTGAAATCAACTTATAACAATGCTCTATTTCATCTTTAGATAGCATGTTTCGAACATTTTTAAACTCAGCTTCTATAGAGAAGACTAATTTGGACAAGTGAACCTTTTCGGCTGGTTGACTATCATATTTATCACCTTCACCTGTTTCATAAGTTATCAAATTGTATGTGTATATAAATTTCTTCTGACCTATGATGATCAGGCTTGCCTTCCAACAGCTTGGTTCCAAACAACATCTAGAAGCACAACTCTTGAAGCTCATGTCAAGCTAATCCCTTCACAACAAGCTCTTGTAGATGCAAGTAACAACCGAGACTCATCATTTGGATTGTTAAAAGCTTTAATTGAAGTTTGACGATACTTTCCATCCATTTGAGGCCTTGTTTGGATAGGAGTGGATCCACTTCAATATAAGTGGATTGAGGTAGACTGAGGAGAAAATTAGTTCATTCTACACTCCAATCCACTTCAATCAATTAGATTGAGTACACCCAAACAGGCCCTAAATGCTTTCTTTCTCTTCTCTCCATTTTATAAACTTAGGAAGATGCTACTTTATCAATTCTAATAGCTGAATATATTGACTACAAATCAGTACCATCTCTCTTAGTGCTTCACACAAGCGATGAAGCAAACAACATCAATCACAATTCTTGTTTTTACCATTTTCATAGGAATTTGACCTTAATCTTTCAAGCATAGATTTATCAATAAGTGAAGCTTCCACATCAGACATGTTAATGGAAGTTACAAGTGAAGAGTGTGTCGAAGTTAACAAAATCAAAACGGGGCTGAAGACAAAGAGATGCTGCATATGAGTGATAATGTCCAAGTTAGACAACATGGAGCTATGATGGCAGCCTTAAACAACATGAAATGTGATGCCAATGTTATGCTTGCATCAACCAAGGCATGTTGTGAGGGCATAACACTTGTTGGAACATCACGGTTATGCTTGCCCCAACAAGTGTTATACCCGCACAACATACCTTGATTGATGCAAGCATAACCTTAACATCACTTTTCATGTTGTTGAAGGTTGCCATCATAGCTTCACGCTGTCTAATCTGGACATTGCCACTCATATGCAGGATCTCATTATCTTCATTCCAATTCAGATTTCGTTAGCTTCGGCACATGCTTCACTTATAACTGCCATTAACATGTGTGATAAGGAAGTTTCACTTATTGATAAATATATGCTTGAAAGATTAAGGTGAAATTCCTATGAAAGAGTAAAAACAAGATTTGTGATTGAAGTTGTTCGCTTCGTCGCTTGTGTGAAGCACTAAGAGGGTAGATACTGGTTTTTAGTCAATATATTTAGACATTAAAACTGAGAAAGGAGCATCTTCCTAAGTTTTCAAATGGACAGGAGAGAAATAAATTCTTTAAATGGATGGGAAAATCCTTTCAAGGATCGTTAGGCTTCAATTGAGGCTTTCAACAATCCAAATGATGAGCCACGGGTGTTACTTGCATCTACAAGAGCTTGCTATGCAGGGATTAACTTGACAGGAGCTTGTCAGTATCACAGGCGGTCTTAATGAAAAAGCATCCTATGAAAACAATAACTTTCTCCAGGCGTTTTTTCAATAAAAATCGCTTGTGATGATTGAACTAGTACATACGATTCTTGTCGGTACCCTAGGTACCATATACTCCTTGGGATTGCAAAGATCTTAAGGGAAAGTCATCTACTTGATTTGAAGACCTTCGGAGGCCCACATGTCAGACATAACCGGACCTGCTTCTCCAACATGGTTAGTCCCAGGGTCGCCACGTGTACTATCAAACCAGAGCTACTGCCCACAAGGGGGAAGCTCCGGGCTATGTACCGAAATGGCACCCCTGGACCTAATCCCAGACCGAGGGAAGCTCCGGAACTGACACATGTCGGGTAACACCGGACCTATCTGTTCCCCACAGTGTGCTCCAGCGCTGCCACGTGTCCAACCGTCGGATCTTCAGCCTCTAACCTCCGGAAGACTCCATAACGGCTTCGGATCTTCAAAAAGGAATCAAGGACTTCAAGACCCGATCAAGTGTCATTAATACTATATTAATGACACACGATTGGACGACCTTAATTACCAGTAACGGTGCTGTCAAAGTCCATAACCCGATCATTAAGGGCAATTAAACGTGTTGAATGTGTATCAATATCAGTAACCGCCGGGGCCACATGTCGGGCCAGGCTAACTTGTAACGGCCTGCCCTCGTACTATAAAAGGACAAGCCGACGATACATAGGACACACTCTCCGGAGACACGCTGACTTTACACTCTCAACTGACGTTGAGCTCATACATCCAATACAACACCAACACACCCCGTGGAGTAGGGTATTACGCTCAGGCGGCCCGAACCACGTAAATCTTCGTGTCCCTTGTGTCACTAGACATCTCACCTTCTGGAATCTCCGTGCACCCATACCAAACCTCAAACTCCTCTAACACTTTAGTAGTGTCGGGAGATCTGCCGGATCAAAACCACCGACAGTTGGGGCGCTAGGTAGGGGCCCGAAGATTTCAAGAATGGTGAACTCAGCCGCTAGATCATCCAATGGTCATCCTGCTGTTCAAGCTGTTGGGGGTAATCCCTCCAATATGCAGCCACCAGCAGAAACCACGGTTCCAGCAGGAGTCACACATCCACCACCGCCGCCTCCACCAGCAAATCAAGCTGGACAACGTGATGGTGCACCGGCGTCAATAACTGCATCGGCGAATCTTGATAACCCGAAACATGTGCTTCATGCAGCACGTGCTCTTCTTCAGCGCCCACCACCTCCGGACGCATCCCGGGATGCAATGGAGCAGTGGAGGGCCGATGTGGAACACTTGGTTGCAGCAGCAGCCAACCGCATCAGCAACCAGGGTCATCCTCCTTCAGGACGGGCCCCGTCGCAGCGACGGACCTTGTATGACAGACTTGGTCTCCATGTTTCCAACAACAGGAGACGTGCTGCATCACAGCAGGTGACGTCGTTGCCCTTCGGGGCACGACGCACTCACACGGTATCAAGGCTTTCAACTCATGACCTTCGGGCGGAGCTTGATCGCCGATATCGCCAACAAGACGGCCGAGTCCATATTGAGCGTGCTCGTGAAAGACGAGAAGCTCAAGACATTCCTGCTCCTGAAGGAGTAGGAGGAGGCTGTTTAGCCCTGGCCATGCATCTGTATATGGTCAGGTGGCCACAAAAGTTTCGGCCTCACCTGCTGGAGAAGTTCGACGGGACCGTTAATCCTATCGAATTTCTTCAGATTTACTCCACTGCTATCTTAGCAGCTGGAGGAAATGAGGTCGTAATGGCCAATTATTTCCCAGTGACTTTAACTGGGACCGCCAGGTCCTGGTTTATGAGCCTTCCACCCAACTCCATCAGCAGTTGGGAGGAGTTGCTTCCGCCCACTTTATGGGCCAACAGGACAACTCCAAACCGTTCAACTGGAGAGACACCCTTCTTCCTGGTGTATGGAGCTGAAGCAATCCTTCCTCCGGAAATCTCCTTGGGGTCACTCCGGGTCCGGACCTTCGACGAAGCCACGCAGGACCAGCTCCGGCGTGAAGACCTAGACCTCCTTGAGGAGGGAAGGTGCCAAGCAGCTGTTCGGAATGCCCGATACCGCCAAGCCTTTCGGCGCTATCATTAGAGGCATGTACACAACCGACAGCTCGAGGAAGGCGATCTGGTGCTACGGATAATACAATCCAGAGAAGGGTTAAACAAACTCTCCCCCGGCTGAGGGGGACCCTTCCGAGTGATTAAAGTATCCCGTCCCGGAAGCGTTCGCTTGGCTACCGAGGATGGGACACCTCTCCCAAATCCTTGGAACATTGAGCACCTCTGTAAGTTCTACACTTAATATCACGGAGGTGAGTCTGTAGTAACTTGAGGTGTATGTTATAGAGTCATTGTACAGAGTCGGGTAGTTCCTCCGGGAGAAGAGTCGGACCTTTCCCGGAAGGTCCGCAAAGTTCATGCAACACTTGTCGCAGTCTCAGGACTAAAAGTGTGGCTAGCTACCCTGGTTCAAACGAGAAATTAAACACGCTTAGCCTGTTTCTGTACCCTAAGAGTGTACTTGTTTGCCCTGTACCCCGGACCTATAATGAAAGACATCTTCATGTGAAACAGACTCCACGTGCATTTATTTTGTACAGGCTCAACATTTTTTATTTTTCTCTTTCTTGTCTATAACAAAGACGTGCAATTTTTAAGAAATTTTAGTTCAACTGGTTCATATACGATTTGAGCTGTATTGTTGATTCTTCTAGATTCAAATATTGTTTATGGCCCACTCGCCTGAATGCCGCCAAGCCAACCTAGGGCCGGAGTGTTCTATCAACTTAGACTGGTCAAGCACCCTAAGTATGCCACTCTACCTACACCCCAGCAAGCCGAAGTAAGGCGGGTCCAAGTACAATTGGATCTGGAAGAAAAGACAACGCATTCGGTTGTATTCAAAATCGTGTTTGACCTAAAACTCTCTTGGGAATCGTAAGCCGCGACATAGTTATAGGCAAGGAACGAATTTTACTATTTTTCTTGGCTTCAGTGTGCAGGAAAAATAAAAAAATCCACGTTAATGGAGAAAAGCCGGAGCTAACTAAGCTCCAACGCCCCCTAGGTGGCTTGTAATCGATGTTAAACATTGAAAACGAGCATCACCGGAGCAACCAAGCTCTGGTAAAGCTAGGGGGGTCAGCCGTCGACGCAGAATAAATGATGGTGAGAAGACCCCGCAAGCGGAGTCTGCTACCAACAAACTACACGTTGGTAAAGGTCACTGCCGGAACTACTAAGCTCCGACACCCTGGAGGACTAACTATCGATGCTCTACGCGTTGATAGGGACTATTGCCGGAGCTACTAAGCTCCGACGATATACAATGCCGGAGATTCTAAGCTCCGGCAACCTCAGGGGGCCTTCACTATCGAAGACTTCGGACCTACACTCTACAAGTTTGAAGCAAATGAGTCTTCAACAAAACACAATATCCTCTTGGTACATGTTCACAATCAAATTGTGTACATCTACCAGGGGGCCAAGTGAAGACAAAAGTGTTGAAGACAAAAAGTGAAATTCACAAAAATTTGGGGATTTCATTCATCTGGAGACAAGGGATTACAAAATTGAGGACGAAAAAGAGAGAATACAAGTGGGAGCTACGGAGATTGTCCTAGACCCTATGGAAGAACTGGGCGACCTTCTGAGCAACCTCTGACACATTGGCTCGGGCGGCTTCACCTTCTCCTTCGACGGGACCTTCAAGCACCGGGTCCAGAGGGAATTGGGTATTCTGGCTGGTGTAGCACGTCAGCACATACTCTGCGACGTTCTTCGCCGGGGATTGCCCCTCAACCACCAACTGGTCCGCGATGACGTCGCCCACCTTGGAGAGTTTGCTACCCGCCGAGCTCAGCGCTTGCAACGCCAGGTCCGGCTCCGGCTCCAGATCATCCGGACGTACGGGACTGAAGCCCATCGGTGTTAGTGCGTCGCTGGCCTTGCCCAGGAACTCCCAAACCTGTAGGCAGTCCGCAGCCCCCAAGCCCTTCAGTTCTTCCAAGGATCTTTTGGCCGCCACCAGTTCAGAATTCTCGCGAGCGAGGTGCTCAACTTCTTTGGCGTTTTGCTGAATCTTTTCAGCAACTCGCTTCTCAAGTTTTCCGAGCTCCTCCTCCCGGAGGTAGATCTTGTTCCAGCGGTCAACCAGGTCCTTCTCCCTGCCCCTTACTTTCTTCTCCCTAGCAGCGATGGCACACTCTTGCTCGTAGAGTTCCTGCCCTCGCACCCAGGCCTTCTCCTCCTCCACACCGCAGCGCTCTTCCAATTTCTTGGCGTGCTCTTCGAGGCCCTTGTCAGCCAGAGCCACCTTTTCGGTGAGCTCCTCCTCCCTCCTCAAGACGTCGTCCCGCAGCTCTAGGAGTTTCTGCTCTTCATCTTCGAGCCTTTTCTCCCTCTCCTCAAGTGCCTCCCGGCGCTTGATGAGAGTAGTGTTAATGGCCTCAAGCCTTTCTTGGCATTCATCAGCCGCACTATTAGCTGCTTTGGTCTGCTCATAAATGGCCCGGGATTGAGCGTCGAGGGTGCGAGTCAAGCTCTCCCTGTCATCCAATAACTTGCCCCAGTACTCCAGGCGGACCTTCTCCTGCTTGATCCATTCTTTGTCATCTGCCAGCCTTGACTGCGCCAGCTTGGTCTCGAAGTAGAGCCGATTACGCCACCTCGTAAGGGTTTGGCGCTCCTCTTCAAGAGCCTTACTGTCGTGGAAGAATGCCAGCTGAACTTGACGCAGACTGGAGCAGGCGTTGTCAATAGACAATGACAACGGGATAGGATCCGGACCTGCTGGGGTCTCCTCCGCTGGTTCCAGCGGGTTTTCCGTTACAAAAATTGGGTCCCACTCCACAAGAGTGGTCCCTTGAGCCTCCACGGCACCAGGGCCGTCCTCCAGGATGGCCTCAGTCGACATCAAGGAGGGTCCCGCTGATGAAGTTCTGACCTCCGGAAGTGGTTCCGAAGGACCAGCCGCCAGATCTTTGTTCGTCCCCTCGGGTAGGGGGCCAGCGACTTCATCAGAGCACTCCGGCTCAGCCGCGGGTACCTCTAGCGTCATCACTCCCGGAGCAGGAACTGCTTCTGACTCTGGCCTGGGCACCTCCTCTACTGGGGCCTCGAGCACTGACGCCTTCGCAACAACCGGCTCGGGCACCGGAAGATCTTCAACAACAGCCGGCCCTGCGGCCAGAGCTTCAACGGCAACTGGCTCGGGAGCCGGAAGGTCTTCAACATCAACCGGCCCTACGGCCGGAGCTCCAGCAACGACCGGCTCTACGGTCGGTGCTTCAGAGGTACCCGGCCCAACCGCCGGGACTTCCTCAACATCCAGCGCGCACGCCGGGACTTCAATTACCTCCGTCTCAACCGCCGGGACTTCGACAATTTCCAGCTCTAGGGCCGAAATTATTGCTTCCTCCGGCTCAATGGCTGAAGCTTCCATCATCTCAGCACCCAAACCCGGAGCTTCAACCTCCGGGGAAGGTGCTGCTGGCGCATCTTCTCTCCTGTGGTCCGGCGCTACCACGGGAGTCTCGGGGAATGAGTCGAGGTCCATGACCACGACAGCTGGCGCCGGAGCTGCCGCAGCTTCAGCCACCACTTGGGGCGGCACCAGGACAGGAGCAGAGGCTTCCGCCCTCACAACTTCAGCTGCTGTGGCTGAGGGTGGAGCCTCACTCCTCTTCTTGGGAACACTGCAGATGAAGGATGAAGAAATTTAAAAAACAGTTACTACAAAAAAACAACTGTCTGAGGTAAAGATTAAAAATTACCTCGGGAGGCTTCCGCACCAGCTTGTGCGGAACCTCTTTCCCGGGCGTTCTGGGCTGACCATAGCCGCCGCCGGCGTGGAAGCTCCGGAAGGCCCCCCGGAACTCGTTGCAGTCACGGGCACTTCCTTAGTCGAGGCCCTCCTTGACCGGGAAGGACCTCTGGACCTAGAGGCCTCAACTGGCCCTGGTGATGGAGTCGCATGCCCGGAGCTAGCACCCCGGGAAGACGCCGCTGCGGGTACTGTCGCCGCAGTTGTAGAAGACCTCCCCTTCCAGGGAGAAGGAGCTGATGCAGAGGTTGCAGGCCTGACGGACCTTCTGTCGGCACGCTGTAGTTTCCTCTTCTGGCTCAAGGGTTCGTCCGTCGGTTCCTTGCCCTTGCCGACGGCTTCGATCCTTGGCTTCAAGGCAGGGTCGGAACCACCTTCGGAAGCCCCAGGGATCACCACCCTGGAGGTCGATCTTCTCTCGACGACACCAAGGTCGTCAAGCACCGGCATCGTCCGTCGGAGCTCCCTGCTGAACTCTACTTCCACGTTCAGAGGGAGAAAGGCTGATGGCGGGGTCAAGTCATCTCCCGCAACGTCGATGCCGTGCTGGAACTTCTTGAGATGTAACTCCAAGGTTGCCCCCGCCATGCTGGACTTCAGTCCGGTCTCGACCCGGTCGTCGTCCATCACGCTGTTGAGGGCCCAAGCGAGTTTTTCTATCCTCTTCAGCGGTGCCCACCTGTTGACCAGGAAGTTGCAAAATACCGCCTAAGGAGTTAATCCTCCCTCCACGCACTGGCGGATCCTGGTCAGAGCAGGGTTGAAGGCATCCGACAGCACCGGAGCTTCAATCGAGACTGCAGTGTTGATGTTGGGGAGGCCTTCGGGCAGCTCCAGCTTCTCGTGCTCCTCCACCCGGATGACTATCCAGTCCTTCTTCCAATCATCCCACTTTCCAGAGGGAAACGACCGGAGGTACTTGAATGGGCACTTCTTGCGCTTCACGAAGTAATAGAAGCCAAGGTACTCATTACTCCTACCGGTGGTATGGACGGTGAAGAAGGTCCGGAAAAGTTCAATGCAGGGGGGATGCCCACCCACATTTCACAGAAGTGGACGAAGATAGACACAAGAAGAATGGAGTGGGGGCCAAGGTGGTATAGCTGCAGACCATAAAAGTCTAGCAGCATCAAGAAAAAGGAGGAAAAAGGTGGGATCAACCCCACCATGGCGTACGAAGAGAAGTACACCATCTCGTCGGCGTGCTCCTTCTCGAACGGGAGCTCACTTCCGGCGCGGACCAGACGGTTGAAGAAGTCCGGGGACCAACCCATGAGGGCCCGGACCTTCTTCAAGTCACCTTCGGTATTCAAACGACTCTCGCGGAGACCCAACTCCATCGCAGCACAGCAAGGCAAGAGAGGAAAAGCGAGCACAAGTTGGGAGTTTGAGCGCAAGATCAGATGAGAAGCGTAAAGAACTCCAGACGGTGTGCGCTTTCCTCCTTAAGTAAGCTATGGCAACACTTGGATGGAAACTGCAAGGAAGTCGAAGATACTACTCAAAAATTCCACCCAGCCGATGACAAGAGGGCCCGGGACCACCCCGACGATCAAGTCGAGATTCTTACCCAGGCGAATGGTTGTCATCATGAGGCGGGAAGCCCGAAGGCGGCGGCCTGACAAGGCGCGCGGAACCGATATGATTTTCGTATAGGGAACCGGCGACCTTCAATTGCGTGAGATCCGCACGCCAAAGATCTCATTTGCCGCACACGGGATATGCCATGCGGCGAGGATTTAACTCCAAACTATCGCCAACGGCACATCGGAAGACCTTTGAAGACTCAATTCAAAAGTCGAAGGATGGACCCACCTCCGGCCGAATGACTTCACCCAAGGGGTCTTCCCCAGATGTGGGCCTAGGGGGCCACTATCGGTACCCTAGGTACCATATACTCCTTGGGATTGCAAAGATATCAAGGGAAAGTCATCTACTTGATTTGAAGACCTTCGGAGGCCCATATGTCAGACATAACCGAACCCGCTTCTCCAACATGGTTAGTCCCAGGGTCGCCATGTGTACTATCAAACCGGAGCTACCGCCCATAAGGGGGAAGCTCTGGGCTATGTACCGAAATGGCACCCCCGGACCTAACCCCAGACTGAGGGAAGCTCCGAAACTGACATGTGTCGGGTAACACCGGACCTATTTGTTCCCCACAGTGTGCTCCGGCGCTGCCACGTGTCCAACCGTCGGATCTTCAGCCTCTAACCTCCGGAAGACTCCACAACGGCTCCGGATCTTCAAAGGGGAATCAAGGACTTCAAGACCCGATCAAGTGTCATTAATACTATATTAATGACACACGATCGGACGACCTTAATTACCAGTAACGGTGCTGTCAAAGCCCATAACCCGGTCATTAAGGGCAATTAAACGTGTTGAATGTGTATCAATATCAGTAACCGTCGGGGCCACATGTCGGGCCAGGCTAACTTGTAACGGCCTGCCCTCGTACTATAAAAGGACAGGTCGACGATACATAGGACACACTCTCCGGAGACACGCTGACTTTACACTCTCAACTGACGTTGAGCTCATACATCCAATACAACACCAACACACCCCGTGGAGTAGGGTATTACGCTCAGACGGCCCGAATCACATAAATCTTCGTGTCCCTTGTGTCACTCGACATCTCACCTTCTGGAATCTCAGTGCGCCCATACCGAACCTCAAACTCCTCTAACACTTTAGTAGTATCGGGAGATCTGCCGGATCAAAACCACCGACAGTTCTTAAACAATGACCGCCCGTGAAAATCATGTATTTACCCACGCGTTGGTTAATTAAGAACCGTCTGTGAAGTTTGTTATATTACAGGCAGTTGTTAACTAATAACAGCCTGAGAAAATCATGTATTTACTCTGACGGTTGTTTTTTAAAATCCGTCTGTGATGTTCTGTCATCACAGGCGGTTATTGTATCATTCGTCATCACAGTCGCATATTTTTACGGACCGCCTGTGTTTGAAATATCAACATCACAGGCGGTTATTGTATCATTCGTCATCACAGTCGCATTTTTTTACGGACCGTCTATGTTTAAAATATTGAGGCGCATGTGAAAATGCTTTCTGTAGTAGTGACTATTTAGTTTGTGTGAGAGTGATTTAACTGAAACGTACGTGTTATAATTCTTCAGCTTCCTTATCTTCATCATATCATGTTCTTTTTATTCCGGTATTCAATGATCGTAATATTACTATCGACTATGCTAAGCATGTGCAAAAAGTTAGCTAGACTCCAACGACGGTTTGGGGGCCATCATCTTTCAGACTGAAAGCGAACGAGTTTATCGTCGTTTTTCAACGGTTTGACCGATCGGTTCGTGTGTACGGGAAGAGCTCAGCGAGAAGCACGTTGCGGTGGCGACTGGTTGTCGTCTTATAGCGACCGCCCCCAAGTCACCATCAATCCCTGCATGAGTGCGACGAGGCAGATTGTATTTATTGCATGATTATGGAGGCGTTTTTTTTTTCTGAGACCAATTTATATTATGTTTCTTTGTTTGAAAACGTAGAGGTAGTCACCCTTTTTATACAATATCATTTTCGTACTTGTAATAGGTCAAAACAGACAATAGTGACGTTTAATTTCAATTAAGAGTAACCAACATCTTTCATAAAAAACTATAGGGCGTACTTCTCTGTTTTTTAATTGTTGATGCTGGCCATCTCAAGTATGATCTAATCAACTTCAACAGTTATAAAACGGAGAAGTACTCGTTTGACTGGGCATTGGCAATTGGGCACCCAATTAATAATGAGAATTAATTAATAGGGGCCTATTGAGATGGCTGCCCTTGTACACTTTTCTTGGGAGCTTTTTCTTCTGCTGGCTGATAAAGTGAGAAATAAGTATGAGGTGCACAAAGTACTCACCCGGGATGGAAGCTCTGCCGTAAGCACGAGATTCCAGGGAGCATTTCACTCTTGGAGACTGCCTCAGCCTAGTTCTCCTTCTATCTCAAAAATTTGTCACATTTTCGTCTAAAATAAATTAAAATGTGACAATTTTTTTGGTACTTTAGAGAGTAAACTCAGTACGTGGAGTGGAGCCGCCGTTTCTGTTCGTCGCAGCAAGAGAGCCGACTCCGTTTGAGCCTTTTCCTGCAGAGCCCATCAACACGACGGCCTGTGAGCCGGGATTTTTTTATTTTAACATTATTAATTTATTATTTAATATTAATAGCATCCGAATTTTTTTTTTTTTGCAAAACTAGCATCCCTGCCGTTCACGGTGTGGACGACTTGCCACGTGGCAGGGTAGCTGTCTACGGTGTGGACGACTTGCCACGTGGCTGCACATGTGGCAGTCTAAAAAATTCCAGTTTTTGTTTACTTTTGGGCGCCCATTTTAAAATATTTATAGACATATTTTGGAAATATTGTTATGAAAGAAAATATAGGATATTATGTGTACTACTAATTCTTCAATAACAATATGTCGACTGTTGGGGTCGGCAGATCCCCTAACACTATGAAACGTGTTTGAAGGAGTTTGTGGTTCGGTCTGGGCGCGCGGAGATCTAAGAAGGTGAAATGCGATTTGGACACGAGTGACACGGTGGTTTACGTGGTTCGGGCCGCCTGAGCGTAATACCCTACTCCACGGGTGTGCGTTTGTTGTATTAACTTGTCAGCTTCAGAATGTCCCCTCCTGTGTATCGTCGGTTTGTCCTTTTATAGTGCAAGGACCAACCGTTACAAGTCAGCCTGGCCCGACATGTGGCCCTGGCGGTTATTAGTATTGATACACGAGATTAATTGTTGTTAATAACCCTGTAACGGCTCCGACAGTGCCGTTCCAGGTGTTAAGGCCGTCCGATTAATTATCATTAACGTGGAATTAATGGTAATTAATCGGATCTTGAAGTCTGCGGCTGTCCTTTGGAGATCCGGAGCCGTTACAACGTCTCCCGGGGGCTTTAAGCATCTAGCTCCGTCGTGTGGACACGTGGCAGCTCCGGAGCTTGCTTGGGAGAAGCGGGAAGCTCCGGGGTGACCTGGCACGTGTCATGTCCGGAGCTTCTCTCGGTCGGGGGCTACCTCCGGAGGTGCCGTTTCAGTACTTGGCCCGGAGCTTTACCCTTGCGGCTAATAGCTCTGGGCTGACAGTACACGTGGCAACCTAGAGGTTAACCATGTTGGAGAAGCGGGTCCGGTCACGTCTGGCGAGTGGGCCCCCGAGGGTCTTCAATTTGAGTTGATGTCCTTCCCTTGAGATCTTTGTAACCTCAGGGGGTGTATGGTTTTTAGGGTACCGACAGTGGCCCCCTGGACCTACCTCCGGGGAAGGCCAACGGGATGAAGTCGTTCCGCCGGAGGTGGGTCCATACTTGTGACTCTTGAACTGGGTCTTCAAGAGTCTTCGGAGGTGCCTTTGGCGGGGCTTTATGGTTGAGTCCCGACGCGTGGTGCACCTCAGGCGGCGGATAAGATCTTTGACGTGCGGATCTCTCGCAATTGAAGGTCGTCGGTTCCCGATACGAAAACCGTACCGGTTCCGCGTGCCTTGTCAGTCCGCCGCCTTTGGGTTTCCCGCCTCGTGATGACAACTGTTTGCCTGGGTAAGAGCCTCGACTTGGTCGTCGGGGTGGTCCCGGGCCCTCTTGTCATCGGCTGGGTTGAATTTTTGAGTAGTATGCTTGATTCCCCTGCAGTTTCCATCCAAGCGTTGCGAGGGCTTACTTAAGAAGGAAAGCGCACCGTCGGGAGTTCTTTACGCTTTCCATCTGTTCTTGCGCTCAAACTCCCAACTCGTGCTTTGCTTTTCTTCTCTCGCCTAACTGTGCTGCGATGGAGTTGGGTCTGCGTGAGAGTCGTTTGAAGACGGAGAGCGATCTGAAGAAGGTCCGAGCCCTCATGGGGTGGTCGTCGGACTTCTTCAACCGTTCAATCCGCACCGGAGGAGAGCTTCCCTTTAAAAAGGAGCACTCCGGCGAAATGGTATACTTTTCATCGTATGCCATGGTGGGGCTGATCCCACCATTTTCTTCCTTCTTTTTGATGCTGCTGGACTTCTATGGTCTGCAGCTATACCACCTTGGCCCTCACTCCCTTCTCCTTGTGTCCATCTTTGTCCACTTCTGCGAGATGTGGGTGGGCATTCCTCCCTGCATCGAGCTCTTCCGCACTTTCTTCACCGTCCAAACCACCGGCCGAAGTGACGAGTACCTTGGCTTCTACTACTTTGTGAAGCGCAAGAAGTGCCCGTTCAAGTACCTCCGGTCGTTCCCTTCCGGGAAGTGGGATGACTGGAAGAAAGATTGGGTAGTTGTCCGGGTGGAGGAGCACGAGCGGTTGGAGCTGCCAGAAGGTCTGCCCGGCATTGACACGTCGGTGTGGAGCGAAGTTCCGGTGCTGGCGGCAGCCTTCGATCCCGTCCTATCAAGGATCCGCCAATGTGTGGAGGGAGGATTGACTCCCCAGGCGGTGTTCTGCAACTTCCTGTTCAACAGGTGGGCACCGCTGAAGAGGAGGGAGAAGCTCGCCTGGGCCCTCAACAGCGTGATGGACGAAGACCGGGTTGAGACCGGGTTGAAGTCCAGCATGATGGGGAAGTCCTTGGAGTTTCACCTCAAGAAATTCCAGCACGGCATCGATGTAGACGGAGCGTATTTGACTCCGCCACCGGCTTTCCTCCCCCTGAACGAGGAAGTTGAGTTCAGCAGGGAGCTCCGGCGGAAGATGCCCGCGCTTGACGACCTTGGCGTCGTCGAGAGAAGATCGACCGCCCCGTTGGCGATCCCCGGGTTGTCGGAAGGCGGCTCCGCCCCTATCTCTCAGCCAAGAGCTGAGGTCACCGGCAAGGGCAAGGAGCTGGCGGAGGAGCCGGAGAACCGGAAGAGGAAACTGCGACATGCTGACGGAAGGTCCGTCGGGCTTGCTACTTCACCGCCAGTTCTCCGTCCTCAGGAAGGAAGATCCTCCGCCGCTGTAGCATCTGTCCCCGTGGTGGGGTCTTTTCGAAGCGCTACTGTTCCGGCGGTGGGATCCTCCCGGAGTGCAGCTGTTCCTGTGATGGGTCCCTCCGGTGGTGCCAGTTCCGAA
The DNA here is from genome assembly GCA_036927565.1 of Tuctoria greenei. Lineage (NCBI taxonomy): Eukaryota > Viridiplantae > Streptophyta > Magnoliopsida > Poales > Poaceae > Tuctoria > Tuctoria greenei. The sequence continues at coordinate 70,117,958 of JAYESD010000002.1, read as the reverse complement.
CGGGCGACTCCGGTTCGAGAAGCGGTGAGGGCCTCCAGGTCTAGGAGTTCCTCCCGGTCAAGGAGAGCTCCGACCCGGGAAACGCCCGTGGCTACGGCAAGTCCTGGGAGTCCTCCCGGAGCTCCTACGCCGACCGTGGCCAACCCGGAACGTCCGGGAAAGAGGTTCCGCGCAAGCTGGTGCGTGAGCCTCCCAAGGTAATTTTTCTTACTTACCTCAATTAATTTTTAATTATAGCATCTGTTTGCTCAATTTCTCCATTCTCCATCTGCAGCATTCCTAAGAAGGGGAGTGAAGCTCCGCCCTCAGCCACAGTGTCTGAGGCTACGAGGGCTTCTGCTCTAGCTCCGGTGCTGCCCCAGGCAGAGGCTGCGACAGCTCCGGCGCCGGCTGTCGTGGTCATGGACCTCGACTCGTCTCCAGAAGTTCCCGTGGTAGCGCCGGACCACGGGATTGAAGATGCGCCAGCGGCACCCGCTCCGGAGGTTGAAGCTCCGGGCCTTGGTGCTGCAGAAGTAGATGCTCCGGCTGCCGAGCCGGAGGAAGTAGCGGTCCCGGCTTCAGAGCCGGAAAATGCTGGAGTTTCGGCGGTCGAGCCGGAGGCAGCTGAAGCCCCGGCGTGCGAGCCGGAAGTTGAAGTGGTTCCGGCAATTGAGCCGGTTACTTCTGAAGCTCCGGTCGTAAGGCCGGTAGTTATTGGAGCGCCGGCTGCAGAGCCGGTGGTGGTGGAGGCGGGGGAGCTTGAGCTCCCCTCAGAAGAAGCGTCCCGGCCGGAGCCATTGGAGGCGACGACGTCGATGGTACCCGTGGCGGAGCCAGAGTGCCTGAACGAAGTCGCCGGCCCCCAGCCTGAGGGGGCGAATGAAAATTTGGTGGCGGGACCTTCTTCGGTGGCGACTGAGGCCACCCCGGAGGAGGGCCCTAGTGCCTTGGAAGCTCGGGGTTCCGCTCTCGCAGAGTGGAACCCAATTTTTGTAAATGAAGACCCGCTGGAACCAGCGGAGGAGACCCCAGAAGGTCCGGAGCCCATCTCACTGTCGATGTCCATCGACAACGCTTGCTCCAGTCTGCGCCAAGTCCAACTAGCCTTCTTCCACGACAGCAAGGTTCTTGAAGAGGAGCGCCAAACCCTTAGGAGGTGGCGTAATAGACTCCAATTCGAGACCAAGCTGGCGCAGTCGAGGATCGCTGCGGACAAGGAATGGATCAAGCGGGAGAAGGTCCGCTTGGAGCTCTGGGGTGAGATGCTGGACGAGAGGGAGAGCATGACTCACAACCTCGACGCCCAATCCCGGGAGTACCACGACCAAGCTAAAGCTGCCAATGATGCGGCCAACGCTCGGTTCGATCAACTCGAAGCCATCAGTACCGCACTCATCAAGCGCCGAGAGGCGCTTGAGGGAAGGGAAAAGCGGCTCGAGGATGAGGAGCAAAAACTCCTGGAGCTACGGGATGACGTCTTGCGACGTGAAGAAGAGCTTGCCGAGAAGACGGCTCTGGCGGACAAAGGTATCGAGGAGCGCGCTAAAAAATTGGAAGAGCGCTGCCTCGAAGAGGAGGAGAAGACCTGGGTGCGAGGGCAGGAACTCTACGAGTATGAGTGTGCCCTCATCGCCCGGGAGAAGAAAATAGAGGCTAGGGAGAAAGACCTGGTCGACCGTCGGAACAAGATCCACCTCCGGGAGGAGGAGCTCGGGAGACTCGAAAAGCGGGTTGCTGCGAAAATTCAGCAAAACGCCAAAGAAGTTGAGCGCCTTTCCCGCGAGAACTCAGAGCTGGCGGCGACCCGGAGGTCCTTGGAAGAGATGAAGGGCCTGAGAAAGACGGACTCCCTGCAAATTTGGGAGTTCCTGAGTAAGGCCGACGATGCGCTAGCGCCGTTGGGTTTCAGCCCCGTGCTTCCGGATGATCCGGAGCCGGAGCCGGACCTTGCATTGCAGGCGTTAAACGCCGCGGGTGGCAAGCTCTCCAAGGTGGGCGACGTCATCGCGGACCAGCTTGAGGTCGAGGGGCAATCCCTGGCTAAAAACGTCACAGAGTATGTGTTGACGTGTTACACTAGCCGGAACCCTCGATTCTCTCTGGACCCGGTGCTTAAAGGCCCCGTTGAAGGAGAAGGCGAAGCTACCCGGGCCAGCGTGTCGGAGGTCGCCCAAAAGGTCGCTGAGTTCTTCCATAGGGTCTAGGACTATCTTTCTTAGCCTTTATTTGTATTTTCTCTTCTTCCTCAATTTTGTAATCCTTTGTCCCCAGATGTAATCTCTGGTCTTCCAATGAAATGAAATCCCCAATTTTTCGTGAATTTCATTTTTTGTCTTCAACATCTTTGTCTTCACTTGGCCCCCTGGTAGATGTGCACAGTTTGATTGTGGACATGTACCAAAAGGATGTTGATTTTTGTTGAAGACAGATTTGCTTCGAACTCGTATAGTTTAGGTCCGAAGTTTTCGATAGTGAAGGTCCCTTGAAGTTGTCGGAGCTTAGAAGCTCCGGCACTGTCCATCTTCGGAGCTTAGTAGCTCCGGCAGGAGCCTCTACCAACACGTTGAATGTCAGTAGTTAATACTTCAAGGTGTCGGAGCTTAGTAGCTCCGGCAATGACCCTTGCCACGGCTGGCTGGCAACAGACTCTAATGATAGAATCTTTTCACCATCTTTAAGTTAACGCCGATGGGAGTCGGAGGTTGGTTACCCCCGGTTTTTCTCCATCAATATTGGGTTCATTTTTCTTGCACACTTAAGCCAAGAAAAACAGTAAAATTCGTTCCTTATCTATAACTTCGTCGCGGCTTACGGTTCTCAAGAGAATTTCGAGTTGAACACGATTTTTAGTATAATTGGATGAATTGTCTTTTCTTTTAGATCCAATTGTCCATGGACCCACCTTACTTTGGCCTGCCTGGGTGTAGGTAGAGTGGCGTACTTAGGGTGCTTGACCAGGCTAAGTCGATAGCGCACTCCAGCCCTAGAATGGCTTGGCGGCTTTCAGGCGAGTTGACCACAGACGATATTTAAATCTAAAAAATCTGACAATTCAACTCAAATTGTACATAAACCGGTTAAACTAGAACTTCTTAAGAATTGCACGTTCCTGTTATAGACAAGAAAGAGAAAAATAAAAATGTCGAGCCTTATGCCAAAATGAATGCACGTGGAGTCTATTTCACATGAAGATGTCTTTCATTATAGGTCCGGGGTACAGATGAAACAAGTACACTCTTAGGGTACGGAACCAGGCTAAGTGTGTTTGGTTTCTCGTTTCACCCAGGGTAATTAGCTACACTTCTAGTCTGGAGACTGTATCAAGTGTTGCATGAGCTTTCCAAACCTTTCGGGAAAGGTCCGGCTGCTCTCCCGGAGGAACTACCCGACTCTGTACAATGACTCTATAACATACACTTCAAGTTACTTAAGACTCACCTCCGTGGGATTAAGTGTAGAACTTACGGAGGTGCTCGATGTTCCAAGGGTTTGGGAGAGGTGTCCCATCCTCGGCGGCCAAGCGAACGCTTCCGGGACGGGATACTTTGATCACTCGGAAGGGCCCTTCCCAGCCGGGGGAGAGTTTGTTTTGCCCTTCTCTGGATAGTATTCTCCGTAGCACCAGATCGCCTTCCTCGAGCTGTCGGTTGTGTACATGCCGCTGATGATAGCGCCGTAAGGCTTGGCGGTATCGGGCGTTCCGAACAGCTGCTTGGCACCTTCCCTCCTCGAGGAGGTCTAGGTCTTCACGCCGGAACTGGTCCTGCGCAGCTTCGTCGAAGGTCCGGACTCGGAAGGAACCCAGGGTGATCTCCGGAGGAAGGATCGCTTCTGCTCCGTACACCAGGAAGAAGGGTGTTTCTCCGGTTGCCCGACTTGGAGAAGTCCTGTTAGCCCATAGAGTGGGCGGAAGCTCTTCGATTCAATTAGCTCCGTGTTTTTTCAAACGCTCATAAGTTCGCGTTTTTAGTCCTTTAAGGATCTCTGCGTTTGCTCTCTCGGCTTGCCCATTGCTGGCAGGATGAGCTACGGAGGCGTAGCAAACTTGTATGCCGAGGTCTTCGCAATATCCTTGAAATGCGGAGCTTGTGAACTGAGTCCCATTATCAGTGATGATCTTGTTCGGGACTCCGAATCTGCTCACGATAGATTGTAGAAAATTGATTGCAGATTGTTTGTTGATCGTCACAACAGGAGTAGCTTCCGGCCACTTGGTGAACTTGTCGATGGCGACATACAGGAACTTGTAACCTCCGACGGCTCTTGGGAAGGGTCCCAAGATGTCCATCCCCCACACGGCGAAAGGCCACGTAGGAGGTATCATTTGTAAGGGCTGAGCAGGTGTATGAATTTGCTTTGCATGAAATTGGCATGCTTTGCATTTCTTCACTAGCTCAGTAGCATCCTGGAGCGCTGTAGGCCAGTAGAAGCCGTGCCGAAAGGCTTTTCCGACCAGCGTGCGGGAAGACGCGTGGTTCCCACACTCGCCTCCATGGATTTCTGCGAGGAGCTCGCAGCCTTCTTCCCTTGTGATGCACCGCATTAGGATGCCGTTGGCACCGCGCCGGTAGAGATCCCCTTCTACCAACGTGTATCTTTTAGCCAATCTGACTACCCGGTCAGCGGATACATCATCGTCAGGAAGGATGTTGTCTTTCAAGAAGTTCCGGATCTCCGAGATCCATGCATCGGAACTGACTTGAGCATTTGAGTCTTGCGTGCTGGGTTGCTCGGAGCTTCCGGCAGCACCTACGACCCTTGATGGCTGCCATGGTAACAGGGCCATCGGGACCGTCAGCTTCGGGATGCTGATCTCGCCCCCTTCGTTCAGCTCGGCAGGCTGAACTGTGGGTTTTGACATCCTCCGGACAAAGGTTCCGTCTGGAGCCGGAGCTCCGGTTGACGCCTTGGTCGAGAGCTCGTCAACTTCAACGTTGTGAGCACGCTGAACATGGTGAAGGTCTAGGACTTCAAAGTCCTTCTGAAGCCTCTGGACTTCAAGGAGATAAGCAGCCAGCTGGAGATTATTGCAGGAACATTCACCCTTCACCTGTTTGATAACAAGTTGTGAATCTCCTTTGACCAGCAACTGCTTGACACCAAAGGATAGTGCCACCTTTAATCCATATATGAGTGCTTCGTACTCCGCCATGTTGTTGGTTGCCTTGAAATCAAGGTGCACCATGTATCTTACCTTCTCCCCGGTTGGTGTGAGGAGAAGGACTCCAGCTCCGGCTCCCTGCTTCTGCATGGAGCCGTCGAAGTAAAGGGTCCAGTGAGGCTTAGTGAAGGCCGGAACTTGTGGTTCCTTCTTCTGCTCGCCGGGGCCCCCAGAGTTTAATGGAGAGGGAGTCCATTCTGCCACAAAATCTGCCAACGCTTGACTCTTGATTGCTTGTCTTGGAATGAATTCGAGATCGAATTCAGCCAGTTCCGCTGCCCACTTCGCTATATTCCCAGTTGAATTGGGATTATGCAGAATCGCTCGAAGTGGATATGAGGTTACCACCGAGACTTTGTGAGCTTGGAAATACTGTCGAAGCTTCCTTGAGGCAATAAGAACTGCGTAGAGCAGCTTATGTACCTCTAGGTATCGAGTCTTGGCATCATGTAACACTTCACTGATGAAGTATACTGGGCGTTGAACGGTCCGGACCCTCCCAGAGGGATCCGGAGCTTCCTCTCCATTGATCCGGACCCTGTTGGGGGGGGTCCAAACTATATTCGGGAATCTCCGGGTTCTGGGTGGAGGAACCCGGAGCTTCTTCAGGAATGACCTGGATCCTATCAGAAGGATTCGGGTCCTCTGAAGTGGCTTCTTGAGGATTCAAGTCTGGGAGCTGGGACCCAGACCTGCTTTCGGGAACCTCCGGATCCTCCCGAAGGGATCTGGATTCCTGAGTATTGGGTAGTTCCGGTCTCTCCGCAACCAGAACCATAATGACGACTTCGTCAGCTGCTGAAATATAAAGCAATAAAGGCTCACCAGGGTTCGGAGCTACCAAGACTGGTAGAGTGGTGAGGAACTGTTTCAGCTCCTGGAATGCCTTCTCTGCCTCTTCAGACCATTGGAATGGTCCGGACTTCCTCAGTAACTTGAAGAAGGGAAGCGCCCTTTCCGCCAGTCTTGAAATGAATCGACTGAGGGCTGCTAGACATCCAGTTAATTTTTGGACGTCTTTGATGCGGGTTGGTGGCCGCATGTCTTCGATGGCTTTTATCTTCGCCGGATTAGCCTCTATACCCCAGTGACTTACCAGGAAACCAAGAAGCTTTCCGGAACTAACCCCGAAGACGCACTTGTCTGGGTTTAGCTTCGTGCGGGTGGCCCGCAGCTTGTCGAAGACAGCCTGCAAGGTATCCAAGAGGGACTCCTTGTTTTTGACTTTGACCACTATGTCATCAACGTACACCTCCACTATGTCTCTGATGAGTTCTTCGAAAGTTTTGTACATTGCTCGTACAAAAGTTGAAGCTGCATTCTTGAGACCAAAAGGCATGGCTGTGTAACAATACAATCCATCCACTGTGATGAATGAAGTATGTTCTTCATCTTCCCTAGACATCCGGATTTGATGATATCCTGAATATGCGTCTAGAAAACACAGCAACTCACACCCAGAGGTGGAATCCACTATCTGGTCTATTCTAGGTAGTGGGAATGGATCTTTTGGACATGCCTTATTCAGTGTGGTGTAGTCGATGCACATCCGAAGTTTCCCGCCGGCCTTAGGCACAACGACTGGGTTTGCCAGCCATTTTGGATGGTAGACTTCTCGGATAAATCCGGCTTCGAGCAACTTCTTCACTTCTTGTCGGATGAAGTTCTGTCGCTCTACAGATTGCTTCCGAGGTTTCTGGTGTACAGGTCGAGCGTCGGGGTAAATCTTCAGATTGTGCTCAATCACTTCCCTGGGGATCCCAGGCATTTGTGACGGTTGCCAGGCAAACACGTCAACATTAGCCCGGAGGAAAGTGATGAGCGCGAGTTCCTATTTGTCGTTCAAGCCACCCGATATGCGGGTAGTTTGAGTGACATCGGAACCAATTCGGACGACTTTGACGGGAATGTCGGTGTCGCCGCTTGGCTGCATACGGGGTGCAGAGGTCGAGCCTCGTTGACGAATGCTCGGAGGTTGTGGAGCTTGCTTCTGTCTGGAATCCTCCTCTTGCGCTGTGGTGAGTGCATGGAGTTCTTCCAGAGCAGTTACTCCGGCAGTGCGATCTCCACGGATCCGGAGAACGCCTACTGGTGTCGGCATCTTCAACACCAGGTATCCATAATGAGCAGCTGCCATGAATTTGTACAGGGCAGGTCTACCCAAAATGGCGTTGAATGGTAAGTTGATCTGAGCGACGTCGAAGACCAACTTTTCGGTGCGATACTTCTCCCGGGTCCCGAAGGTAACAGGGAGAGTGATAGCTCCGAGTGGGGTTATGGCCCCCGGACCTACTCCGGAGAAAGGTCGAGAGGGCTGGAGGTCTGAAGGTCGAAGCTGAAGCTTAGTGAAAGCTTCGAAGCTGATGAGATTAAGCCCCGAACCTCCATCCACCAGGACATGATGGAGCTGGATGTTGTTGATGGTGGGGGATACCATCAAGGGCAGCTGGCCAGCTCCGATCATGCTTTGAGGACAGTCCGAAGCATCGAAAGTGATGGGTGTGTCCATCCACTTTCGATGTGGCTCCGGTCTAGCTGTAGGAGCTACAGCAGCCATATCCCGTCGCATGGTCTTAATGACGCGACGAGAGGTGATGTCCCATGATCCACCAAAGATGGTGTTCATGGTTTTTCGACGTTCGTTGTCAGAGACGTCGGAATCATCGTCGATGGAGGTGTAGACGGCTTTCAAGACCTTTTTGGGGTCTTGAAACCCTAACTCCTCTTCAGCCGGAGCTTCATCGACCTTTTGTTTTCCCTCCCTCTGACGGAAGGGAGACCCTTCCCGGCGCTTGTGGTAGCGCTCGGCAAGGTTTTGGACCTCCCGGCAATCCTCCAACCTGTGGCTGCCCGTTTTGTGAATGGGGCACCACATCTTGGATTTGCCACCGTCTTCGGAAGACGGTCGAGGTCGCTTCTCGGGGCGTGGCCCCCGGCCACCAGGAGTTGCAGTGGCTGCAACGTTGGATGTACCGGCCGACGGCTTCTTCTTGCCGTTGGTCTTCTTTTTCTTCTTGCCACTCCCGGAGGTAGCAGCTTCTTCTTTGGAGGATTTTTTATGATCCTCCAAGGCTGGTTTGGAGTGCATTTCACGGCCCTCCGCAGCTCTGGCACATTTGTCAGCCAGGCTGAAGAGCTCCGTGACACTGGTGATCTCTTTGATCGCCAGTTTCTCCAACATCTTCTTGTCTCGTACACCCTGTCTGAATGCTACAATGACAGAAGCGCTTGAGATAGAAGGGATTGTGTTACGTACCTGAGAGAATCTCTGGATGAATGACCGCAAAGATTCTCCTCCTTTTTGCACGACCGCAAAAAGGTCCAGTTCGGTGCCCGGACGGGTGTATGAACTCCCGAAATTGGCGGTGAACTGGCGGCATAGCTCCTCCCAACTGTCGATAGAGTTGGGCGGAAGGCTCATAAACCAGGACCTAGCAGTCCCAGTTAAAGCCACTGGAAAGTAATTGGCCATTACGGCCTCATTTCCTCCAGCTGCTAGGATCGCAGTGGAGTATATCTGTAGAAATTCTATGGGATTGACAGTCCCGTCGAATTTTTCCGGCAAGTGTGACCGGAACTTCTGTGGCCATCTAACCATACGCAGGTGCATGGCTAGAGCGGAACAGCCTCCTCCTACTCCTTCCAGAGTAGAAAGATCTTGAGCATCTCGTCTTTCTCGAGCTCGCTCGATGTGGACACGGCCATCCTGTTGGCGGTATCGGCGATCAAGCTCCGCTCGGAGGTCGTGTGTCGAAAGCCGAGATGCAGTATGGGCACGTCGTGCCCCAGAGGGCAACGACGTCACTTGCTGTGACACAGCTCTTCTCCGGTTGTTGGAGACATGTGGACCAAGTCTTCCAGACAACGTTCGTCGCTGCGACGGGGCCCGCCCTGAAGGAGGTGGACCCTGATTGTTGAGGCGTTCGGCCGCTGCTGCGACCAAATGCTCAATATCAGCCCTCCATTGCTCCATGGCACCTTGAGATGCATCCGGAGGTGGTGGTCGCTGAAGGAGAGCACGCGCTGCATGGAGCGCGTGTTCTGGATTGTCACGACTTGCCGGCGCAGAATGTGACGCCGGTGCACCATCATGTCGTTCGGCATGTCTTGCCGGAGAAGATGGTGGTGGTGGGAGTGTGACTCCCGCTGGAACTGAGGCTCCTGCCGGTGGTTGCATGTTGGAGGGGTTGCCTCCGACAGTCTGAGCAGCAGGTCGCCCGTTGGATGATCCAGCTGCAGAATTCACCATTCTTGAAGATCTCAGGCGCCCCCTACCTGGCGCGCCAACTGTCGACTGTTGGGGTCGGCAGATCCCCTAACACTATGAAACGTGTTTGAAGGAGTTTGTGGTTCGGTCTGGGCGCGCGGAGATCTAAGAAGGTGAAATGCGATTTGGACACGAGTGACACGGTGGTTTACGTGGTTCGGGCCGCCTGAGCGTAATACCCTACTCCACGGGTGTGCGTTTGTTGTATTAACTTGTCAGCTTCAGAATGTCCCCTCCTGTGTATCGTCGGTTTGTCCTTTTATAGTGCAAGGACCAACCGTTACAAGTCAGCCTGGCCCGACATGTGGCCCTGGCGGTTATTAGTATTGATACACGAGATTAATTGTTGTTAATAACCCTGTAACGGCTCCGACAGTGCCGTTCCAGGTGTTAAGGCCGTCCGATTAATTATCATTAACGTGGAATTAATGGTAATTAATCGGATCTTGAAGTCTGCGGCTGTCCTTTGGAGATCCGGAGCCGTTACAACGTCTCCCGGGGGCTTTAAGCATCTAGCTCCGTCGTGTGGACACGTGGCAGCTCCGGAGCTTGCTTGGGAGAAGCGGGAAGCTCCGGGGTGACCTGGCACGTGTCATGTCCGGAGCTTCTCTCGGTCGGGGGCTACCTCCGGAGGTGCCGTTTCAGTACTTGGCCCGGAGCTTTACCCTTGCGGGTAATAGCTCTGGGCTGACAGTACACGTGGCAACCTAGAGGTTAACCATGTTGGAGAAGCGGGTCCGGTCACGTCTGGCGAGTGGGCCCCCGAGGGTCTTCAATTTGAGTTGATGTCCTTCCCTTGAGATCTTTGTAACCTCAGGGGGTGTATGGTTTTTAGGGTACCGACACAATATTTCCATGATATGTCTCTAGTTATTTTAAAATAGTCGTTCAAAATTGAATAAAACTCGACAAAATTGGATGCAAATTTGCTGAGTTCAATCACTTTTCGACGACTATTTTCAAATAACTAGAAACATATTTATGAAATTTTAATATTGGATAACTGTAAAACAATCTTTACTCCATTTTATTCAATAACAATATTTCAAAAATATGTTTCTAGATATTTTAAAATAGGTGTCCAAGAGTGAATGAAACTAAGAAAATTCGGCTTGCAGAGGCAAATTTGTTGTGTTTAGTCACTTTTGAAAGCTTATTTTAAAATACTTAGGGACATATTTAGGAAATGTGGTCATTGAATAAAATGTAGTAAATATTGTTATCTACATTTATTTCTGTATCATCATTTTATAAATTTGTATCTATATATTTTAAAAAGGCTGTCGAAATGTGATTAAACTCAGCAAATTTGCCTCTAGCCCAATTTTGCTGAGTTTTATTCAATATTGGACGGCGACTTCAAAATACCTAGATATATATTTCGGAAATATCGTTATTTAGTAATTTGTAGTACACATTGTATAATACATTTTCTTCAATAACTACGTTTCCAAAATATGTCTCTAAGTATATTAAAATGGGCGCCCAAAAGTGAACAAAAATCAGAATTTTTGAAATTGCCACATGTGCTGCCACGTGGCAACTCGTCCACACCGTGGACGGCTACCTGCCACGTGGCAAGTCGTCCACACCGTAGACGGCAGGGATGCTAGTTTTGCAAAAAAAAATCGGATGCTATTAATATTAAATATTAAATTAATAATGCTAAAATAAAAAAATCCCCTGTGAGCCGTGGCAAAGGTTTCTGATGAATTTGAAGCCGTCACTCCCACTTACTCTACCGACGGCGAGAGAAGAGAACATGTATTTGTTATGAAAGTGATGCTTTTTGTCCTCGAAAATAACTTTTTTTCATAATTGGATCTCCTAGCTAGGAATCTATTCTGAGAAATAGACCATTCGAACGGCGCAGTGTCTTTTAGCGCCTCCTGCATTTCTCCTTAGGATAGACGATGCCAATAATAACCATCATGAAGCTGGAATTGGCCTTGCAAGGCACCGAGATAAATCAAAGTTACCACAGCCACAGAACTTGAACAAAGATAGTCCCACATCCCAAGTATTTACCTAGAGTAGGAAATCTCTCAATATTTTTTGAAACAAAATAGTCTCACATTGTGTCCCACCTGGTCCCAACAAGCTAACCAGATGCATTCCACATGTATGTCAGGATCCATTCATTCATACATGTGTAGACGAAAAGTAAATAGTATGATATTACAAGCCATGTTCGAAAATACAAATAGGTCTTACAGCAACGACCCGTAGGTCTCAAATGAACAACAGTAAAGTAAATACATAGATAAGCAGGAAGACAGCAGCAGCGTGACGCTTTCTCCAATCCACAGGCAGTTGCGCGAGGGTACGCTCGCCTAGAACATCTCCTCCGGATCGGCGTAGAACTCTTCGTTTACTGCTTCTTCTTCTTCATAGTCTGGAGGGGGAGAGAGGGAATCGCTTTGAGTACATGGAGTACTCAGCAAGTGTGGGAAAAGAGATGAAATGGAGGCTACAACAAGGAAGGCTCATAATGGCTGATAGCACTATGCATTACCTATGTCTTAGCTTTCATTAAACACAATACAACTAGGTGATTCCACCCAATCAAGATTATAGTACAAATAATGAGTAAATAAGTAATTGAACATAAGTATTCCAAGTCCATAAATCTCACCATCATCCCAACCAAGTACTAATTATGAATTCGACACCAAGCCGCTCTTGTCCGTGAGCACGGCTGTCATGACAGTTTCCCGATCTCTGCAGAGAATGTATCCTTTACCCACAAGCCGTGATTTCATCTCCTGTTGCCAGGTGGACTAATCAAACCTCCCTGATGCCCGTGACCCGTCGGTCACATTACACACTTCCGTAGGTGTGCGGCCAGGAGATCACTACCAGGTCTTTACAAAGGTCCTCCCGACTAGTAATCGACCCTTTGAGGTTTCACCGCTCTGGCTCCTAGAGTCCATTTTACCTCCGCCAGGAGAAGTCCCTTCTTGAGCCATGCGGGTCACAAGGCAGATACGCTGAACCAATTCCCCGCACTATCTGACTACCAGCACTAGGCCGGGAGAGGCCTAATTAATTGACCAAGCTGCCCCATATTCAGTCTTGTGGCGATACTGTATAGCTTAGTGGCTACTCCATAAACCGGTCCTTAGAATCCGGCAAGGTTCAATCCCCAAATCCCGGGTCTCGTGTGTACTGCACCATACCATTCAAACCAACCCGCCGGATTCCTATTTACTACAATCCATTTCCAACATCATAATCATAATCATAATAATAAGTCATGAATAATAAGTGTGGTCAATGTTTTACCACCCAACTAGTATGCATGGCTAAGCATAAAGTAAATCCCATAACCACCCTTCCATAACCCAAGCAACAAGGTAAAAGGTAATACAACAGGGCATAGCATAGGATTCATATTAATTAACATGCAACTAACTAAACCCTTAAAAAGGTGCAAGATGGTCAAGGACACTTGCCTCTTTCGAAGTGGTTGTCGAACTGGAGTTCTTGGAAGTTGGTCTCCGGCTCGGGAACCGGGTCTACTCGAAGAGAATAACATGCAATAAGTACTACATACAATGCTAAACATACACATGCACACAATCACAAAAGTCTACGCAATTACGTACCTACGAGGGATTTAAGGTGTATGAGCATTAGTTTACTTAATGATATTTATTAAAGGTGAAATTTATGTGTTAGAAATATGATTTACCATTTTATAACACTTTTACAATTATTTTTATGCTTAATACACATTTTTGGGAATTTTCCTACATGCAAATATAATTATTTATGATTATTATATTATTTCAGATTATAATAATGCATTAAATAATTTTTAATGGTGTGTGATATTTATTTCTAGGCTTAAAATCATTTTATACAATTAATCCTCAATTAAATATAATTTCTACATAATTTTAGTGGCTAAAATGAATTATTTAAATTTTTACAGCAATAAAATATATTTTTAAGTTGTCTAAATATTTATTCTGAATTGTATAAGTTTTTATCTATTTTTATACATCTGTTTCCATTTTTATTGCAATTTCTAGTAAATCTGAAAATATTATAACTGCTGAAAATAGTTTTTAAACTGTCCAGGGGCTAGACTGTAAATTTCCCTAACTGCACAAGGGCTAGAAACAATATTAAACAAGTTTACAGGGGCTAGACTTGAATTCTGAAGTTCAATCCTAATTTAATTAAAGTCCAAAGGCTAGATTGCAAGTTTATTTGGTCTGAGCGCAATTATTCACTTCCCTAGGGGCTAGTCTGCAAATTTGCAGGGGCCCCGATGCAAAAGTCCAGGCGCGCAGATTCGCTTAAATGCAAACCGTCGGATCCTAGATCTAGGGCTCGAATTTTATGAAACGAAGGGGTACATCCGATTCTAATCCTAGCCGCTGGCCGCGAATGGACGGCTCTACACGAGCCACGTCGGCCCACCGCCGGCGCCATCTAGCGCAAAACAACCCAATACTAGAATCTAAGCACGGGAAATTGAAGGGGGAGACATTGCGGACTCACCGGAGGTGGATTCTGGCCTTGGGGAAGAGCGGAGGACGTCGACGATGAGATGAGGCGGCGGAGCTCGTCGGTGAGCGGCGAAATCGACGGCACGAAGGCGAACTCCCCGAGTTAGCTTGTCCGGCGTGCTCCTGGCGGTGCGGCGAACATGAAGGCCAAGAGAGATGGAGAAGATAGGGTTGAATCGACGAGAACCCGAAGGACAACGGTGGCTTACGGACGGCAATGGCGCTAGGGTTTTTTAGAACTCGGGGGAAGGGAGAAAATGGGGGCGCCGGCTCCTTTAAAGCGCGGAGGGGGATGGGGTTGGGGTGAGCATGCGAAACCCAACGGGGGGGGGGAGTGGATCCGAGGAGTGGGGGTGAGGGCGCGGGGCGCGTCGTGGGCGCGGGGCGCGGTTGGCGCGCGGAGGTTGTGCCGCGGAGAAGAAGGCACCGACGCACGGGCCCGAGCAGACAGAGAGAGAAGAGAGGGAGAGGGGTGCGGGCGGGCCAGCGCAGGGAATTGGGACGCGACTGGGATTCAGCCCAGGCGCAAGTTTTTCTTTTTTTTAATTCCTTTTTCTTTTCTTTCGTTTCCTTTTTGAATTGATTTCTATTTTTCAAATTCAAACGTTCTCTAGTGTTTTAAATTTAAAAATAGCACACAGAATGCAAGATCAATAGTACACTAATATGCTTGAAGGGTTGGTTACAAAGTTGAAAAAATTTAGGGTGTTACACATTGCAAGTATTTAGATAGAGTAGGAAATCTCTCAAAATTGGAGCTATGGAGGCGGACCTTAGAGTCTAAGAGGTTTAGACTTAGTAGAATCAAGACCGAGTATATGAGATGCGACTTTAGTGATGTCGGGTGCGAGGATGGAAATATTAGTTTACAAGGACAAGTAGAACCTAGGAGAGATACATTTCGATATTGGATCTATATTATAAAGCAATGGTGATATTAACGAAGATGTTTGCCACAGGATCAAGATCGGATGGATGAAGTGACGACAAGCATCTGTAATCTTATGTGATAAGAAAGTTCCAAAAAATATGAAAGGAAAATTTAATAGGACGGTGATCAGACCTACGATGATGTATGGAGCATAATATTGGCCAACTAAAAGACAACGTGCCCAACAAATGAGTATTGCTGAGATGCGCATGCTATGGTGGATGTGCGGTCACACAAGAAGAGACAAAATTAGGTACGAGGTGATACGTGATAGGGTAGGGGTGACACCGATTGAGGAAAAGCTAGTCCAACATCGCCTATAGTGATTTGGGCATATCCAGCGGAGACCTCCAGAAGCACCGGTTGACATTGAGATTATAAAGAGTATAGAAAATTTTAGGAGGGGCAGAGGTCGACCAAAATTGACATGGCAGGAGGCAGTGAAACGAGACTTAAAGGAGTGGGACATACTTAGAGATTTGACTCATGATAGGACCTGCATGGAAATTAGCAATTCATGTGCTAGAATCTTAGTTTATTCGTATTTTGTTACTCTTATCTTCTTTCCTCTTAATCCATTTATAAAATAAATAAAATATAGATTTTTTACTCTTGTCTTATTTTTTATTATTTTTCTTCAAAAATTGTTGGGTTTCATTTCTAGCCGACCCCAAATTGTTTGGGACAAAGGCTTAGTTGTTGTTGTATAGGAAATCTCCCAAAATGAATCATTCTTGTTATTTCAGATACAGTTTCTAGTTTAAGCCATGTGAATCGAGTTTTCTAGCCATGCACATATAGAGTGACTACTATAGGGAAGGAAAAAACTGAGTGTGACTGCGATGGATGAAGACATGAAGGTTTACATTCTCATATATGTTGTGATCTCTATGTATGGACCTCAGGATGATATACTAGTTGGTTCGTGTGAGTGAGTTAACTAAACGGTGTTATAATTGTTCAACTTCCTTATCTTTGTCACATCATGTTCTTTTTTATTTTGGTAGTCATTGATCGTAATATCACTATAGACCATGCTAAGCATGTGCAATGCGCAAATCAATAGAGGTAACTGTTATATTTTCTTAGATATTGGAAAAGGATAGCCTCCTCCGAGGTTACAAGCAAGTTGCAGCACTTCCATCCGTCAAGACTCACAGTAAATTTAATAAAAGAAAGAGCAGCAACCAAAATAATATAAACGGACATTGTCGGCGTTTTGAACCCCGACTAGTATCGTTTAGCGACACTCGTCTCCAATGGCCTAACTACAAAAATAAATGATTTATACTAGTTTAGACAAGATGCCCAACATCCAACTTTTATCATTCCGGACTCTTTGTTAGCTGTGGGAGTACGGTTACAAAGTGAGTGTTGTTTGTCAAGTGTTTCGTCCGTCATCGTGGTGGAGGCCTCGGAGCCATTTTATAGCTGATACGAATGTGTCCCGTCTAGTGGTTGTCCCCCCACTCTTGTCTATCCCGATTTTCTCATAAACGGAATGGGGATTACAACGCTTCTCATCCTTTTGGGAGGGGTTACAACGCTTCATATCCTCTTGGCGGGTTGCCTGAGTGCACCTCGGGCAGAGCTTGGATCGCTGAAGTCATCACTACTCCTGCTCTGATCTTATCATAGGCTTGCATCTTGCTGTGGGGCTCGTCAGATGATGTGTGGGATGGGCCAAGGCGAGGAAGGTGTCAGTGAAGACATACTACATAAGAAAGGCTCATCCGAGATGTGCCCTAACGAAGAAGGGAGACAAACAAACTATGCGTCTCCGGCGTCGCGTCTCGCATTACGTTGTCATCAGAGACGTGCTTATGGCACGTCGCCGATCACCCTAAGTGTGAGATATGCTTAAAGGAAGTGTGCCTCTTTTTTTGCGTCATAACAGACGGTCTTTCGTCGCCTATCAGCATACATGCGTGACAAGCCCTAACAAATCATGTCGCAGATATATTGACTAATCCGAGACGTTCTATATTGTAGCCCATCGCAGATTTGTTTACTAATCTGAGACGGGCTTTACGGAAGCTTGTCTCCTTTATGTAGGTTATTCGAGACGTTCTCGTTTACAGGCAGGGTCTCCGATTAGGTGCCCTCACCTCTGATTATCCTTATTGCCGACTGCATCCTGGAGCTAGCCAAGATTTGGCAGCCGTATTACCAGTATCAGCAACATACACATACATGAACATATGTATAGCAAAAAAGATCACACCTTAAATTATATCGACCAATCAAATATTGACAAAGTGTTAATTGTGGTTATCAAGTATACTAATTATATAACAATGATTGTTCATCCCGATTACAATGTAACCAATTACACACATCATAACTATCATCATCTAATCCTGTATACCGTAATGAAAATTCTCTAGATCAATGACTTCATTAACGATGAGCCTTCATAGCCTCCTATGCTCCGACTGAGATATCCTCAAATTCAATAAAATAACTGGAATCGTATAAAACATTATCAAATTGCAGTCACATTCGCTTAACCAGTCACATAAGGTAGCAAATATCTATTAGTGAATAGAGAATCGAGCTTACTTGTAGCACAGGCAGTTGGTCAGCATCTGCACAGCATCAGTAGAGAAATTGTTCTCATGGTAAAGGACATAGTAGTGAGCTGGAGTGATTGTCCCTGAAAAAACAAACAATTTACATTCCACTGATGCATTTATAGCCTGATATCAAAAACTCGTGAGAGAAACACCAATTACCGCATAGGTACCTTGATTCCAGCATAGCTGCAGAGGTAGAAATCAAACTCACTGGGATGTCAAATGCTAATGTCAACCACAATTCCTGCAGTTTCAAGGGTTTGTGAATCAGAATTCATTATATACATTGATAGTCAAAACAAATACATTACTTCTGCATTGGATATAAACATGGAAGATGAATGTATACCGTAATGAAAATTCTCCCTTTGGATCAATGACTTCATTAACGATGAGCCTTCATTGGACATCCTCAAATTAAATAAAATCACTTGAATGCACGCTCTGAGGCCAGGGTCGAGGCGGCGGCGTGCTCCGGGGACAGGGGACGAGGCGGCCGCATGCTCCAGGATGAGCTGGCGGAGGCACCGGAGTGGCGGTTCCTCAACTTTGTGATGACAGCATGCCGGCATGCTCTAGGGACAGGGATGACATTTCCACTTATGTGAAGGTGGCGGCATGCTCATACCGATAACCGAGGTTGGGGTCGAGGCGACGGCGTGCTCCAGGGACAGGGGACGAGGCGGTGTGCTCCAACGTGCTCAATTCTCTCATGACGAAGGTCGGGGTTGACAGCGGGCAGGGGTCAACGGCGGCAGCGTGACAATGATGAAGAGCGAATTGAGAAAGAGGGACGGCGGCGGTGTGCTCCGGGGATAGAGGACGAGCCGGCGTGCTGCAGCGTGATCAACTCTCTGATGACGCGAAAGTCGGGGTCGACGGCGGCAGCGCGACGTTGACGATGATGGGACGGCGGCGGCATGCTCAGGAGCTGCGGTTTCTAGGTCGATAGAGCGCGCGAGATCTAAAAATTTTTGCCAAATGTTGAGAGAGAACACACGATGGATGAAATAGCAAAACACGGTGACGTGCCTGTATAACACCCGTCTCTCATTTCAGTGTTCTTTGTTCGAGAGCACGAGAAACTTTTCGCCATAGAGCGCGTGAGAGCTTAAAATAAAACTCGGAGATGTACATATATAATGCACGTCTCGCATTATTATCTTTCGCATGCGGGCATGTTCTTGCATGCAATAGACGCGCCATAGTGTGCTGAAGCCGGGAACATTTTTTGCATGCGGGGATGTACCACTAGCAATTGTGCGTGATGCCTTATATGATCGTTGCATTGCGCTCAACTTTCTGAGGTGGGACAAAAGATCTTCGGTAGTAAATCGGAGACGCGCCCAGGTATGGCACATCTCTCATTATTTTGTGGCCGAACGGACACGCAACATGTGAAAGCTATTGTAACAACGACTTTCACATGCGAACTTGTCCAACTAGAAATTGTGCACAATGACTTATATGATAGTTGTAACGCGCTCAAATTTTCGAGGTGAGAAAAAAGATTTTCGGAAAGAATCAGAGACACGCTAAGGTAAGGCGCGTCTCGCATTATTTTTTCGCCAAGTGGGCACCCGGTATGCCAAAAGATGAGCAACGGTGTGCTAAAGCCAGGAACAACATCTTTTGGCATCCGGGCATGTCCCACTGGCATCTGTGCGCAATTCCTTATTTGATTGTTGCAACGCGCACAACTTTTCGAGGTGGGACAAAAGATCTTCGGCACGAATCAGAAACGTGCCCGAGTAAGACGCGTCTCCCTTTAGCCAGATCTCAGATATCTGAGATGCGCTTTTCTAAAGTGCGTATCTTATGCACTCTTTACCCTATTACCACTCGCACAACATCGTGAGCATCCATTGCCACTAACACGTTATCGTGAGCGTCCGTTAAAGGGATAAACAAACACAATGACATTGCAATTAATGAATACAATTGGAATTCAGGGATAAACAAATGCAACGACATTGCAATTCAGAGATAATTTGCAACTCAATAAATTTCATAGTCATACATTGCATGCCCTCTAAACTAATTTTGAATCTAAACTTATTCCTAAAGCTCCCATTGATCCATCTAAACTGTACCGTCCAGCTTGCCCCCGAACACGTATTGTGCTTGTTCTTCATGACTTATCCCTTCTTTACGGAGATGATGCACTGCCACTTCAAGAAATCTCCCGATTCAGGCTTCGTACAGAAACCCTACATAGAGAAATTGAAAATACCAAAAACAAACAAGAAGGAAAAACAAAACTACAAATAAGTTCATAAGTCCATTGCAGATCTACATATATACAACCATGCGATCGGTGTGCCATATGTACATACATGGGGATGATTCTTGCGCCACACCAAGCGCTCCAACTTCAGTCGGCTAAGCGCCAAGACGATATCTAACCCAACCATGAACAGTTATGACGATGATGAGGAGGACGACGACGATGACAACAAGGACAACGACGATGACGACAACGGCATTAGCGAACAGAGGCGGCGATCGCACTGGAGTTGGTCGTTTAGTAAAGGATCATTGGTCGATTATTAAAGGAGCACCGGAGGTAAAGAGACAAGGGAGATAAATGCGAGACGTGCGAGAACAAAGACAGACACGCATTAAGTTAAAGCGCGTCTTCTATTGTTGGAAGAGAGACGCGCGTCACGAGGACTGCAGAGAACATAATTTCAGCGACATGGTGCAGAGACTCGTGCGACATCCGGCGTGCATGACCTTTCGTTTCCCCGAGGTGGTATCAATGCGTCTCATCGTTCCATCAATGCGTGGGAAACCAACCGCTCCATCGTCGACTCTGCGCAGACCTTATTTAAGACGCGCCATCACCCGTGAGTTCTCCACAAGCGTGTCACTTACTTTGAATCCATTTCTTCTTTTTTTTTGTCCTCTCCGTGATGATGACCCACCACCACCATGGCTGACATTACGCTGCCAAACCCGCCGAGAAAGCCACAATGCAAGAAACTGTGCTGCAGCTCTCCCAAGAGATTCAACACCGAGCAGCGCCTCCTTATGGTGCAAGAGGCGTACAACAATACGTCTCACGCCATGAGTTCCTTGGGTCTGTGTATCCTTCTGTAGGATTGAAGAGCATGTGTAAAGCTACCAGAGAGGGGTGTGATTGGTAGATTAAAACTTTTCAGCGAAAGCAACAAAAAACCCCTCGGCAGAAAAACAATCCGTTAAAGAAATCGTGTGTGAAACTAACTTGAAGGTGATAAATTGTAACTAAACAAGTATAGATTGTGGAGAATCAAGTCCCGAAGATGTGACAACAAGAATCAGAAAAATCCGTTGAGAAAAACTCAAGTTACGATCAAAAGATCAAACAAAGGTCAATCTGTTTTACCCAAGAAAAACAGTTCCGGAATACCGCAAATAAACTCGTGTAGATCAAAAACTACAAATCCAATGACCATGAAATTTTCCAAAATAATATAAAATCAAGTTGTGAAGATAATCCAAAAAGAATCACATAAATCAGATCTGTAAAACTCGAGTTATGATAAAACCACCAAAGAAAAGTAGTGCTGTGCGGAAACTTGATGAGAAAGACTTGACGAAAACAACTCGGACGAACAAGGCACAAAAGTTCCTTCAAACTACGAATTTTATAGATCAAAACACAAGAGAAACAGACCCAAAATCGTCTATCCCAAGCTCTGGCCTCCCTTGCTTTAATAACCAGCCCAAAGGCCAGCTCAACTCAAATTAGAACTCGTATATATCCTACTCAATTCACGAATCAAAACTTTCCATAACTGCTCAAGACTCTTCTATACGCAGATAGAAGCAATCTTAAGTCTTTCAAACACCTTAGTAATGTATCTCACACTCCTAAAAAAACTCAAATTCCTGACCCACACGAAATCCTATCATAACCAACTCAAAACTTTCCATATTTGACTCAAACACGACTCAACCGCACCCTGAGTCCATAACCTAGTCAATTGGACCTTTCCGACCAATTATTTACATCCATATCTATTCATCACACCTCGGAAACATGTAGCCACGTCCATGCACTCCTTGCACACCGGCAAACATCTTCCAACAACGTCCACGATTCCTTCATATGCATTGTTCTTGATTCAAACATGTTGCGCAACCTCCCGATCAACTCAACCACAATTACTCCCGAACTTGGTTGTTGAACCTCATCTTCTCCCTAAGACTAGTTCAATGGATCCTGTCACCAACCATGTCTTGAACTCAAGAAACACCTGCACATGAATAAACAACCAATACTTCTAAGCACAAGTCCTCGACTTGACTCTCATTAGTTCTGATAACAACAACACCTTACCTGAGCACCTCACATAAGAATGTTGCAAACCATAGCAAAATGATATCAAAACATTAACCACCATAACCACCAAAAACTTAGTAAAAGAATACTAAGAAAACTTCCCATCAATGTAAGACAAGGTTGAATCATTTCAAGGTAAAAGCAAAACCATTGCAATCTAGCTTCGGACTTTGCCAAAACTAATCGGACCTTGAACCGGAGCTTACCGAAACTAACACGATCTAGCGTCGGAACTTACCAAATCTAGTAGGACCTAGCGCCGGAGCTAACCAAGGCTAGTCGGACCTAGCGCTGGAGCTTACCAAAGCAAGTCAGACCTAGAGCTGGAGCTACCCAAAACAAGTCGGACTTAGACAAAGAAGTCGGGCCTAGCCAAAGCAAGTCAGACCTTACGTCAGACCTTGCCGGAGCTTGGACCTAGAGTCGGACCTTGATGATAAATGTGTTTTTGTAGTATTCAAAACTTTTATCGCCATAGCCAATGTATTCAGCACACATAGGTCTCACAATCTCCCCCTTGATGAATGCATTGGCAACACCACTTAAAATCCGAACATTGGCTTATTCACATGAAAAGTTTTGAAAACAATTTCTCCCCCTTTTTGAAAATCAAATGAGATAGAAATAAATTTCATAAATTTCTCCCCCTATACATATTTCTCTCCCTTGCATACTCCCCTCCCCCCCTTTGACAATGTATTCAGCAAGGTACAAAAGAGAAATTTTAATTTTTTATGAGCACATTATAACATATACATATAAAACAAAGCTCATCCAAGTCATACTATCAAGTAACTTACACTATCACAATAATGAGATACATAAAGTAGTGTAAGCCATGCTAGAGATCAAATGTAATTTTCAATTTAAGCAAGTCATGATCTCACAAACTTAACTATTTCAAAACCTGAAGGCATGATACTTGTTGCTGCAATTTTCCTCTTTTTTTTCAAAGCATAAATTTTGATCATATGAAATCTGCAAGAGATTATATGCACATCTGCCTTATTCTAAGCAACCAAGCCAAGCCTATGTCATTTGACAATCAGAAGTTTAAGGACATGGTTTTAGTCATACACAACTTTTTCCAAGTTCATATCTAAGTGCAATGATAAGCCATCTCAAAAGAAGAAGTGCGATGCATGCATATTCTCTTGATCTTTTCTCATTTTTTCATTTGAACATAAAAGCTCAACATGTGGATAGTCCATTGATTAAATTTCCATTATTAAAAGCACTTGTGAGCATGCAACAAGTTCAAAACAGCAAGAAAGTTCGATCATGACCAGATTTAGTATAAGTAATTATTCCAATTACTAGTCATGGAAAAAACTACAAAATGTATAACATGAGTAATGTAGTAAGAACTTTCAACATGTAAAAGTAATCACAAAGTCATATATGTATGAAATACTATGTTCATATTATTTTAAATTCAGATTCACACATAAAGTTTTGAAGTTTCAAAAACTCCCTCTCAATTTAAGCCATGAGGATGCATAACCCTTATTTCACTACAAATGTAACAAAAATGAGTGAAATCTAAAGGTTTTGTAAAAATATCAGCCAATTGTTGTTCGGTATTTACATGGTGAAGCACAATGTTTACTTTTTCAACATTATCATGGAGAAAGTGATACCTAATGTCAACGTGCTTTGTTCTGAAATGTTGCACGGGATTTTTAGCAATGCAATGGCACTAGTGTTATCACAAAACAGTGGAACACTATCAAGATCAACCCCATAGTCCTTAAGTGTTTGAACAATCCAAAAAATTTATGAGCAAGCGCTAGCAGCAGCTACATATTCAGATTTGGCTGTGAATTGTGCAATTTAGTTTTATTTTCTAGAGGATCAATCAACAAGAGAATTACACAGAAAATGACAAGCACCCGAAGTACTTTTCCTATCAATCATACAACCCCCAAAATCAGCATTTGAAAAGGCTTTCAAAGTAATAGTTGAGGAAGAAGGAAGAAAAATGCCAAATTCTTGAGTTCCATGTAAGTACCTGAGAATTCTTTTGATGGCTTGACGATGTGAAGCACGTGGGGAAGCTTGAAATCATGGACAAAGACATACGCTGAATTGTATGTCCAGTCTTGATGCCTTGAGGTATAAAAGTGATCCGATCATGCTTATATATTCTTTTTGATTCACGGGTTCATCATCTTCATCAAGTTCAAGTGTCATTGCTATTCCCATTGGTGTCCGAAGAGGCTTGCTTTTGTCCATGTTGAAGCACTTAAGAAGGTATCTTGTATACTTCGTTTGATGCACAAATGTTCCATCCTTAGTTTGCTTGATTTACAGCCCCAAAAAGTACGTGAGTTCTCCCACCATACTCATCTCAAATTCTGAACTCATCATAGTTGAGAACTTGGACACAAGATCATGAGAAGCACAACCAAAGATAATATCATCAACATACAATTGAACGAATAGTGAGTCATTGCCATGCTTAAGCACAAAAAGAGTTTTATCAACCTTGCCCATGGTAAACCCCTTTTCAAGTAAGAATATTTTTAACCTATCATACCATGCTCTAGGGGCTTGTTTTAGACCGTAGAAGGCTTTGGATAGTTTGTAAACATGATTAGGGAAGTATGGATTTTCAAAACGTGGTGGTTGCTTGACATAAACCTCCCCATCCATATATCCATTAAGAAAAGCACTTTTAACATCCATTTGATATAACATGAAACCTTTAGATGCAGCAAAAGCTAACAAAATTCTTATGTCTTATAATCTAGCAACATGAGCAAAAGTTTCATCAAAATCTAGACCTTGAGCAACCAACCTAGACTTATTCATAATCACAACCCTATCCTCACTTTGTTTATTTTTAAACACCCATTTAGTTCCAATTAAAGCGTGACCTTGAGGTGGAGGTACAAGTTTCCAAACATTATTTCTTTCAAAATTTTCTAACTCTTCTTGCATGGCAATAATCCAAGATTTATTAGTGAGAGTGTGTGATATATCATTGGGTTCAAAAGAAGCAACAAAAGCAGAATGAGCGTAAGAGTTTGGATCGCAAAACTTGGACCGTGTGACTCCTTCGTGCAAGCTTCCAATCATTTGTTGTGGAGGATGACATTTGAGAATTTGCAGGGGAGTAGACACTTCACAAGCTTCTTCCTCTTCATGTTCATCACAAATAGATGAGCTCGTGACTTGAGGACGATCTGGATCAGCAATGATGGTTGACGTTGTTGGTTGAGAATCAATATCTGGAGCTAAACCAAAGTCATTAGCTGCTGAATTTTCAGGCAGCAGCTTCACTTCTTCCTCATCGTCAACGTAAATGCTCTCCCCCAGCGGATATGGATCCAGACCTGCAATGTTTGAGCTAGTACCTGGGCTAGCTTCATCAAAAGACACCTCACAAGTCTCCACAATTTTGTTAGTGTCAAGTAAAAGCACACAGTAGCCTCTAGTATGTGATGGATAACCAATAAACATGCCATCAATGGATCTAGGTTCAAATTTATCAAGATTATCATGTTTATTAACAAAGAATTTGCAACCAAAGATACGAAATTGTGTAACACTAGGCCTATGACCAAACCGAAGCTCATATGGTGTTTTACCTAGCTTAGCACGCAAGAAAAGACGATTTGAGATTTAACAAGCGGTTGCAATTGCCTCGGTCCAAAATTTTCTAGGAGTTTGATTTTCATCAAGCATAGTCCTAGCCATCTCAACTAAGGTTCTGTTCTTTATTTCTACAACACCGTTTTGTTGAGGTACATATGGTGAAGAAAATTGATGATCTAATCTATTTTCAGCGCAAAAGTGATCAAAAGATTGACTTTTAAATTCAGTTCCGTTATCACTTCTAATTGCTTTTAAAGATTCTGGGTGATCAATTGATAATCTAAGAAATAAAGTTCTTAAGTAACTAAAAGCTTCATTCTTAGATGCCATAATGTAAACCCAGGAGTATCTATAATAATCATCAACAATCACAAGAACGTACCATTTACCTCTGAAGGATTGAACATGTGAAGGTCCTACGGTGTCAAGGTGCAAAAGTTGACCCAGTTCAGTTGTCATGATCATTGTGAGAGGAGTATGTGAAGCTGTACCCATCTTAGCATGTCTACAACAAGAGCACACAATTTCTTTGTCCCTTTTCAGCTTAGGCAACCTACATATGCGATCAAGAGCACTAACACGCGTGAGATGATCAAAGGCTACATGACCAAGTCTACCATGCCAAAAATATAAGTCTTTGGAATCATTTGCAACTAGATACCTATGCTTAGAAGAATACATATCAAAATCAGCTTTAAAAACACTTCCAAGCTGACACATGTTAAAAATAAGCTCACTATTTGAATCTACAACTTTGCAGCAATTTTTATTGAAAATAATTTCCAAATTTTCATCTAGCAATTGCGAAACAGAAAGCAAGTTGTATTTCAAATTTTTGAAAAGTGCCTGTAGTGATCATTTATCATAACCGAATCCTTAGCAATTATAGGAGTTGAATAATTATCGGCAAACGTAACATTCTCTACACGTGACACAAAAAAGAGGGAGGAGAACCATTCTTTGTTACCGGTCATGTGGCGTGAGCAACCTGAATCCACAATCCAAATGTTCTCCTTCCTCAAGTGTGTAACCTACATAGAAGTACAATACGTCGATGACTCAATACTGGGGTTAGTCAATAGGAATTTAGGAGTCCAGTACCGAGTCACACGACGTCCAATAGGAACAACACGCGAAAGCTGAGATAAAACAACAACTTTATGAGTCAAGATTGAGATTTTTTGTTCTTAACTACTGACCTATAAGGTGTTACTTGTGTAGCACAAAATCAGTAGCTCCAGAGGCAAAAACAGAAGGTCCGGAGGTAACAACAGAAGGTCTGAAGGTTAAAACTGAAGCTTTGAAGCTAAAGCTTGAGTGTGTTTGACTCATAACAGCAGGTTGCATGTTCTTGACATTCAATTTAGTATGTGCAGGAAATTTTGCATGAGAATTATAAGATCTAGCTTGCATTTTTTCCTTTTTATGTTATTTAGCTAGTCTATAACAAAAATCTATGACTTGACCATCTCTACCACAATAGGTACAATAAAATTTAACTTTGTGTTCATGTCTAGATGAGCATGCAGTATGTTTATTTGAACCCAAATGTGACAACACTCCTGCAGATTTAAAAGCCACCTCTTTTAGTTTAGGAACTATTTTAATTAAACCACTTCCTAATGACTTTACAATTTTAGGTGGATGTGCTTTAGCATGAGCGTAGGAACCAAAATGTAAACCGGTTTTATCATTACAAGATTTGGATGAATCCAATAGCAAGTTTAGATTTTTGTTCCCAA
Organism: Tuctoria greenei; assembly: GCA_036927565.1. NCBI lineage: Eukaryota > Viridiplantae > Streptophyta > Magnoliopsida > Poales > Poaceae > Tuctoria > Tuctoria greenei. The sequence goes on along the minus strand of JAYESD010000002.1, from coordinate 70,090,849 downwards.
TACAAAACTTCTCTAGTGTCCTATTCATGACATCAAGTTTCTTAGACAATTCTAGGCAGTTTTGACATGAAGTTTTTCTTTTCAGTTTGCAATTAGAACAATATTTTACTTCATGAGCACGTAAAGCATTGTTCAGTATTGAAATTTCATTCATAGCATCTTTTAGTTTCTTTTCAAGATCATTACAGGTAGAACAATGCAAATCAATTATAGAACAAGAAGCATCTTTTAATTTTCTGTCATTAAGTGTAGCAAGTATTTTGTTATTTTCAATCTCTAACTCAAGTTTATCAAGAGTGGAGGAGTGTGCATTTCTTAAGGTGGAAAATTGTTCATATATTAAATCGCATGAGAAACAAGAATCATTACTAGGAATCAAGGTTTTCAAACAATTAATTTCATATTCTAGTGACTCAATTTTAACAGCATTGTCCCTATGATTTTTGTCCTTTTTCTTAACAATAACAGTTGCACGGGAAATAGCATCACACATTTCATCACAAGTATGACATACCTCTTCATTGTCACTGTTGTGTTCTGCATCCCCCCATACCTGATCTTGATTTGCCCGCCATGAAGCACAAGTTTGCCAGATCACCTTCATCTTTGTCACTTCCAATGTCTACATCACTTGAGCCAAGTTCTTGAAGTGCGGTGATGAAACTGTTTATCAGTTTGCATCATGTAAAGCCCTTCTTCTTCTTGTTGGTATTGACAGAAGAGGACTTGATTTTTTTCTGCTTTTCATCACGGGTAGAAGGACCTGAAAGGTTAGGGCAATCTGTACGAAAGTGTCCTGTCTTACAACATTCAAAGCATCGTTGAGGTTCGAAGCTTCCTCTCCTTCTAGTTCTCACATTTTGCAATGCTTTTGAGAATCGAGTAGAGATGAGCGCAAGCTCTTCTTCTGAAAATTCTTCAATTTGTTCTAGGGTTAGTGAAGACACCAAAACGGTGTATTGCTAGGTGAAGATTGGCTGGAGCTAGGCATATCACGTTGAGAAACAAATGCAAGAGACTTGTTGGGTTTCTTACGTGAGATTATGCCAATTTCATGAGTTTTCAATTTAGAATATAGCACATCTAATATAAGTGTACTCATGACAGTAGATTCACGAATAGATGTGACTTTCATCTCCCAAATTGACATATCTAATGTACTTAACAATTGCCTAGCTTTTTCAGCATCTGAAAAATTAACATTGAAACTATGCAAGTTGCCGAGAATTTTATTAAAGCGAGTAAAAATGTCATCAATGGACTCACCGGGTTGCATATCGAAGCGCATGTATTCTTTCTTGAACATATTCTGCTTTACCTCCTTGATCATGTTGGATCCTTCGTGGTAGTCACAAAGTGCTCTCCACACATCATACGGCGATCGAGGGTGTGCAACACGGTCAAAGTCGCTCTGAGTTAGTTCTTGGATTATCAAGTTGCGGGCTTTGTTGTTGTTGCCAACATCTCTTAAGTTTGTAGCCGTGACTTGATCGTTCGGTGGTACGTCATAAGTATTGTACACCTTTTCCCATATTGCAAAGCTTTATGCCTGGATGAAAGCTTCCATACGTGCTTTCCAAACCTGAAAATCAATACCACAAAAAATACAAGGTTTTGCAGAGTATTTATCTATGATGATTAGTAAAACAAAATACGTGCAAATCACAAAGATTAGAGCACCGTGGCTCTAATACCAATTGTAGGATCGAAGAGCACGTGTAAAGCTACCAGAGGGGGGGGTGAATGGTAGATTAAAACTTTTTAGCGGAAGCAACGAAAAACCCCTCGACAAAAAAATGATGCGTTAAAGAAATCGTGTGTGCAACTAACCTAAAGGTGATCAACTATAACTAAACAAGTATAGATTGTAGAGAATAAAGTAACTAAGACGTAACAACAAGAATCATGAAAATCCGTCGAGAAAACTCAAGTTATGATCGAAATATCAAACAAAGGTCAATCTATTTTACCCAAGAAAAACAATTCTGGAATACTGCAAATAAACTCATGTAGACCGAAAACTACAAGTCCAATGACCGTGAAATTTTCATAAGTGATAGAAAATCAAGTTTTGAAGACAAACCAAAAATAATAACGTCAATCAGATCTGTAAAACTCGGGTTATGCTAAAACCACCGAAGAAAGGTAGTGCTGTGCAAAAATTAGACGAGAAAGACTTGACAAAAACAAGTCGGACGAACAAGGCACAAAATTTCATTCAAACTACGAATTGTATTGATCAAAACATAAGAGAAACAGCCCCAAAGTCATCTATCTCGAGCTATGGCCTCCCGTACTTTTATAACCAGCCTGAAGGCCAACTCAACTCAAACTAGAACTCATATCCTACTCAATTCACGAATTGAAACTTTCCATAACTGCTCAAGACTATTCTATACGTAGATAAAAGTAATCTTAAGACTTCCAAACACCTTAGGAACGTATCCCACATTCCTAAAGCAACTCAAATTCGTGACCCACATGAAATCCTATCATAACCAACTCAAAACTTTCCATATTTGAGTCAAACACGACTCAGCCGCAACCTGAGACCATAACCTAGTCGATTGGATCTTTCTGACCAATTCTATATGTCTACATCTCTTCATCATGCCTCGGAACCATGTAGCCATGTCCATGCACTCCTTGAACACGTGCAAACATCTTCCAACGACATCCACGATTCCTTCATATGCATTGTTCTTGATTCAAACATGCTACAAAACCTCCCGATCAACTCAAACACAATTCCTCCCGAACTTGGTTGTTGAACCTCATCTTCTCCCTAAGAATAATTCAATTGATCTCGTCACCATCCATGTCTTGAACTCAAGAAACACCTGCACATGAATAAACAACCAATACTTTCGAGCACAAGTCCTCGACTTGACTCTCGTTAGTTCCGACAACCACAACACCTTAAGTGAGCACCTCACATAAGCATGTTGCAAACTATAGCAAAATGATATCAAAACTTTAACCACCATAACCACCAAAAACTTAGTAAAAGAATAATAAGCAAACTTCCCATCAATGTAAGACAAGTTTGAATCATTTCCAGGTAAAAGCAAAACCATTGCAATCTAGCCCCGGACCTTGCCAAAACTAATCGGACCTTGAACCAGAGCTTACCAAAACTAACAGGATCTAGCATCAGAACTTACCAAAGCTAGCATGACCTAGCGCTGGAGCTAACCAAAGCTAGTCGGACCTAGCGCCGGAGCTTACCAAAGCTAGTCGGACCTAGAGACGGAGCTACCCAAAACAAGTCGGACCTAGAAAAAGAAGTCGAACCTAGCCAAAGCAAGTCAGACCTTACGTCGGACCTTGCCGGAGCTCAGACCTAGAGTCGGACGTTGATGATAAAGGTGTTTTTGTAGTATCAAAACTTTTATCGCCATAGCCAATGTATTCAGCACACATAGGTCTCACACCTTCCACAGTTTATTGGAATGGGTACCATCGGCCACGACCTCTTCGCCCTCTCGGGGGTGGCTGATTGTCTCAACATTTTGTAAAAGAGGATGGCCCAGGTGCTTGATGCCAAGGGCCGCAAAAACCTGGTGGAGGCGACAGAGAGCAACCTTGTTCTCGGGGTTGCACCGCCGGTGCAATCGACGCAGCTGGCCTAGGCTCCTGTTGCACTGGCACCGGAGTCACCGCCGGAGGAGGAGGAGGAGGAGTAGGATTTAGTTTTTCTTCGTTGCTTTTAGTTGCTTGTGTTTTGTAATATATTGTGTTAATGAATGAAATCTATCTTGGTTCATCTACGAGATTGAATATTATCTTGTGTGTTTAAGAACTGTGTGAATAAATGAATGTGTGGTGTGTTCATCGTGTTCTTGAGGAATCATAAGGAAGGATTTGATTATTTTCTGGACAAGTGAATGATTTAGTTATGAAGTAATGTGCTCTAAGTTTAGCGATGTGTGATATCAACAATGAACCGAAGCAAAATGGAGAAAATCACGAATATAAAGGTGATGTGTGGAATCGAAGATGTGCTCTTTCCAAAAGCGCGTCTCCATTTTGCTTCTCAGCACAGACATTATGTAAGGCACCATCAGTCTCTTCTCTTTGTTCGTATTCTCCGCACAGACAACCACCATGGCCAACATTCTACCACCAAGCCCGCCTAGGGAGCCACCCTACAAGAAGCAGTGCTGCCACTCCCCCGAGAGGCTCAACAAAGAGTTGCTTGAGATGTTGTTCGACACGCTGTTCGACCAGTTCCAGAGGCTGCTCGAGCCGATGGCCAAGGTGCTCGGCCGAGGGCCGCAATATCCTGGTGGCGGCGATGGCGAGGAACCTTGGTCACGAGGTTGCACCGCCAGATCCAGACTAGTCGGAGCAACCGACAGAGCAGCCGAAGGAGGAGGAGGAGGGGTAGGAGGAGTAGGATTTAGGTTTTCTTTTGTTATTTTTAGTTGATGTTGTTTTTATTTTCTTGTGTCTTGTACTTTTTTCTTTTTTAATATATTTGTTAATGAATATTTTGTGTTCATCTGTGTGATGAATATTTTGTGTGTTCATCTGTGTTATCTATGTTCAACTATGAATGAATGAATTAAATGTTCGGCGACGAGAGTCTATAAGCGAAGACAAAGGAGACATGCTTTGTGTAGAGTACGTCTCATTTCTTGCGCACATTGGAGACGCGCTTTGTTAGAAGCGCGTCTTCCATTTTTCAGAGAGAAGGTGCGCCTTGGATACCTACTTAACTGAGATGTGTTGTATTGTAACACGTCTCCTTGAACGTTCAGCCGAGCCATGTCAGATCCTCACTGAAGCGGGCTCATCTCGCTAAACCTTATCAGAGACGTTCGCTTTTTAGCGCGTTGCCCATCTTTGTCTCCTATTTGGGTTTCTTACGTAGTGACAGTGGTATGTGGTGAAATCACATAGCATGTGGTTTTCAAACCAGCAATAAATGTGCTTGCTTTGCTTTGTGTCTGTATTGAATGTCACTGACTACCCCCATTTCCCAAACTTGAGCTCGAACTTGGGCGGGTGCGCTTCCCAACCTCGGGGTCGGGATTTGGGCGAAATTGCTACCCTGACCTCGTTGGTCGGGGTCGGGCAGTGGGCTCCACTTCACGTTGGAGGTTGAATACGACTCCAGGTTGTATCGTCATCGTGCACTGCTGATTGATCCTGTATTCTCGGGTAACTATGGTACGAAACCCCATTAGTAGCCACCGAGTCTTCGGTCCAGGTTGTTGAGTCGGTCGGAGGCAGTCCAGGTTGTTGATGTGAGACCTATGTGTGCTGAATGCATTAGCTTGTACTGAATACATTGGCTTTGATGATAAAAGTTCTGATGTTCTTCTAAAACACTTTGTTAGCAAGGTCCGACTCTAGCTTCGAGCTCCAACAAGGTCCGACGATAGGTCTGGCTTGTTTTGGGTAGCTCCGTCAAGGTCCAACGTAAGGTCCGACTTGCTTTGGCTAGGTCCGACTAGATTTTATTAGCTTCGGCGCTAGGTCGTTCTAGCTTTGGTAAGCTCCAGCGCTAGGTTGTACTAGCTTTGGTAAGTTCCGGCGCTAGGTTGTACTACCTTTGGTAAGTTCCAGCTAAAGCTTCGGTTAGCTTTGACAAGGTTCAGAGCTTGATCGCAATGATCCTGCTTTTCTGTAAAATGTTTCGAACTTGCTTTACATTGTTGGTAAGATTGCTTAGTATTCATTTGCTAAATTTTTGGTGCATTTTGGTTGATATGGCTGATATTGTTTTACTGTAGTTTTGCAACATGCTTATGTGAGGTGCTCACGTAAGGTGTTGTGTTCAGAACTAACTTGAGTCAAGACGCGGACTTGGGCTCGTATAGATTGGTTGTTTATTCATGTGCAGGTGTTGCTTGAGTTCAAGACATGGCTGGTGACAGGATCCATTGAACTAGTCTTAGGGAGAAGATGAGGTTCAACAACCAAGTTCGGGAGGAATTGTGGTTGAGTTGATCGGGAGGTTGCACATCATGTTTGAATCAAGAACAATGCGTATGAAGGTATTGTGGACGTCGTTGGAAGATGTTTGCATGTATGCAAGGAGTGCATGGACGTGGCTACATGGTTCCAAGGCGTGGTAAAGAGATGTGGACGTAAAAATTGGTCGAAAAGGTCCAACTGACTAGGTTATGGACCCAGGCTGCGGCTGAGTCATGTTTGACTCAAATACAGAAAGATTTGAGTTGGTTATGATTGGATTTCGTGTAGGTCACGCATTTGAGTTGTTTTAAGAATGTGGGATATGTTCTTAAGGTGTTTTCCTGTCTTAAGATTGCTTCTATAAGCGTATAGAAGAGTCCTAAGCAATTATGGAAAGTTTTGATTCGTGATTTGAGTAGGATTAGAGTCCTAGTTGAGATTGGGTCTGCCTAAGGGCTGGTTATATAAGCAAGGGAGGCCAGAGCTCGTGGTAGACGACTTTGTGGCTGTTCCTCTTGTGTTATATTGAATAAAATTCGTAGTTTGAAGAAACTTTTGTGTCTTGTTCGTCCGACTTGTTCCGGACAAGATATACTCGTCGAGTTTCTGCACAGCACTACCTTTCATTGGTGGTTTTATCATAACTCGAGTTCTACAGATCCAATTGACGTGATTCCTTTTTGTTTGTCTTGACAACTTGATTATCCATCATCTGTCAGAATTCACAGTCTTTGGATTTGTGGTTTCTGATCTACACGAGTTTCTTTGCAGCGTTCCAGAACTGTTTTTCTCGGGTAAGACAGATTGACCTTTGTTCGATCGTTCGATCATAACTTGAGTTTCTCTCGACGGATTTGAGTGATTCTTGTTATGTCGTCTTCGTGACTTGATTCTCTCTGATATCTATCACTTTGTCACAGTGAAACATGTTTAGATTAGTCTCACACACGATTTCTTTAACAGATCGTTTTTCTGCCGAAAGGGGTTGGAATTTAATTGTTTCCGCTGCGTAAGATTTTTTAATCTACCATTCACCCCCCTCTAGTAGATTTTCACGTGCTCTTCGATCCTACAATTGGTATCAGAGCCAGGTTCCTCTAATCATTATGATTTGCACGTATTTTTGACTAATCATCATAGAGAAATACTATGCCAAACCTTATGTGTTTGCTGGTATTGATTTTCAGGTTTGGAAGGCATGCATGGAGGCTTTCATCCAGGCGCAAGGCTTTGCAATATGGGAGAAGGTGTACAAGCCTTATGAAGTGCCTTCAAATGATTAAGTTACAGCTACAAATCTGAGAGATGTGGACAACAACAACAAGGCTCAAAACTTGATCATATAAGGATTAACTCAAAGCGACATTGATCGTGTTGCACACCTTCGATCTGCATACGATGTGTGAAAAGCACTTTGTGACTACCACGAAGGTTCCAACACGATCAAGGAGGTAAGGAAAGACATGTTCAAGAAAGAATACATGCACTTTGAGATGCAACCCGGTGAGTCTATTGATGACCTTTTTGCTCGCTTTAATAAAATTCTCAGCAACTTGCGTAGTGTCAATGTTAAATTTTCAGATGCTAAAAATGCTAGGCAATTGTTAAGTGCATTAGATATGTCAATCTGGGAAATGAAAGTCACATCTATTCGTGAATCTACTGTCATGAGTACACTTACTTTATATTTGCTATATTCCATGTTAAAAACTCATGAAATTGACATAATATCACATAAGAACCCCAACAAGTCTATTGCTTTTGTTTCTCAACGTGATATACCTAGCTCCGGCCAATATTCATCTTGTGGTGCACTTGCTTTGTTGTCCTCTCTAACCCTTCAACAGATTGAGGAATTTCATGAGGAGGAGCTAGTACTTCTCTCTACTAGGTTCTCAAAAGCATTGCAAAATGTGAGAACTAGAAGGAGAGGAAGCTCCGGACCTCAACGATGTTTCGAATGTGGTAAGACGGGACATTTTCGTTCAGATTGCCCTAACCTTTCAGGTCCTACTTCCCGGGATGAAAAGCAAACAAGGACGAATCACTCCTCTGCAAACGATAAGAAGAAAAAGAAGGGTTTCATAGGACGTCAATTGGTAAGCAGTTTTATCTCCGCACTTCAAAGACTTGGCTCAAGCGATGTGGATATTGGAAGTGACGAAGATCAAGATGATTTGGCAAACTTGTGCTTCATGGCAGGAAAATCAAGATCAAGTATGGAGGATGCAGAACACAATAGCGAAAATAAAGAGGTATGTTCTACTTGCGAAAAAATGTGTGATGCTATTTCTCGTGCCACTATTATAGTTAAGAAAAAGGACAAAAAGCTTAGGGATAGTGCTGCTAAAATTGAATCACTAGAATCTGAAATCAACCGTTGAAAAACTTTGATTCCTAGTGATGATGCATGCCCCTCATGTGATTTAATATATGAAAAATTGTCCTCATTAAGAAGTGCGAACACCTCCACACTTGATAAACTTGAGTTAGAAATTGAAAAGAATAGAGAGCTTGCTGCACTTAATGATAAAAACATGAAAGATGCTAGCTGTTCTACATTTGATTTGCATTGTTCAACTTGTGATGATCTTGATAAGAAACTACAAGATTCTATGAATGAAATTTCTATATTGAACAATGCTTTACGTTCTCATGAAGTTAAATATTGTTCCAATTGCAAATTAAAAGGAAAAACTGCATGTGAAAATTGCCTTGATCTGTCCAATAAACTTGATGACATGCATAGGACATTAGATAGGTTTTGTAATGGCAATAAGAATCTAAACTTGCTGCTCCAAGTCTTGCAATGATAAAACTGGTTTAGGTTTTGATTCTCATGCTCAAGCTAAGGCACATCCACCTAAAATTGTAAATTCATTAGGAACTGGTTTGATTCAAACAGATCATAAATAAAAAGAAGTGGTTTTCAAATCTGTAGGAGTGTTGTCTTATTCGGTTTCAAATAAAAATGTTGCTTGCTCATCTAGACATGAACACAAAGTTAAATTTCATTGTACCTACTGTGGTAGAGATGGTCATGTCATAGATTTTTATTATAGACTAGCTAAACAACAGAAAAAGGAAAGAATGATTGCTAGATCTCAAACCTTTCATGCAAAATTTGCTGCACTTGCTAAACCGAATGATAGGAACATGCAATCTGCTGTAATGAGTCGAAAACATGCAACGTTTGCTCCCAAACCTACTGTTTTTCGTGCTACACATGTAACACCTCATAGGACAGTAGTTGGGTATAAAAATCCTCAAGCTTTGGCTCATAAACCTGCTGTTTTGTCTCAGCTTTCGCGTGCTATTCCTGTTGGACGTCGTGTGACTTAGTACTGGATTCCTAAATGCCTTTTGACTAACCCCAGTATTGCATCGACGTATTGTGCTTCTATGTAGGTTACACACTTGAGGAAGGAGAACATTTGGATTGTGGATTCAGGTTGCTCACGCAACATGACCGGTAACAAAGAATGGTTCTCCACCCTCTCTTTTGTGTCACGTGTAGAGAATGCTACTTTTGCTGATAATTCTTCAACTCCTATAATTGCTAAGGGTTCGATTAGAGTAAATAATCACTACACTTTGAAGGATGTGCACTTGTTAAAAATTTGAAATACAACTTGCTTTCTGTTTCACAACTGCTAGATGAAAATCTGGAAATTATTTTCACTAAAAATTACTGCAAAGTTGTAAATTCAAATAGTGAGCTTATTTTTAACATGTCTTGGTTTGGAAGAGTTTTTAAAGCTTATTTTGATATGTCTTCCTTTAAGCATAGGTGTCTAGTTGCTAATGATTAAAAGGACTTATATTTTTGGCATCATAGACTTGGTCACGTAGGCTTTGATCATCTAACGCGTGTTAGTGCTCTTGATCGCATATGTGAGCTGACTAAGTTTAAAGAGGACAAATAAATTGTGTGCTCTTCTTGTAGACATGCTAAGATGGTTGCAAGTTCACATACTCCTCTCACAATGATCATAACAACTGAACCGGGTCAACTTTTGCACCTCGACACCGTAGGACCTTCACACGTTCAATCCTTCGGAGGTAAATGATAAGTTCTTGTGATTGTTGATGATTATTCTAGATACTCTTGGGTTTACTTTATGGCATCTAAGAATGAAGTTTTTAGTCACTTTAGAACTTTATTTCTTAGATTATCAATTGATCACCCAGGATCTTTAAAAGCAATTAGAAGTGATAACGGAACCGAATTTAAAAATCAATCTTTTGATCACTTTTGCGCTGAAAATGGAATAGATCATCAAGTTTCTTCACCATATGTACCTCAACAAAATGGTGTTGTAGAAAGAAAGAACAGAACCTTAGTTGAGATGGCTAGGACTATGCTTGATGAATATCAAACTCCTAGAAAATTTTGGGCTGATGCAATTGCAACTGCTTGTTATGTCTCAAATCATGTTTTCTTGCGCACTAAGCTAGGTAAAACACCATATGAGCTCCGGTTTGGATATAGGCCTAGCGTTACACACTTTCGGATCTTTGGTTGCAAATGCTTTGTTAAGAAACATGGTAATCTTGATAAATTTGAACCTAGATCCTATTATGGCATGTTTCTTGGTTATCCATCTAATACTAGACGCTATCGTGTGCTTTTACTTGACACTAACAAAATTGTGGAGACTTGTGAGGTGTCTTTTAATGAAGCTAGCACAGGTACTAGCTCAAACATTGCAGGTCCAGATCCATATCCGCAGGGGGAGAGCATTTTTGTCGAAGATGAGGAAGAGGTGGAACTGCTGCCCGAAAATTCAACAGCTAATGACATTGTTCCACCTCCTGATTTTGATTCACAGCCAACACCGACGATCACCATTGATGGTCTAGATCCTCCTGAAGTCACAAGCTTATTGATTTGTGATGAACATGAAGAAGAATAAGATTGTGAAGCATCCACTCCCCCCCCCCCCCCCCCCCCCCCGATTTCTCAAAAGTCATCCTCCACAACAAATTATTCGAAGCTTGCACGAATGAGTCACACGGTCCAGGTTTTGTGATCCAAACTCTCGTGCTCATTCTGCTTTTGCTACTTCTTTTGAACCCGAAGATATATCACACACACTCAATAATGAATCATAAATTATTGCCATGCAAGAAGATTTAGAAAATTTTGAATGAAATAATGTTTGGAAACTAGTACCTCCACCTCAAGGTCACACTTTAATTGGAACTAAATGGGTGTTTAAAAATAAACAAAGTGAGGATGGCGTTGTGGTTAGGAATAAGGCTTGGTTGGTTGCTCAAGGTTTCAATCAAGTTGAAGGTCTAGATTTTGATGAAACTTTTGCTCCTGTTGCTAGATTAGAAGCCATAAGAATTTTGTTAGCTTTTGCTGCATCTAAAGGTTTTAAGCTATATCAAATGGATGTTAAAAGTGCTTTTCTTAATGGCTACTTAGATGAGGAGGTTTATGCCAAACAACCACCAGGTTTTGAAAATTCAGATTTTCCTAATCATGTTTACAAACTGTCCAAAGCCTTGTACAGTCTCAAACAAGCCCCTAGAGCATGGTATGATAGGTTAAAAACATTCTTACTTGAAAAGGGGTTTACCATGGGCATGGTTGATAAAACTCTTTTTGTACTTAAGCATGGCAATGACTCATTATACGTTCAAGTGTATGTGGATGATATTATCTTTGGTTGTGTTTCTCATGATCCTGTGTCCAAGTTTTCAGCTATGATGAGTTCAGAATTTGAGATGAGTATGATGGGAGAACTCACGTACTCTTTGGGGTTGCAAATCAAGCAAACCAAGGAGGGTACCTTTGTGCATCAAACGAAGTATACAAAAGACCTCCTAAGGTGCTTCAACATGGACAAAAGCAAGCCTCTTCCGACACCAATGGGAACAGCAACAACACTTGAACTTGATGAAGATGGTGAACCCGTGGATCAAAAAAAATATAGAAGTATGATCGGATCACTTTTGTACCTCACGACATTAAGACCGGACATATAATTCAGCGTATGTCTTTGTGCACGGTTTCAAGCCTCCCCACGTGCTTCACATCGTCAAGCCCTCAAAAAGATTCTCAGGTACTTACATGGAACTCAAGAATTTGGCATTTTCTTCCTTCTTCCTCAACCATTACTTTGAAAGATTTTTTGGATGCTGATTTTGGAGTTTGTAAGATGATAGGAAAAGTACTTCGGGTGCTTGTCATTTTCTTGGTAATTCACTTGTTGCTTGGTCCTCTAGAAAACAAAGTTCTATTGCACAATCCATAGCCGAATCTGAATATGTAGCTGCTTGCTAGTGCTTGCTCACAAATTCTTTGGATTGTTCAAACACTTAAGGACTATGAGGTTGATCTAGATAGTGCTCCATTGTTTTGTGACAACACTAGTGCCACTTGCATTGCTAAAAACCCCGTGCAACATTCTAGAACTAAGCGCATTGACATTAGGCATCACTTTCTCCATGATAATGTTGAAAAAGGAAACATTGTGCTTCACCATGTAGACACCGAACAACAATTGGCTGACATTTTTACGAAACCTTTGGATTTCACTCGTTTTTGTTACATTCGTAGTGAAATAGGGGTTATGCATCCTCATGGTTTAAATTGAGGGAGAGTTTTGAAACTTGAGAAATCCATGTGTGAATCTGAAATTAAAATAATATGGGCATAGTATTTCATACATATATGACTTTGTGACTCCTTTTACATGCTGAAAGTTCTTACTACATTACTCGTGTTATACATTTTGTAGTTTTTGCCATGTCTAGTAATTGGAATAATTACTTACACTAAATCTGGTCATGGTTGAACTTTCTTGCTATTGTGAACTTGTTGCATGCTCACAAGTGCTTACATGTTGAGCTTTTATGGTCAAATATAAATTGATAAAAGATCAAGAGAATATGCATGCATCACACTTCTTCTTTTGAGATGGCTTACCATTGCACTTAGATATGAACTTGAAAGAAGTTGTGTATGACTAAAACCATGTCCTTAAGCTTCTGATTGTCAAATGACATAGGCTTGGCTTGGTCTGTTAGAATAAGGCAGATGCGCATATAATCTCTTGCAAATATCATATGATCTAAATTTGTGCTTTGAAAATAATAAAATGCAGCAACAAGTGTCATGCTTTCAGGCTTTGAAATAGTTATGTTTGTGAGATCATGACTTGCTAAATTGGAAATTACATTTGATCTCTAGCATGGCTTACACTACATTATGTATTTCATTGATGTGATAGTGTAAGTTACTTGAAAGTATGACTTGGATGAGCTTTGTTTCATATGTATATGTTATAATAGGCTCATAAGAATTAAAATTTATCTTTTGGACCTTGCTGAATACATTTTCAAAGGGGGAGAGATAATATGTGAATTTTTAAAGATAAGTATGCAGGGGGGAGAAATTGATTACACATTGCACATATTCACAATAGTTTTTGGCATGATTCTTCTCAGGGGGAGATTTTTTTTCATTTTTTTCTATTTTACAAAGGGGAAGAAATCGTTTTCAATACTTTTAATGTGAATAAGCCAATGTTCGGATCTTAAGTGGTGTTGCCAATGCATTCATCAAGGGGGAGATTGTGAGACCTATGTGCTGAATACATTGGCTTGTACTAAATACATTGACTTTGATGATAAAAGTTCTAAAATTCTGCTAAAACACTTTTTAGCAAGGTCCGACTCTAACTCCAAGCTCCAGCAAGGGCCGACGATAGGTCCGGCTTGTTTTGGGTAGCTCCGGCAAGGTCCGACGTAAGGTGCGACTTGCTTTGGCTAGGTCCGACTAGATTTTATTAGCTTCGTCGCTAGGTCCTGCTAGCTTTGGTAAGCTCTGGTGCTAGGTTGTACTAGCTTTGGTAAGCTCCGGCACTAGGTTGTACTAGCTGTGGTAAGCTCCGGCTCAAGCTCCGGCTAGCTTTGGCAAGGTTCGAAGCTTGATCGCAATGATCCTGCTTTTCTGTAAAATGTTTCGAACTTGCTTTAAATTGTTGGAAAGATGGCTTAGTATTAATTTGCTAAGTTTTTGGTGCGTTTTGGTTGATATGGCTGATATCGTTTTACTATGGTTTTGCAACATGCTTATGTGAGGTGCTCACGTAAGGTGTTGTGTTCGGAACTAACTTGAGTCAAGTCACGGACTTGGGCTCGTACGGATTGGTTGTTTATTCATGTGCAGGTGTTGCTTGAGTTCAAGACATGGCTGGTGACGGGATCCATTGAACTAGTCTTAGGGAGAAGATGAGGTTCAACAACCAAGTTCGGGAGGAATTGTGGTTGAGTTGATCGAGAGGTTGCGCAACATGTTTGTATCAAGAACAATGCATATGAATGTATCGTGGATGTCGTTGGAAGATGTTTGCACGTATGCAAGGAGTGCATGGACGTGGCTACATGGTTCCGAGGCGCGATGAAGAGATGTGGACGTCAAAATTGGTCGGAAAGGTCCAACCGACTAGGTTATGGACTCAGGCTGCGGCTGAGTCGTGTTTGACTCAAGTACGGAAAGATTTGAGTTGGTTATGATAGGATTTCGTGTGGGTCACGAATTTGAGTTGTTTTAGGAATGTGGGATACGTTCCTAAAGTGTTTGGAAGTCTTAAGATTGCTTGTATCTGCGCATAGAAGAGTCCTAAGTAGTTATGGAAAGTTTTGATTCGTGATTTGAGTAGGATTAGAGTCCTAGTTGAGATTGGGTATGCCTAAGGGCTGGTTATATAAGCAAGGGAGGCTAGAGCTCGTGGTAGACGACTTTGTGGCTGTTACTCTTGTGTTCTATTGAATAAAATTCGTAGTTTGAAGGAACTTTTGGGCCTTGTTCGTCCGACCTGTTTTAGACAAGTTTTATTTGTCGAGTTTCTGCATAGCACTACCTTTTGTCGGTGGTTTTATCATAACTCGAGTTTTACAGATCCAATTGACGTGATTCTTTTTGGGTTGTCTTCGCAACTTGATTATCTATCATCTGTAGAAATTTCAAGGTCATTGGATTTGTGGTTTCGTATCTACACGAGTTTCTTTGCAGCATTCCAGAACTGTTTTTCTCGGGTAGGACAGATTGACCTTTGTTCGATCTTTTGATCATAAATTGAGTTTCTCTCGACGGATTTGAGTGATTCTTGTTGTGTCATCTTCATGACTTGATTCTCTCTGAGATCTATCACTTTTTTCACATTGAAACACATTTAGATTAGTCTCACACACGATTTCTTTAAAAAATCATTTTTCTGCCGAAAGGGGTTGGGGTTTAATTGTTTCTGCTGTGTAAGATTGTTTAATCTACCATTCACCCCCCTATAGTAGCTTTGCACGTGCTCTTGGATCCTACAGTTGAGTCCATCGGAGGCAGATTTTCGCCTTGCCTCAAGGACCCTAAAAATAAGATTTCAATATATGTGTTAATATCAGTTCGTGATTCGTTTGGGGCCACCACAAAGCTTGAGGTTGGGATAGTGGTGCATTGAACCCGTTTGTCTCGATTCAAGTTGCAAGGGTCGCACTGAGTCCCCTTTGAGGTCAGTTTGCTTTGTTTTGCGGATCCGCTTCATTCCCATGCACGAGTCGTTCATAGCGCGAGGGGGTTGAGCCAGACAACAATTTACCTCGTCGACCGAGTTCCCGAGCTCAGTAATTGACCTATTGAGTAAATTAGAGTGGAGCCCAGTCGTCCTATATCGTAAGGACAAGCAGAACCAGTTGCTCTATTTGAAGAGCACAACCTGGTCGGGGCTCGATGCCCGCGTTCCATTAGATCTCACTTAGGACATTCACATAGATCCCAAGTCGTTTGGGGACCTATGCAGCTCGATGCTGACCTTTTGGAGGGCTACTAGGAGTCACTGAGGTGAGACTCGGATACAGTTTGTTGGAGATGTTAGGGGAATTTTCTACCCCCCAAAATTGTTATTCTCGGGCCATCGTGCATTGTCCATGCCTCACCCTGGTTGGTTCTGGGCGACCTATCGGGCCTTTTGACGGGAAAGCCTTCGAACCTAGAATTTGATTGGGCGTCAAAAGTGGGCTGAAATCTTACCCATCTTACCCCAGCTCTCTCATCAAGAGATGTGGCTGGTGGGTGTTGCATCATGGAGGATGAGTGGGTGTCGCTATGTTTTAAATTAGTACCAATTTCGAGGAGGTACAGACGGTTGCACGACTTTTAAGACAATGCTGGTTATGAGGAGGCACAGAGGCATGTTTGTGGAGATCTATGGTCGTTGTGCGACTTTATGGTGGTGCCCACTACGAGGACGTGTGGCGTGCTTTTCCTACCGAGTTTGCCTCCTTGTCGACTCAATGGGGCTACAAATAGCCTAGCACTACACCCGTCTTCCCCCACACCTTCTCCTTTCTTTCTCGTTGGTTCCTCCGCATCTTGCCTTCTTTCTTGCAAAATCCAAGGAGTATTGAGAGGGTAGCAAGTCGTGTTTAAATGGGAGTAACACCACTTCTTCCTTCGTAATCCTCTTGCTTCATCCGATGGTGTCCCAGGTGAGATCCCATGTTTGCTCAGCTTGTGTCACGTACTTGGTTGGTAAGGGGTCGTTCGGAGGCTTGAAGGTGGAGGAGCCATCTAGAGGCTTGAAGGCGGCGGAGGGCACTCAGAGGCCAGACCCTCCTTCATGCCTCCATCGAGTGGAGGATCTAGCTGATCCGGACGCGAGCGCATCTAGTGCGGCTGACACAAGAGTCAGCATTGACCCCCTTAAGGTTGGATCTCTCTTGGAAGATGCAGAATGCTTGTTTGCGTGACCAGAGCCTTAGTGTATCTCTGTAAAAGCACTAAGCTCTATCTGAAAATATATTGACCACTTTGGTTTCCCATCCTTAGCTCTATATTATGGTATAAGAGGTCACTAACGAGGAAAATGGCAGCTTGGAGGAGGAGCTCAAGGCCTTCAAAGTTGTCGACCCCATAAGGTGTAGTGTAGTACTTGTGTATGATGTTATCATGTAATGGACCGAGTACTCGTGGGCTTTTGAACTTATTAATGGAAAAAAGTTATTTCTCCATTTCTTTCCCTGTGTCTTGCTCAAATCGTAGCTCACAGATGATAGATAATAAAGTTGTGAAGACAACCCAAGAAGAATCACGTCAATTGGATCCGTAAAACTCGAGTTATGATAAAAAGACCAAAGCAACATAGTGCTGTACAGAAACTCAACTAGAAAAACTTGTCTGAAACAAGTCGAATGAACAACACAAAAAACTCTTCTAAACTATGAATTTTATTGATACAAAAGAGGAACAGACCCAAAGTCGTCTCACCACGAGCTTTGGCCTCCCTTGCTTTTATAACCAGTCCTAAGGTCAACCAAATCTTAACTAGGACTCTAATCCCACTCAGTTTCAACCAAAACTTTCCATAACTGCTAAAGACTCTTCCATACGTAGATAGAAGCAATTTTAAGACTTCCAAACACCTTAGGAATGTATCCCACATTCCTAAAACAGCTCAACTTCGCGACCCACATGAAATATAATAAAAAACAAACTCGAGACTTTCCATAAACGAACCATAACCACCTCAGCCGCAACCTGAGGCATAATCCAGCCGGTTAGACCTTTCTAACCAATTCTTTACATCCACTTCTCTTCATCACGCCTTGGAACCATGTTGCCACGTACATGCACTCCTTGCACACGTGAAAACACTTTCCAACAACGTCCACGATACCTTCATATGCATTGTTCTTGACCAAAACATGTTGCGTGACCTCCCGATCGACTCAAGCACAATTCCTCCCAAACTGTGTTGTTCAACCTCATCTTCTCTCTAAGACTAGTTCAGTGGATCCCGTCACAACCCATGTCTTGACCTCAAGCAACACATGCACATGAAAAAACAACCAACCTTTGTAAGTCCAAGTCCTCGAATTGACCCTAGTTAGTCCAATAACCACGACACTATTGACGGTTCCTACACACTACTAACAATTCATCCCTAGCAGTGGTGCCAGAAATGCTTGTAAATAGATTTTAGATTATACATGTAAATTAACAAGCGCTCGGAAACTATCGATGTTGCATTTCCCCTCTAAGAGTGTTCCCAAAGGGTGTCATTTATATTCTCCCAAAGGAAGGCTAGATGGAAGTAAAGCAATCATCAAGTGGGAGGCTCGGTTGGCCTAGGTAGGGTTCTAGCGAGGATGGATAGATGATAAATTGGAGTAGTATGACACACACAAGAGCATTCTATTCTAAGAGGATAAATGGGGTGAAGAGGGAATAGGCTAAGAGTTAGGTAGAGACTCCTACAATGCTTCTAATGTACATATACATAGCCTAAGTTAGTTACTAATGATCATTTCAATTATGAATTCTCATGCTAAGTGGTTTAACACATCGGACACTGGTTTACCCATAGCAATACTAGGACGACTCCTGCCAAGAGCCTGTGGCATAGCCGAACGTGGAGGATTACAAAGGACAGATAGGTCTGTGACCACCTATTGCCTACCTCTTGAATATATGGGTCTACGAGACATTCAACACTACTCTCTATCCTAGCACCATATTAGCATACTAAGTAATTACCTTAAGAGCCTAGGCACAAGCCATCCTATGGCAATGAACTAAATCATCGTTGAACCAATGTTAATACATAGCATAAGTGATTCATGTTAACATAATCATGTTATAGATAATTAGACTATAGTGGAGGTTTGTAGTGTTTATGATGATATATTGAGAATGGCATAGCATAATCATAAATACTACTCCTACCACATACATGGAATCCACAATCAAACAAGAAACGCTTCGTCCAAGTATATAAACAATAGAAGACTAAAGATAACATCTTTACTAAGAAAAAAGTCACAAATACAAATAAGAATAAAGAGCCATACCTTTCCCAATTGGAAAAATTGGGAAGAGACTCCTTCTACTCCCTTCCTACTTGGACTAGAGACTCTCCTCTCTACAGTCTATACTCCTCTAAACCTATGGAGAGTAGTGGATACAATGGATGAATACTCAGGTGGTGTTTGTTGAAGAGAGGGTTGAGGGGTCCTATTTATAGCTTGGAGAATGGTTGGTTCACGCCACCAAAAGCGCGCGAATCAGTCTTCATCGTGATGAGGGCACCACAGGGAGTCGACACGTCGAAGCTAACCGAGTTTGGTGCTAGGAAGGGCTTTGCCGAACCCCCTAGTCGGCCGAACAGAAAAGTTGACCATTTCCATTGTGCTTCCTCAGGGTGACTTCCAGGTGGGTCCCATTGACTGATATGGGTGCTACACCATTGGATGGTCTCGTATACTTCTGTTTGTGGGCCGTTTGATCCATGTGGTGCCACGTGGCGTCGCCTGATTGGCTGGAATGACATTTTATAGGATCCATCTCCTTGTTTCACTTCAATTCTGCATAAAATGCTTGCATGCACTACTTTCTCCAAAGACAAGTGGAAATAGGTTAAATAGAAAGGTTATGTGTGCAAGAAATGATATTTCCTTCACAAAATTCAGTTATATTGACGTGTGAAATTTGTATATAACAGCCGTCAACAAACTCCCCCAAGCTTATCCTTTGCTCGTCCCGAGCAAAGTCAAGACTTTAGGTTGATGATCAAAAGTTGCTACAATGTTCTACTTTTTAAAAGTACCATGTGCACAACAGAATACTCTACCTAATATTGCAAAAATTGATGCGGTACTTCTCTCATCATAAGTCATTATGGGGCTTAGGCCATCTCCTATTCATGGGTGGTTGAAAGATAGAACAGCAAATGGAACACGCATGTCCTAGAAATCAAGTTCCACTCAAATTCCAGAGAGTTCAATTTAGATTTTAAATATCTCAATTTTATTCTCTCAAGTTTCTCCTTTGTGTGTAGTGGAAATATATCCTCACCAAGGCATTTTGCCTAAATTCATCCTACCTCTACATAAGGCTTGTATGTGGAGCTTGGTAGGGAATATAGTAGGCATATTTGCAACACATAATATTGCTAAGTCAAAAGAGTAAGCCTGATGAGAAATCAATTCAAAACAATTTGATTCAAGACTTGTGCATGTGTGATGGAGTGGAAGTGGATGTGGATATTTTTGAGATGACTCCTTTTTGAGAGTACTCTATTTTTGCAGGGATGAAACATGGCTAATTTTCTTTTCTCATGCTTATGATGTAAGCATGCATTTCCTTTCCTTCTTGTAGCAATGTCTTCTACTCCCTTTTTATGCAAGAAATTTTGTAGAGAGCACTTAAGCATGAATGATATGTAGTTTCTCTTTTGATTGTGGAATGGTGGTATCATGGAATTTTGCTTACTTCTAATGTAAAAGTATAGCGTGTGCAAGTGAAGTCTTGAATTCAAAAAGTAATGAATGAAATCTCACATAGGTCTATACTAGTTTGACAAAGCTCAATGTGAAGACAAATAGCATATGCATAAGGTCTATCAATGTGATATATCATACGGCTTTGGTAGGTATTTCCAATTAAAGGAGAGTAACTTAAATCTTTTTAGAATTTCTTAGAAAATCTAAGTTTCACTTTCAAACTAGGAATAGCGGCCCTATCACTAGATCATATCTCACGACAACTTAGAATGGATTAAGCGTTTGGTACCCACAATTTCCAAATCAAAGCAAAAGAAATTTTAGCCAATGAGAGCAATATGTTGGAGAGTAGTAAGTTGTAAAGTAGGGACTTAGGAAAATTAAAACAGAGCAACTATTCATCATTTCATCTATGTGGATTCCAAACCGTTCTTACTGCACATCATTTATTTTATTTGAAAGAAAATCTATCCAACATATATATATATATATATATATATATATATATATATATATATATATATGCAAGGTGGATGATGGAAAATAAATATGCAAGGTCGTGATAGAACTTACCTCAAGTGGGGGTCCTCCAAGCTTATTCTTCATTCACTTCCATGATGAGAGTTGAACCCTTGATGACGGAAGTATGCCACGAGATAGTCTTGTTGTTGTTGTAGCGTGGAGTTGAGGTTGATAAATTGAGTGTCCATGTGTTGTTGCCCTTGGAGAGTGTTGTAGATATCACCAATTCTCACTTCAAGCTCATCCATACATCTAGTGAGATCCGTCATTCCTTGGCAATAGTCATGATGACTTCTAGCCGAAGAGGAACGACATCTTCTCATGGACGTTGGAGGCAAGTTGTTAGAGCTTGAAGTGGATAGGGATGGCTCCCATGTGCACCTGGTCATCCATACCAAGACGGACCTTTGGTCTAATACGATGGAGGTTGAGTCCATCCGGGTGCATCACTCTTTGGATTCTCTTCCTCTTTGTACTCATGGTCCGTGGAGGTTGTCGGGGGCATAGCCGTTCTCCTTGTACGACTTTTAGTTACCCTGCCAGAGACATTACTTCTTCCAGCTTTCTCGATGGGAAGGAGGTCAATGGTTAGCTTCCAACATTTGTACAAATGATAATCCGAGTTAGGTAACCGAATTTCATTGACAAAGCCGGGATAATAAAATATCAAAGAGCCATCTTTATCATGCTTAAGGGTATGTCCTTGCACTAAATAATCTTCATCAATTAATTCTCTTTCATTTTCAATATACTCAAATGAAGAATATTCTAGTGCTCCTACCCTAGTAGCAATACAAGTAATCAATGAAGTACGTTCAATTGGCCCTACCCTTGGAATGTAATCTAACCATTGTGTCATCATGACAATAACTGGAGCAAATTTTATCTTTTTAGTCATAGCAAACAAAATTTTCAGCTCATCATCACGCACTACCCTTACATCTCCTCTAGGGAACATAGTCATAGCCACCCATCTATGCATGAAGCGCAAAGTAGGGCTGTGCAACTATTCCTAGGTGCACTACATCTAACCTCACTAGTTAAATCTTGCCAAAAACTTTGTTTGTTAAACTTAGGCAAAATGTCTAAATCAAGCAAACAACGTTTATGGAAATCTAGAATTTCACTTAATTCTTTCCATAGGATGTTGTAATATTTTTGAAATAATCTAAAAGTAATACCATCAAATCCTATTTCGAGTGTGCAAAGGAATTGTATGGAGAGAAGACGTGAACCTTTCTCCTCTATGTGAGCAAAGTTTTCCCATCCTAATGCACAACAAATGGAAAAGAATTCAGAATCCATACCTATTTTGGAGATCAAATCCGAATCATAAGCTTTCGTATGAGAAACCTCACGATCTTGGAGGAGCTTGTGTGCTTGATATTCAACTTCACTTTGGATGTCAAGGTCATCATCGTGAAGAAGTTGATGTGGGTTGCTCCTCTCACCCATGGGAGTGTCCTCTCCTACACTCCTCCTCTGTGAACTTAGTGTAGCAACGGAAGAGGGGCATGCTCACGAATCTCCACCATGGCTTGAGCTTGCAGCCTCCTTCCTCTTTCCAAACAACCTCTTCATTCCTTTCATGGCCACAACAAACAAGAACACAACAAGGCAAAAACTCGAAAGAGGTGATGTCAGTGAAAGCAAAACCCCGACGAATTTTCCCTTGAGGTCTTGTGGGAAAATTGCAAATGCAAGCAAAAGCAAATCTTTTTGAGTTGGGAATTGATCAAGAGCACTTCAATGAAGAGCAAGAAAACAATGTGAGCAAGAGTGACTTTAGGGAGGTATGAAATGAGGTGAAGTGTGAGGAAAAGTGTCCCCCCACGGCCACCATTTATAGTGTGCACTCCCCAGCGGTCACTAGGATACCAAATGTAGCCGTTGGAGGAGAGAGAGCCAAAATGACTCCTTCCCCTAGTCGGCCAAATAGGGGGGTCAGCCACACTGACAAGTGGGCCCCCTGTTCTCCCTTTTGGCAGGTGGCTCCCCAACAGCTATGTGATTAGCACGTTGGTGAATTACCACTTTTCCAGCTCAGAAAATTGTTTTATGAATAAAAACTCATTTTTCAAAACTCAACAATTTTATTTTTGTGAAAATAAAGAAAATAAAAATGATTATAAGATTCTCAACTTACTAAGAAAATCAAATATGCAGTGGAGAAAATTAAACTAAATGGGAAAACCAAATAAAGTGAAAAGAAGAAACAAAGAAAATATAACTACCAATTTAACCTATTGGCTAGGTCTCACCAACGTCCGATGAGATGGACATTCCTCCTTCTTCATTTCTTGTCATACGGGCCTAGAGGGATGGGCTTGGACAGCTTGTCTTGCTTCTTCTGCCATACCTTCTTTGGCGGCTTGGTGGACTTGGGCCCTTGGGAAGGCCTGAACTTCTCCGTCTTCTTGGGGTGTCGACGTGGACGATAAGACGGGTTTTCTGCATAGATCAAATTTCTCATGAATGCAATAAGCGGGTCCACCTTTGGAGGTGTGATTTCGACCTCTTGAATGTTTTAACATTTGTCCCATACTTGATACAGATCACGAAGCATTGCTCCAACTTTGGGCGAAAGTTAAACTTCTCCACCTTGCCATTGATATGGAAGTGGATTTCTCCAGCTCCCACATATATGCGAGCCTTCGCGGTGCTTAGGAATGGTCGCCCAAGAATGAGTGGCATATCCTTCTCGACCTCCATGTCGAGCACCACAAAATCACGGGTATGAAGCAGTTCCGGATTTTCACCAAAACATCTTCACCGATACCCGCTGGATAACAGACTGAGAAATCAGCTAGTTGGAGCTGCATTGGTGTTGGAGTAAATTCCGTGAAGTTCAGTTAGTCGAAAACCACCTTGGGCATCACAGCCACACTTTCTCCAAGGTCACAAAGGGCCTTGTCAAAGTGGTGTGCCTCAATTGAGCATGAGATTGTAGGACATCCATGGTCCTTCAGCCAGTTGCCTCCTTGTAGATAAATCATGTTGACATTTTCCACAGGGGGTTCAGGCTGTCCTGGCATTTTGCCATTCTCCACAAGGGGGAACAATAGCTGCCAATTGAGCCTACTAAGTCTCCAACATCTTGTTGAAACTCAATTGATTCTTGAAGGCTGAGGATAGTCCTTCAATCTTGGCATTTATGCTCTCTAGGGTCTTGTCATTGGGTGTCAGCTTCTTGGATAGGGACTCATTGATATTTAGCTATCCAATGGCAAGTTCTCTCAAGTTGGGTTGATTTCCATTGTTGCCATTGTTGTTGTACACTCCTTAAAAGATCGGGTGTGGTTGGCACCACCCTTGACCTCCTCGATGCTATCCATTGTTGTTTCCATTGTTGGCTACATATAAGGCATCCTCATGGGTTTTTGGGCAGTCATTGCCCAAATGGCCCGTGTTTCCACATACGTCACAAGTGATGTGAGAGTCTAAGGCACAGGCATTGGCACATACCTCACCATTGCCTTGTCCATCAATCTTCTTCATAAGGAGGTCCAATTTGGCAGCGATCATGTCCACATACTTCAAGGTGTGCATGCATCGCTACCGGGTATGGAGACGCTCGTCACCCCAACCCATGTTTGACACTATCTTCTCAATCAAATCTTTGGCTTTGGGCACCATCAATGAGAAAAAGGCACCTCCAGCAGCAACATCAACATGGTCACGGGCGGAAGGGATCAACCCATTGTAGAAGTTTTGGATAATTAGACAATCATCCATCCCATGGTGGGCACAGGCTAGGATGTACTCTTGAAGCCTTTCCCAAGCCCCGGGAATAGATTCCTTGGCATCTTGCTGGAAGCTGGAAATTCTTCCACGTAGGGAATTGGTCTTGTCCAGCGGGAAAACTTGGCGAGGAATGCTGTAGAACACTTCTACCAAGTGTCTACAACACTCCGGTTTGCGTAGAACCACTGTTTCACTCTCCCAAGAAGAGAGAACAGAAACATCCTAAGACGAACAACATCAGGAGATACGTTCTTGATCTTAAAAGTGCTGCTAATCTCAAGGAACTGTTGCAGGTGAGCACTTGCATCCTCGTTAGCCTTCTCACAAAATGGGTCGGCTTGCACCATAGTGATAAGGCCAGTCTTGATTTAGGAGTTTACGTCTCCCGTATTAATAGTGGGCCCAACAGACACATTGTTAGCAGAGGGAGCTGAAAACTCACAAAGGGTCTTCTGGGCCATTAGCATTTTGGTTGTTGGTGCGGGTGCGCTGGCTTGCTTTGCCGCTCAAAGCTTCTGAGGAGTAATGACATGAGGTCGATCTCTCAGAAGGGACTTGGGATCTTCAACAATGTTTTGCGGCAAGCAAAAACCAGACATACACTACCCTGTTTTCACATAAAATGTGAAAACAAAGAAGGGTCATCCTACCAAAACCTACCAGTGTCCTATCCTATTCACTCAATCATGAAATACTTTGGCTGCCTTCCCTAGCAACAACGCCAGAAATGCATGTTGACGGTTCCTACGCACTACTAACAATTCATCCCTAACGATGGTGCCAGAAATGCTTGTTAATAGATTTTAGATTATACATGTAAATTCGCAAGTGCACGGAAACTATCGATGTAGCATTTCCCCTCTAAGAGTATTCCCAAAGGGTGTCATTTATATTCTCCCAAAGGAAGGCTTGATGGAAGTAAAGCAATAATCAAGTGGAGAGGCTCGGTTGGCCTAGATAGGGTTCTAGCAAGGATGGATACATGATAAATTGTAGTAGTGTGACACATACAAGAGCATTCTATCCTAAGAGGATAAATGGGGTAAAAAAGGACTAGGCTAAGAGTTAGGTAGAGACTCCTACAATGCTTCTAATGTACATATACATAGCCTAAGTTAGTTACTAATGATCATGTCAATTATGAATTCTTATGCTAAGTGGATTAACACATCAGGCACAGGTTTACCCCTAGGAATAATAGGACGACTCCCGCCAAGAGCCTATGGCATAGCCGAACGTGGAGGATTACAAAGGATAGATAGGGCTACACCACATACTGCCTACCGCTTCAATCCGTGGGTCTACGAGACATTCAACACCACTCTCTATCCTAGCACCATGCTAGCATATTAAGTAATTACCTTAAGAGCCTAGGCGCAAGCCATCCTAAGACAATGAACTAAATCATCGTTGAACCAATGTTAATTCATAGCATAAGTGATTCATGTCAACATAATCATGTCATAGCTAATTAGACTATAGTGGAGGTTTGTAGTGTTTATGATGATATATTGAGAATGACATAGAATAATCTACTACTCCTACCACATACATGGAATCCACAATCAAACAAGAAAATCTTCATCCAAGTATATTAACAATAGAAGACTAAATATGTTATCTTTATTAAGAAAAAAGTCATAAATACAAATAGGAATATAAGAGCCATACCTTTCATAATTAGAAATTGGGAAGAGACTCCTACTCTCCTCCTACTTGGACTACGGACTAGAGACTCTCTTTTCTACAGTCTATACCCCTCTAAACCTATGGAGAGTAGTGGATACAATGGATGAATGTTCAAGTGGTGCGTTGAAGTTAGGGGTGAGGGGTCGTATTTATCGCTTGGTGAAGGGTCGGTTCCCGCCACCAAAAGCGCACGAATCAGTCTTCATCGTGACAAGGGAACCACAGGGAGTCGACACATGGAAGTTGTCTGAGTTTGGCACCAGGAAGGGTTCAGCCAAACCCCCTAGTCGGCCCAATAGAAAAGTTGACCATTTCTGTTGTGCTTCCTCAGGGTGACTTCCAGGTGGGTCCCATTGACTGATATGAGTGCTACACCATTGGATGGCCTCAAATACTTTTGTTTGTGGGCCATTTGATCCATGTGGTGGCACGTGGCATCACCTGATTGGCTAGAAGAACATTTATAGGATCCGTCTCCTTGTTTCACTTCAATTCTACATAGAATGCCTGCATGCACTAGTTTCTCCAAAGACAAGTGGAAATAGGTTAAATAGAAAGGTGATGTGTGCAAGAAATGATCCTTCCTTCACATAACTGAGTTATATTGACGGGTGAAATTGGTATATAACAGCCGTCAACAAACACCTTACGTGATCACCTCACATAAGCATATTGCAATACATATAAAAAATATTAACCGATGTAAACAGCCATAACACTTCAAAATCTTAGTAAAAAAATTACTAAGAAAACTTCCCATAAGCGTAAAGCAAGTTAAAATGCAAAACCACTGTGATCTTGCAACGGAACTTGCTAAAGCTAACAAGACCTTGTGCCGGACCTAGCCGAAGCTAACCGGACCTTGCAAAAGCTAACAGGACCTCGCGCCGGACCTAGCCAAAGCTAACCAGATCTCACGTCGGACCTAGCCAAAGCATGCTGAACCTTGCAGCGGACCTACCCAAAACATGTCTGACCTATTGTCGGACCTTGCCGGAGCTACCCAAAACACGTTGGACCAATTGTCAGACCTTGCTGGAGCTACCCAAAACATGTCGGTCCTATTGTTAGACCTTGCCAGAGCTCGGACCTAGAATCACACCTTGTTTAAAAGAGTGTTTTGGCAATATTCAAAACTTTTATCGTAATAGCAATTGTATTAAGCACACATAAGTCTCAAATTCTCCCCCTTGATGAATGCATTAGTAACACCACTAAAAATCCGAACACTGGCTTATTCACATGAAATGTTTTGAAAACAAATTTCTCCCCCTTTTGGAAATCAAATGAGAAAGAAATTTCAAAAACAAATATTCCCCCCCCCCTATACATATTTCTAATACATATTTCTCCCCCTTTGACAATGTACTCAACAAGGTTCAAAATAGAAATTTCAATAGTTATGAGCATATTATAACATATACATATAAAACAAAGCTCATCCAAGTCATATGATCAAGTCACATACACTATCACATCAATGAGATACATAAAATAGTGTAAGCCATGCTAGAGATCAAGTGTAATTTTCAATTTAAGCATGTCATGATCTCACAAATTTAACTATTTCAATACCTGAAAGCATGACACTTGTTGCTGCATTTTTATTTTCTGTTAAGGAACAAAATTCATCTTATGACATTTGCAAGAGATTATACGCCGCATCTGCCTTATTCTAACCAACCAAGCCAAGCCTATGTCATTTGACAATCCGAAGCTTATGGACATGGTTTTAATCATACACAACTTCTTCCAAGTTCATATCTAAGTGAGATGATAAGCAATCTCAAAAGAAGAAGTGCGATGCATGCATATTCTGTTGATCTTTTCTTATTTTTCCATTTGATCACAATTCTCAACATGCGAATAGTTGATTGATTGAATTTTTATTAAAAGTACTTGTGAGCATGCAACAAGTTTAAAATAGCAAGTAAGTTTGATCATGACCAGATTTAGTGTAAGTAACTATTCCAATTACTAGTCATGGCAAAAACTACAAAATGTATAACACGAGTAATGTAGTAAGAACTTCAGCTCGTAAAAAGAATCACAAAGTCATATATGTATGAAATACTTATGTTCATATTATTTTAAATTCAGATTCACACAGACTTCCCAAGTTTCAAAAACACCTTCAATTTAAGCCATGAGGATGCATAACCCCTATTTCACTACGAATGAAACAAAAACGAGTGAAATCCAAAGGTTTTGTAAAAAT
Organism: Tuctoria greenei; assembly: GCA_036927565.1. NCBI lineage: Eukaryota > Viridiplantae > Streptophyta > Magnoliopsida > Poales > Poaceae > Tuctoria > Tuctoria greenei. Next base: position 70,062,462 of record JAYESD010000002.1, on the reverse strand, counting down.
GTCAACCAATTGTTGTTCGACATCTACATGGTGAAGTACAATATTTCCTTTTTCAATATTATCACAGAGAAAGTGATACTTAATGTCAATGTGCTTTGTTCTGGAATGTTTCACTGGGTTTTTAGCAACGCAAATGGCACTAGTATTATCACAAAACAATGGAACAATATCTAAATAAACCCCATAGTCCTTAAGTGTTTGAACAATCCAAAGAATTTGTGAGCAAGCACTAGCAGCAGCTACATATTCAAAATCGGCCGTGGATTGTGCAACTGAATTTCGTTTTCTAGAGGATCAAGCAACAAGTGAATTACCAAGAAAATGTCAAGCACCAGAAGTAATTTTCCTATCAATCCTACAACCTCCAAAATCAGCATCCGAAAAAGCTTTTAAAGTAACAGTTGAGAAAGAAGGAAGAAAAATGCCAAATGCCAAATTCTTGAGTTCCATGTAAGTACCTGAGAATCCTTTTGATAGTTTGACGATGTGAAGCACGTGCGGAAGATTGAAACCGTGCACAAATACATATACCGAATTGTATGTCCAATCTTGATGCCGTGAGGTACAAAAGTGATCCAATCATACTTCTATAATGTTTTTGATCGGTCGGGTCACCATCTTAATCAAGTTCAAGTGTCATTGCTGTACTCATTGGTGTCCGAAGAGGCTCGCTTTTGTCCATGTTGAAGCGCTTAAGAAGGTCTCTTGTATACTTCGTTTGATTCACAAAAGTACCCTCCTTGGTTTGCTTGATTTGCAGCCCCAAAAAGTATGTGAGTTCTCCCATCATACTCATTCAAATTCTAAACTCATCATAGCTGAAAACTTGGACACAAGATCATGAGAAGCACAACCAAAGATAATATCATCCACATACACTTGAACGAATAATGAGTCATGCCATGTGTAAGCACAAAAAGAGTTTTATCAACCTTGCCCATGGTAAACCCCTTTTCAAGTAAGAATATTTTTAACCTATCATACCATGCTCTAGGGGCTTGTTTGAGACCGTACAGGGCTTTGGACAGTGTCGGTACCCAGCGTACCAGGTACCCCATTATACCCTAAAAAATGCTAAGGAGTTCCAGCAGTCCAAGTTGGAGACCTCCGAAGACCGCAAGTGTTACACGGTACTAGACCCACCTCCTTCGTTTGGGTAGCTCCGGCATTGCCATGTGCAACACAAGGCTGGAGCTAACTCGCTTCATAGGGAAGCTCCAGTCTTGCCACGTGTCCAGTGACCTCAGACCTAACCCCCAGTGGAGGGAAGCTCCGCTACTGCCACGTGTATAGTGGCTCCGGACCTGCCTCCCCATGATGGGAAGCTCCGGAGCCGCCACGTGTCGAGCTTCCAAACCTAGGACCTCAACACAAGACTGACAGATCTCCAACAGCTTGGACTTTCAAGGGTAAGTTAAAGCGACGATTTCAAGACCTGATTACATGTCATTAATGCTATATTAATGACACGATCAGTGGGCTATTAATAGGGGTAACACCTTCATTAAGGTACATTATCACATTGTTAATCACACTTGATACTCATAGATCGTGTATTAGGCTATTAACTACGCCAGGGCCACATGTCGGGACAGGCAAGTGTCGTAATGACCAGTCCTTCGACTATAAAAGGGTTGCACCGCAGGGTACATGGGGGAAAACTCACACGCTGACTAGCGCCACTCAAATTCATACATACAACACACATCCCATGGAGTAGGGTGTTACGCTCAGGCGGCCCGAACCACGAAAAATCCCGTGTCATCATCTTGTTTGTAATCTCACGCGCGCCCCAACCAATCAAGAACCTCTGCGAGCTACGATCTAGTAGTACCGGGGGAAGTGTCGATCGCACACTTTGACATTTGGTGCGCTAGATAGGGGCGGCAGGTTTGAGATTTCAAGATGGTGAACTCCGCCGCAGGATCATCCAACAGCAATGTTGCGCAACCTGCTGGCGGGGAATCCCTCCAATGTGCAACAGCTAGCAGGTGCTGTTGTTCCGACGGACGTCGCACCACCCTTACCTGCTCAATCTAACAATGCTGGACAGTAGGATGGGGTCCTGGTGTCGATCACATCATTGACACACAACAACCCCGGGAATGCGCTGATCACTGCGCGTACTCTTTTGGAGCACCCACCAGCGCCCGGAGCACCTCAGGGTGCGATGGAGCAGTGGCGTACTGATGTGCAACATCTGGTTGCAGCCGCAGCTGATAGCGTCAGCAGCGAAGGTCCTCCCCCTACTGGGCAGACACCTTCTCAGCGTAGGACCTTGTGTGGAAGACTTGGTCCTTACGCGTCACAGCACCGGAGGCGTGCTGTGTCTCAGCAAGTGACGTTGTTGCCCTCCCTGGCGCGTCGCACTCACACCATGTCGAGACTCTTGACGCATGATCTACAGTCAGAACTTGATCGCCACAACAGACAGCAGGACGACCGCGTCCATATCGAGCGCGCTCGCGAAAGGCGAGAGGCTCGGGAAAACCCTCCTCCTTCAGGAGCGGGGTGCGAAATCTCAGCTCTGGCCATGCACCTTGGCATCGTCCATTGGCCGTAGAAGTTCCGGCCACATCTACCGAATAAATTCAATGGGACTGTCAACCCCGCCGAGTTCCTTTAGATATACTCCATCGCCATTCTAGCGACGGGTGGCAATGAGTCTGTGATGGCCAATTATTTTCCAGTGGCTTTGACTGGGACCCCCAGGTCCTGGTTCATGAGTCTACCACCTGACTAGATCAACAGTTGGGCGGAGCTATGCCAACAGTTCACTGCCAACTTTGGGAGTTCCTACACCTGGCTCGGCATCGAACTGGACTTTTTTGCTGTGCAACAAAACTCGGGAGAATCGTTGCGATCCTTCACTCAATGGTTTTCTCAGGGTGTCAGAGACAATAAGATGTTGGTGAAGCTAGTGACGAAGGAGGTCACCAGCATTACGGAGCTATTCAGCCTGGTGGACAAATGCACCCGAGCTGCTAAGGTTCGAGAAATGCACTCCCAGCCAGCTCTGGAGGCTAATAAAAAGTCCTCCAAAGCTGAAGCCACTACCTCCTGTGGTGCAAAGAAGAAGAAAAAGTCCAACGACAAAAAGAAGCCGTCGGCTGGCACACCTATTGCTGCGGCAGCTGCATCTCCGGGTGGCCATGGGCCACGCCCCGAAAAGCAACCTCGACCTTCATCAGAAGAAGGCAGTGGTCCAAAGGTGTGGTGTCCGATCCACAAAATGGACAAACGCAGCCTAGAAGACTGCCGGGAGTTCTAATATCTTATCGAGCACTACAACAAGCGTCGAGAAGAAGCTCCTTTCCGCCAGCGGGAAGGAAAACAAAAAGTTGACGAAGCTCCAGCTGATACGGAGCTAGGCTTTTAGGACCCCAAGAAGGTCCTGAAGGATGTCTTCAACACAGTCGACGATGACTCTGATGTATCTGACAACGAGCGTTGCACGACCCTGAATACCATATATGGGGGATCTTGGGATATCACCTCTCGCCCCGTCCTCAAGACTGCGCGGCGGGAAATGGCTTCTGTAGCTCCTACCGCAAAGGCAGAACCACATCGGAAGAGGATGGACACTCCCATCACTTTCGATGCAACTGACTGCCCCAAGAACATGGCCAGAGCTAGCCAACTGCCACGGATGGTGTCTCCAACCATCAACAACGTCCAACTCTACCATGTCTTGGTAGACAGAGGCGCAGCGCTCAACCTCTTGTGCTTTGAAGCTTTGATGAAGATCCAGCTCTAACTCTTGGACCTTCGCCCCTCACGTCCATTCTCTGGGTAGGTCCAAGGGCCATCGGTCCTCTCGGATCCATTACACTCCTAGTGACTTTCGGAACTCAGGAGAAATACAGGACCGAGAAGCTGGTCTTCGATGTTGCTCACATCAGCCTGCCCTTCAACGCCATCCTAGGCAGGCCTGCCCTGTATAGGTTCATGGCCGCAGCTCACTACGGCTACCTGGTGTTGAAGATGCCGACACCTTCGGGCATTCTCTGGATCCACGAAGATCGCACTGTAGGAGTCACTGAGCTAGAAAGACTCCACGCGCTTGCAACGACGCAGGAGGGAACATCCGGCAAAGAGCTAGCTGCTCAACCTCTGAGTACTCGTCATCGAGGCTCAACCTCTGCACCACGTGTGCAACCAAGCGGCAACACTGGCGTACCCGTCAAAGTCGTCCAATTTGGTTCTGATTCTGCCTGGACCACTCGTATATCTAGAGGTTTGGACGACAAATAGGAACTCGCGCTCATCACTTTCCTTCGGGCGAATGTTGACGTGTTTGCCTGGCAACTGTCAAAAATGTCTGGGATCCCTATCGAGGTGATTGAGCACAACCTAAAGATTTATCCCGATGCACGACCAGTACACTAGAAGCCTTGGAAGCAATCAGTCGAGCGGCAAACTTCATCTGTCAAGAGATCAAAAAGTTGCTCGAAGCTGGTTTCATCAGGGAGGTGCATCACCCAAGATGGCTGGCAAACCCAGTCGTTGTACCCAAGACCGGCGGGAAGCTTCATATGTGTATCGACTACCTCACCTTATGTAAGGCATGTCCAAAAGATCCATTTCCACTACCTAGAATAGATCAGATAGTGGACTCCACATTCGGGTGTGAGCTATTGTGTTTCCTAGATGCATACTCCAGATATCATCAAATCCAAATATCTAGGGAAGATGAAGAACATATGCCTTCATAATAGTAGATAAATTTTATTATTATACTGCCATGCCTTTTGGTCTCAGGAACGCTGCTTCAACTTTTGTGCGAGCTATGCACAAAAAACTTGGAGAGTTAATCAGGGACTTGGTGGAGGTGTATGTCGATAACATCTACGTGAAGGTCAAGAACAAGGAGTCACTCCTTGACAACCTGCAAGCCGTCTTCGACAAGATGCGCATCACACACACGAAGCTGAACCTGGACAAGTGTGTCTTCGGGGTCTCCGCTAAGCTTCTCGGATTCTTGGTGACTCACTGAGGAATTGAGACAAACCCGGCGAAGATCAAGGCTATAGAAGACATGCGGCCCCCAGCCCGCATCAAGGATGTCAAGAAGCTAACTTGATGTTTGGCTGCGCTCACCCGGTTTATCTCAAGACTGGCAGAGCGAGCGCTACCATTCTTCAGGTTATTGAGGAATACCAGACCTTTCCATTGGTCCAAAGAAGCAGAAAAGGCATTCCAAGAGCTCAAGCAGCTCCTCACCACACTACCAATCTTGGTAGCTCCGAACCCTTGTGAGCCTATAATGCTTTACATTTCTGCAACTACGGAGGTTGTCAGCATGGTCCTGGTCGCGGAAAGACTAGAACCATCTCCAATTCAGGAGCCCAAATGATGAGTAGATTTAGGCCCGATCTTCCGAAAGGTAAGTCGATTGGAGTGGAGAAATCGACGTTGATGATCCGCTGCACTCGAGCAGCTCGAATACCCCTGCAATCACTACACCATTGCTCCGTTGGTTATCAACTGTGCAGCATATGCTTTACCTCGCCAAGAAGGCTAATCCCTGCAAGTGAACTGAGAACACAAGCAAGAACGTAGAAGACACGATCTGAAATTGAGAAGTTGGGGTCTCACAAACCGTAGAACGGCGAAATTGTTATTCTGAGCAAAACCCACTGAATATGACCGGAGGCTGCAGTATTTAACGGCTAGGTTTCAGAAAAAACACGATTATACACGTCCCTAATGGACTCTTGCGGGATACAAGGCCCAAAGGCCCGATTTGGTGGCGCAGCACTGGACAGAAATCTGGACTCGAATTGTTTCGACAATTTCCAATGACACCGGTGGAATTTTGAGGTTGGACCAGAACCATTGGTAATTTTATTTTCTCCTCTTTCTGTGCATATGTAGAACGTCGAAAACGGAGTCCGTATGCCTCCTGGGCGTCCATTTTAAGGTGGACTGCTCCTGGACTCTGAGTTCAACTCAAGTCCGAGTTGTAAACTGTATCCATCAACTTGTGGACGTCCCAGCTGGTTCTCCACGCTCCCAAGGCCTCTTTCATTCACTTGTTGATCTTCTCCATTATTCCTAATAACAACTTAATCATCACATAGCAATCTATTATCAAACTCACATGCAAAGGAAGTTAGGAGCGAATTCACCTGCTAATTTATCAATCGCGCTCTTGCTCTTGTGATTGGTTCTTGCATTTCAATTTGTGTCTCTGCTGTTGTGATGTCCTCATCATCCTCCCCCTCTTGCATTGGAGTCGTCCTCGATTCAAGTTCATCTTCTTCTCCCAAGTACGGTCACAAATCTGAAATGTTAAATGTAGGACTAACCCCAAAATTGGGAGGCAATTCAAGCTTATATGCATTATCATTATTCTTTTCAACAATCTTAAATGGACCAGCAGCTCGTGGCATAAGTTTAGATTTTCTCAAGACGGGGAATCACTCTTTTCTCAAATGTAACCACACCAAATCACCCGGTTCAAGTTTTACTTCTTTTCTACCTTTACTACCTGCAATCCTATACTTCTCATTCATCATTTCAATATTTTTCTTTGTAGTTTCATGCATGTTAAGAATGAATTCAGATCCTTGTGTAGCATTCAAATTTATAGTTTCGGAAGGAGGCAAAGGTAGTAAATCAATAGGAGCACGGGGATTGAAACCATACACTACCTGGAATGGACTTACCTTTGTCGTGGAGTGAACGGATTTGTTGTAAGCAAATTCTATATGTGGTAAACACTCCTCCCACAACTTCAAATTTGTTTTTAAGACAGCCCACAACATTGTAGATAAATTACGATTAACTACCTCAGTTTGTCCATCTGTTTGTGGGTGAAATGTAGTTGAAAACAGCAAATTGGTTCCCAATTTATACCACAAATTTCTCCAAAAATGACTTAAAAATTTTACATCACGATCAGAAACAGTGGTATTTGGCACACCATGTAAACGAACAATTTCCGTCATAAATAAATCAGCAATGTGTGAGGCATTATCATTCTTATGACAAGGTATAAAGTGTGCCACTTTGGAGAAACAATCAACAACTACAAAAATACTATCCGTCCCCCCTTAGTCCTAGGCAATCCCAAAACAAAGTCCATAGAAATATCCTCCCAAGGTACACTAGGAGTAGGAAGAGGCATATAAAGACCATGTGGGTTAAGGCGAGACTTAGCTTTATTGCAAGTAGTGCATCGTGACACGTAGCGCTCGACATCACGCCTCATCTTTGGTCAAAAGAAGTGTGTGGACAGCACGTCATCAGTTTTCTTCACTCCAAAATGTCCCATCAAACCTCCTCCATGTGCTTCCTGCAAAAGTAATAGACGAACGGAGCTAGCTGGAACACATAGCTTGTTAGCACGATAGAGGAGACCCTCTCGCAACACATATTTATTCCAAGTTCTTCCTTCTCTACAATTTTCAAAAGCATCTTTTAATTCCAAATAAGTAGGATATAATGCTTTTATTTTTTCCAAACCAAAGATTTTATGATCAAGTTGGGACAGCATGGTATAACGCCTAGATAATGCATCGGCAATGACATTTTCCTTTCCTTTCTTATGCTTAATGATGTATGGAAACGACTCTATGAACTCAATCCATTTAGCATGTCGTTTATTCAGATTGGTTTGACACTTAAGATACTTCAATGATTCATGATCGGGATGTATGACAAACTGCTTAGACCAAAGATAATGTTGCCATGTTTGTAATACTCGCACTAAGGCATACAATTCCTTATCATAAGTGGAATAATTCAGAGAAGGACCATGAAGATTTTCACTAAAGAAAGCAAAGGGTTTACCTCCTTGTATGAGAACGCCTCAAATACCAATGCCACTTGCATTGCATTCTAGCTCAAAGGTCTTGTCAAAATCAGGAAGTTGTAGCAATGGTGCTTGTGTAAGCTTCGATTTGAGAGCATCAAAAGCTTGTTGCTGCTGCTCGCCCCATCGAAATGGCACTCCCTTCTTCGTTAGCTCATGTAGAGGTGCTGCAATGATGCTGAAATCCCGCACAAAACACCGATAAAAACCTGCAAGACCAAGAAAACTACGAACACGCGTGACGGTTGTTGGGGCTCGCCAGCTGGTGATTGCTTCAATTTTTGCCTCATCCATCTCAATTCCCGGTGAGGAAACGACATAGCTAAGAAATGAGACTCGATTGGTGCAAAAGACGCACTTTTCGAGGTTACCAAACAAACGTGCATCTCTCAAAACAGTAAAAACAGCACTTAAATGATGAAGATGTTCATCATATGACTTGCTGTAAATGAGGATATCGTCGAAGTAAACCACCACAAATTGTCCAATGAAAGCACGTAAAACCTCGTTCATTAAACGCATAAAAGTGCTGGGTGCATTAGTTAAACCAAAAGGCATGACTAACCACTCATAAAGACCAAACTTGGTTTTAAATGCAGTTTTCAATTCATCTCCTAGTGCCATTCTAATTTGTTGGTAACCAGTACGCAAGTCAATTTTTGTGAAGATGATAGCACCACTCAATTCATCAAGCATGTCATCTAAGCGAGGAATAGGATACCAATATCAAATGGTCATGTTATTGATCACTCGACAATCAACACACATACGCCAACTACCATCTTTCTTAGGAACCAAAAGAATAGGAATGGAACAAGGGCTAAGGCTTTAACGAATGTACCCGCGGTCCAAAAGGTCTTGGACTTGTCGCTGAATTTCCTTAGTTTCCTCTGGATTCACCCTGTATGTTGCACGATTTGGCAAACTTGCTCCTCGAATCAAATCGATCTTGTGTTCAATGCCTCTCATCAGTGGTAAACTAGGGGGTATCTCGGAGGGAAACACATTCTTAAACTCCTGCAAAAGGTTAGCAACAGCTGGGGGGCAATGCAATAGACAATTCATGAAGTGAAAACATGGCTTCTTTGCATACTAAAGCATAGCACATCCCCTTAGCATCGAATAAATCAGCAAGGTCAGATTTAGTTGCGAGCAATGATCGTGATTTTAACTCAATGACTTGCTGTTTTTCAGATTCTAGTTTTGTTGCTTTGCCATCAACAATTTTACTCTTCTTAGAATGCACAATTTCAGCAGGAGTCATGGGGAGCAAAGTGATTTTCTTTCCCTTATGCATGAGAGTATATTTATTAGTTCTACCATGACAAATAGCATCTGTATCAAATTCCCAAGGACGACCCAATAAAAGAGAACAAGGATCCATAGGAACGACATCAAAATCAGCAAAATCATGGTAAGAACCAATTGAAAAATGTATTCTCGCTGTTTGCGTCACCCGAACCTTACCGTTGTTGTTGAACCATTGAATGTGGTATGGATGAGGGTGTGCTCTCGTTGTCAAACCAAGTTTCTTGACGAAGTCCATGTTCACCAAGTTGTTGCAGTTACCTCCATCAATTATAGTGTGTACACAGCAGTCCTTGACGGCGACAAACATGTGGAAGAGGTTGTGTCGTTGTAGCTTGTCGTCGGTCTCCACTTTGGAGCTCAAGGCACGCTGCACAATGATGCTCCTATATTTCTCCGTCGCCGCTGTACCAAGTACCTCTTCTTCTGTGTGTTCGTCATTTGGATCTGTAAAGTCAGTAGCAAGAGAATATTCATTTTCAACATCGGAAGTACTATCATACCTGCCATCATCGCGTGCTATGTATGCTCCTTTGCTCTGGCAATCTCTCATCATATGACCAAGTCCCTGGCAGCGGTGACACTTAATGTCACAAGTACAAGCCGTAGAAGGAGTGGATGACGAAGGCTTGAATGATGTCGCCTTGCTACCTTCCAGCAAGGGAGAAGGTGGAGCAGCAGGTATAGTTCGTTGGCCGCCATTAGATGGTGTAGTCGCTACACGGGGGGTCAAAGATGGTGCTGTTTTGGATGGTGTAGACGTCCAACGCGGCGTGTAGTTGCTCCTCGTGCAGTGTTGCTGTTGTTGCCGGCCCTGCCATTCTTTTTCTGCCAACATAGCAAGCTGAAACAATCTGTTAATAGTATCATATTCCTTGTAATCAACAATGTCCTAAATTTCATGCCTCACCCCCCCCATAAAAACGAGCTATTTCATCATCCATGTCAGCATACCCTTTTGTAACTCTTGATAATACTCCTCTACGGACATGTTACCTTGGTCTAAGCACTGCAATTTTTTGTGAAGGTCCCGCTGAAAAGATGGAGGAACAAATTGAACACGCATAGCTTCCTTTAATACATCCCATTTTGGAGGATCAGTTCTAGTTTTAACAAGTTCATTCCACCATATGATAGCAAAGTCTTTAAACTCACTAGTGGCTTTACAAACTCTATGTTGTTCAGGAACAACATGGGCATTAAATTTTTGCTCTACTGTCATCTCCCAATCAAGATAAGCCTCAGCATCATAAGCACCAGAAAAAGGGGGTATAGTAAATTTCGCTTTAGCAAAAGGATCATCAGGAGGACGATTATAATTGTTATGATGATTATTACCTCCCATACCTCAACGATAAAGTGGTAGTATTGCTTTAATATGTGTGCCCTTCACTATTTTTTTCTTTTTTGTAATATTTTTTTGATATTTTTTCTTTACTCAGGAGCACGATTATATGAAACACACAAATTAGCATCTCAATTGGATGTAATATGCAGCCTATATAAAATCAAGAAGATTCTTTAAAATTCGTGCTAAAACTTCGAAGGCTGGATAGCCTATCTTCCAGGGGAATTTGGGCAATCTAATTTTGCCAATCAGATGCAAAATTTCACGTAGATGAATTTAAAAAACAATCGACCAATTTCGAGTTCGTATGCGAAAGTTATGGACGTTTTAAGGTAGGTTTTCCGAGTTACGATTTTTGGATGTTGATTCCAACTCGGTTTGAGAACGGAACTCGCAATCGGATATGAAAACGATCGGGAATTTGCACAGCAACTAATGGGGTGGTGTGTGATGATTCAAGGATGAGTGGCACAAAGGTTTGTCAATTAATCTAGGACTGGCGATGCGGGAGTTCACGCAAGGCGGCTAGCTAGGGCAAACCGATGAACGTGGTGGATCAGTTTGTTATTTAGGGATTGTGGAATAGATGTCGAACAACAAGAAAACAAGGATGAAACACGATAAATAGGACCCAAAACACAAAGCCAAACCAGCAACAAGACTTGACCACACGAATGCAAACTCAACAATGCAAACTGAAAAACGAAACTGCATGCACTATAGTCTAGGAATCAGGAAAAATGATCTAATTTTTTTGTGGCTTTTCTGTGGACTCTAGGTACAAAACAAAATCGATCTAATGGAAGGAAAACAAAGATACCTCACGGGTAACCTGGAAATCTGATACCAATTGATGAGTAGGTTTAGGCCCGATCTTTCGAAAGGTAAGTCGATTGGAGTGGAGAACTCGATGCTGATGATCCGCGACACTCGAGCAGTTCGAATACCCCTGCAATCACTACACCACTGCTCTGTTGGTTATCATCCATGCGGCACACGCTTGATATCTCCATGAAGGCTAATCCCTACAAGTGAACCGAGAAAACAAGCAAGAACGTAGAAGACACGATCTGAAATTGAGAAGTTGGGATCTCACAAACTATAGAGCGGCAAAATTATTATTCTAAGCAAAACCCACAAAATATGACTAGCGGATGCAGTATTTAAAGGATAGGGTTCGGACAAAACATGATTATACGCGTCCCTAATGGACTCTTACGGGATACAAGGCCCAAAGGCCCAATTCAGTGGCGCAACACCGGACAGAAATCTAGACTCGACTTATTTCGACAATTCCCAATGACTCCGGGGATTTTGAGGTGGGACCAGCACAATTTAAAATTTTATCTTCTCCTCTTTCCATGCATATGTTGAACGTCAAAAACGGAGTCCGTATGCCTCCTGGGCGTCCGTTTTAAGGTGGACTACTCCCGGACTCCTAGTTGAACTCAAGTCCGAGTTGTAAACTGTTTCCATCAACTTGTGGATGTCCCAGCTAGTTCTCCATGCTCCCAAGGCCTCTTTCCATCACTTGTTGATGTTCTCCATTATTCCTAATAACAATTAAATTATCACATAGCAATCTATTCTCAAACTCACATGCAAAAGAAGTTAGGAGCAAATTCACCTGCTGATTTATTAACCGTGCTCGTGCTCTTGTGATTGGTCCTTGCATTTCAATTTGTGTCTCTGCTGTTGTGATGTCCTCATCACCAAACTCCTCCGGGAGGGTCTGGAGGTACCTTAAGGCGAGTCTGGGTCCCAGCCCCTAGGCACGGATCTTCAAGGCGCAATGCTAGAGGATCAACCTCTCTCATCCGAGGGAGTTCACACAACTGTTCAAGAAAATCTGCACCCCTCCGGGAGGGTTCGAACTGAACAAGAAAAAGTTTCAGACCTCTGCGGGAGGGACTGGGAAGTCAACAGGATGGTTCGTACCTCTCTGAGAAGGTTCAGGTTGATGAAGAAGAAGATCCGGCCCCCTCCAGGAGGGTCCGGATCGTCTAGCGGCCAGCGTACTTCATCAGTGAAGAACTCCATGATGCCAAGACTCGACACATTGAGGTGCATAAGCTGCTTTACGTAGTTCTTATTGCCTCAAGGAAGCTTCATCATTAGTTCCAAGCCCAAAACATGAGTATTGGTGGCTAGAGGTGAAACCGTATGGAACCGCCGTGTATAGGAGTAGTGGTAATGATGACACTGTGTATAGGGCATAGGGTCAGTGGTAAAACTTTCAGCCTTGGATTTTGCCAGGAAAACAACATGAAAAAACATGAAAAGAAAAAACATCAAAAAACAAGAACAGAAGCACAACATCACGACTTGGATTAATCTGCATCAATCGATTTCCTGTTTTACATTTTCGTTCTTCAGGCTCTTTCACCTTAAATCTCGTACATAGTACCTATTTTTTTCTAACATTTCTTTCTTCCTTTCTTTTATTTTCTAGAGTTCATTGTCTCCACTTTTCTTTTATTTTTTGGAGTTCATTGTCTCCACTCTAGGGGCCCCTGGTGTGAAGGGTCACACAATTCGATTCACGCACGAAGTGGGTTAAAGGGGAAAATTTGGCATCATTAAAGGAGATTTTTTCGATAAAAGGAGAAATTTTTAATTTGACACGCAAAAGGCCCAACGTATGCAGGGAAAAATTATGCTTATAAAAACCGCGGTTTGCATCCCTCTCGGTGTGACACCCAGTTCCGAGAATGAACCAAGTGAACGCATATGTGTTCCTAGGGTGTGCAACACACAAACACGAGTGCATTGTGTATACAAAAAATTATCACAGAACAAGACTAATTTAGTATTTTTTATTACACAACCATATCATCCTTAAGTACAGGTTCTAATGAATATTAATGACAAGTCCAACTAATGCAGCGGAAATAAACTAAATAAGAAAACTAAACAGCTAGGCATCATAAGCAATAGGGTATAGCACAACTCCATGCAACACCACAAGCAAAGATCACGGTAGACACGGCCGAGAACTCCGCATTATCGCTATTAAACTCCCAATCCTGACCTACAACTGTTGGGGGGGGGGGGGGAATTGCAAGGGTGAGTACATGTCATACTCAGCAAGTGTGGAAAGTATGACATGTGGCTGATTCAAATGACGAATATAATAATGGCTAAATGCTGAAAAGTACAATAAAACATTTGAAAAGAAATATATTATATGTATGTGAAATAAACCCATCATAAGCCATGTAGTCATCATAATACCAGTCAATATTCCATATCCATCATCATATACCAATATCCATATTCAATACTAGAATTTAATTTATAACCATCTGTAACCATAATACCAACCATAACCATCCCAAATCCCAATTTTCCTCTAATCATGTGAGGGTCCAGGTTGCACATAACCGAGAGCACGACTATCATGATAGTTTTAGACACACTCTACAGAGGTTGTACCGTTTTAGCCACATTTTCGTGATTTTATCACCTTTCGATGACTATAGAATCTCTATTATGCCGTCTCACACTTCCGTAGGTGTGTGGCCAAGAGATCACAAAATAGCCTTTACAAAGGGATTATTAGCCTATTTAGACCCCACTAGGGTTTCACAGGTGGTGATGTCTCCAACTGAGCACATCTTCAACCAAGGGCCCCTTCTTGAGCCATTCGGATCCCAGGGTAGTCCCACCAATCATCAACAAACCCAATCCGACTACCCCTTCCCTGAGCATCCTTAATGGTCCAAATAGCACTGGCAAAGCCCTAATTAATCAGCTACGCCGCACCCATACTTGGCCTCGTGGTGGCACTGTAAATCCTGGATGGTTGCTCCACGAACCGGTCCTTAGATCTAAAGCAAGCAAAACCACCATAACATCCAACCCATCCACATACCAAGCTTGCTTAGATCACCCATTACCATATTAGATTTAACCAGTTCATGTCAACCACAATCTCATTAATGCATAATTAAGTTAAGTAGTGTAGTTGTTCTTCCATCCCAATTAATTAAACGAAGCAAAAAGGTAAAGATCCCATCTCGACTCTCTATAATATATTCCAGGTGAAAAGGGTGGTCAACAAAACTAGTAAACTTCCTATCATTGGATTCCTATCAAATTGACACGAGCATGCAGTTTTGCAAACAAAACATTTACTTTAAAACAGGATCAATATGCTTCAAGGACACTTGCCTTGCTCTTGGGATTAGTTCGGGTCAACATCTTCAATCTCTTGGTGCTGAAGATCCTCCGCGACACTCTCTAGCGCAATTCTGTCTAATCCATACAATAAACATACAATACAAGAGACACAATCAAAGAGTGCACAAATATTACTCAATATGACATGACATGCATGATTAATGCAAATGTAAGGTATAACTTGTTAATAGATTGCTTTTAATGATCACTAACTAGTTCTAATAGATTTTAACAAGTTTATACAGGTTTGGATTTGATTAGATCTACTTTTAGAATCAATTCAACACAATTTAGTCAGCAAAATCGGACTAGTATGCAGAAGGCCGGACTAGTCCGCACTTTGCAGAACTAGCGAACTAGGGTTTCTAGATCGAAGTGAATTTGGAGATTAGGGGTCAAATTCACGTAAGGAAAAGAGAATATAAGATATACAAGGTGTTTAGAACTCCAATAAATCCAGAAACTCGGAGGTAACACTTGGATCTTGATGATCTAGGGTTGGTGATGAACTTGATGGTGGATTGGTGATGAAGAACAAAAGCTTGGTGGAGATCTTGATCCTCTTTCATTTCATCCTCTTCTTCTTCTTGCTTGGGATCTCCTCCTCCATCCTTGATGGTGGCTCTCAACGAACTAGGGTTTGGGTGGGGTGGAAAAGTGACAAATAGATGTCAATCCAAGGGGTGGGGTTGTTTATATAGAGGTGGAGGCTAGGGTTAGATGGATTTCAAGTTTGAGAGGAGTAGAGGCCGGTTTAGAGTCCCACATGGGCTCTAAAAGAGTTAGGCACGACGTCCCTAGGACCACTTAACGTGAAACCCATGAAACAAGTCGTAAAACAAAAGATCAATTCGGAGTCGCGAAATATCAGACAAGTCCGAAAAGGGCCAGACTAGTCCGAAGTTAGTCAGAAAGAAATCAGACAAGTGTGGCAAAAAATCGGACAAGTCCGACTTTAGACAGAGAGGAAAATGGACAAGTCCGCTGGGACACCGGACTAGTCCGGACAAGTCCAAAGACTTAGCAAATTTTCAAGGATTCTTGGAACACCGGACTAATCCGCATAAAATCGGACAAGTCCAAAAGTGTCCAGAGGCAAAATCGGACTAGTCCGCAGAAAAAAACGGACAAGTCCGTTTGAAGTCAGAGAGAAATCGGACTACTCCTCACCAAAATCGAACTAGTCCTAACTTTTCAGTATTTTAAGTGCGGTTTTGTTCCAAATCAATTTTAAACTCGTTCCTCTTTATGTGGGTTAATGTTAAACATGTATATGAATGTATGTAGGGAATGATGCATGAAAATGTGGGTGTTACAAACCTACCCCCCTTAAAATGAATCTCGCCCTCGAGATTCGATGCGGAAGAGAAGAGATAGGGAAATTCCTTCTTGAGATCATCCTCCAATTCCCATGTTGCTTCTTTTTCTGTGTGGTGCTTCCATTGAACTTTACACCATCGAATAAACTTGTTCTTTGTGAATCTCTCCTTGGTTTCCAAAATTTTGACCGGTTGTTCGGCATAAGTCAAATCTTCCTCTAATTCCAACTCTTCCACTGGCACTTGTTCTTCCGGTACTCTCAAACACTTTTTGAGCTGGGAAACATGAAAGATATCATGTACATCTGAATGACGAGTTGGCATCTCTAACTTATATGCTACTCCTCCTCTTTTGTCCAAAATCTTGAATGGTCCAATGTAGCGAGGCACTAGCTTGCCTCTTATGTTAAACATCTTATGACCTCTCATCGGCGACACCTTGAGGTAAACAAAATCTCCCACTTCAAAGGTTAATTTCCTTCTCCTATTGTCCGCATACCCTTTTTGTCTTGATTGGGCAGCCCTCAAGTTTTCACGAATTATTTGGACTTGCTTTTCGGCTTCTTGCAACACATCCGGACCAAATACTTGAGTTTCTCCTGCCTCATTCCAGAATAAAGGTGTCCTACACTTCCTTCCATAAAGTGCTTCATATGGTGACATTTTCAAGCTTGCTTGGTAACTATTGTTGTATGAAAATTCTGCATATGGCAAGCTCTTGTCCTAACCTTTCCCATGCTTTAATTCAAAAGCTCTTAACATGTCCTCTAAAATCTGATTGGTCCTCTCGGTTTGTCCATCCGTTTGAGGGTGATATGCTGAACTAAAATTCAACCTCGTTCCCAAAGCTTCATGCAGTTTTTGCCAAAACCTGGAAGTGAATTGTGAACCCCTATCCGAGACTATCTTCTTCAGAACTCCATGCAAACATACTATTATTCTCATGTACAGTTCTGCCAATTTCTCTCCATTATAGGTGGTCTTGATGGGAATAAAGTGGGTTGACTTAGTTAACTGATCCACTATTACCCAAATTGAGTCGTAACTGGACTGAGTACGTGGTAAACCAACTATGAAGTCCATACCGATCTCTTCCCACTTCCACTCCAGAATCTTTAATGGTTGCAATAATCCAGCTGGCCTTTGATGTTCTGCCTTGACCCGTTGACACACATCACACATGCTACGTATTCATCTATGTCCTTCTTCATGCTCGCCCACCAATAGCACGTCTTCAAGTCTTTGTACATCTTTGTACAACCGGGGTGAATTGAGTAAGGTGAGTCATGTGCCTCCTTTAGTATTATCTCATGAATATGCTTTACATTAGGCACGACAATCCTTTTTCCAAGCCATAAGGTACCATTTTCATCTTCATCAAATCTGAATTCTCTCCCCTCTTGGGCCCTTTTCTTGATTTTCTGAATTTCCTCATCCTTAGTTTGGCCTTTCCGAATTTCTTGCTCTAAGGTTGGGTTTAAATCTATCATCTCATCTCATTTACAAATCCAAGGTTCAACCGTTCAAACTCCTTACATAACTCGGATGGTAACTCTCAAACTGTGAGTTGATGACTTACTCCTTTTCTACACAAAGCATCGGCCACTGCATTAGCCTTCCCTGGATGATAATTGATTCCCAAGTCATAATCCTTGATGAGCTCCAACCATCTTTGTTGCCTCAAGTTCAGATCCGTTTGTGTGAAAATATACTTCAAACTCTTATGATACGTATAAATTTCACACCTATGTCCAAGAATGTAGTGTCTCCAAATTTTCAATGCGTGTATCACGGCTGCAAGATCCAAATCATGCGTTGGATAATTCTATTCATGTTTCTTCAATTGTCTCCATGCATATGCAACCACTTGACCTTCTTGCATGAGCACACATCCAAATACTTGTCTCGATGCATCGCAATAAATATAAAAACTCTTGCTCACATCCGGCAGTACCAAAACTAGGGTTGTTGTCAACCTCTTCTTCAACTCCTCAAAACTGTTTTAACAAGCTTGAGTCCATAGGAAAGCCTTTCCCTTCATTAGCAATTCCTTCATTGGCTTGGCTATCTTGGAAAAGTCCTTGATGAACCGACAGTACTATCCAGCCATCCCAAGGAAACTCCTTATTTCCTTTACATTTTGCGGTGGTTCCCACTTCAACTTGTCTCTCAGCTTTCCGGGGTCAACCGATACTCCTCCTCCTGAGATGATATGACTCAAAAATGACACCTCTCTCAACCAAAATTGACACTTGTTGAACTTGGCGTACAATTGATGCTCCCTCAATTTCTGCAACATAAGCCTCAAGTGTTCCTCAAGTTCCTTCTCATCCTTTGAGTAGATCATAATGTCATTAATAAACACCACATCAAACCTATCCAAGTACTCCATGAAGACCTTATTCATGAGGTACATAAAGTACGCAGGTGCATTGGTCAATCCATAGGACATCACGATGTACTCATAAGATCCATACCGCGTCCTAAAAGCTGTCTTGGGTATGTCCAATGGTCTAATCTTCATTTGAAAATATCCCGACCTCAAATCAATATTAGAGAAGACACAAGCACCCTTCATCTGATCAAACAAGTCCTCTATGCGTGGCAAGGTGTACTTGTTCTTGATTGTTACTTGTTGAGAGCTTGGTAATCCACACACATCCTTTGGGTTCCATCCTTTTTGTCCACAAACAGCACGGGCGCTCCCCAAGGTGAAGAACTAGGGCGAATAAAACCTTTCTCTAGTTGCTCTTGTATCTGCTTCTTGAGCTCCGCTTATTCCATAGGAGGCATCCTATACGACCTCTTAGCTATAGGTGCAGTTCCAGGTATTAAATCAATAACAAACTCAATGTCTCGATCAGGTGGCATACCTGGCAACTCATCCGGAAAACATCTAAAAATTTACACACCACCGAAATCTCCTCAACTGCTGCACCGTCCATATGATTTAGCTCCAATTGCTTCGGTGCAGTTTGAGATGCTTCAAACTCTACGGTGATCCCTTCCTCATTGGTCAACTTCACCGTCTTCGTGGCACACTCAATAACTCTATTGTGCTTCCTCAACCAGTCCATACCAAGTATAATGTCCAATCCTTGAGAATCCAAAACAATGAGGTTGGCGGAGAAGTCTACCCCCCTTATTCTAAGGCTTACTTTTGGACATACTATATTTGTCCTCATCTCTCCTCCAGGAGACTTAACCAATAGAGTGAACTTCATATGAGAGATAGGCAAACAATACTTGGCAACATACTTCGAAGCAATGAATGAATGCGATGCTCCAGAATCAAATAACATAGTCGCGGGGTTGGAGTTGGCAAGAAACATACCAATGACGACGTCATCCGCTTGTTGAGCATCCTCCGTAGAGACATGGTTCACGTTGCCACGAGCAAAATTCTGCTGTCCGCGGTTCCCTTGCGGTTGTCCTCCATTGGGTCTTGGGTTTTGCCTCGGCACATTGCTTCCTTGACCAAGTCCTGACTTGGGACATTGATGTGCGAAGTGTCCAGCTTCTCCACAAGTATAGCACTTCTTTACTCCATCGGGATTATTGGGGCGAGCTTGGTTCTGAACATTTGCACCAGGAAAATTAGCATGAGGTGCATATGGCATCGGAGGCCTAGGTGCTTGCATAACAGGGCGCTGCTGCACAAACTGAGTTCAGCGCTGTGCAAATCCAGGGCGATGAGTAAGCGCAAAAGAGCTGAAGTAAGGCGCATTGGGCGGTGTGAAGCGAGGGTGCATATTACTTCCTTGTTGTTGTCCTTGATATGGCGCCTTCCTCTTGTTATCCTGTTCCATCTCACAGACCTTGTTCTCAACCACAATTGCTTTGTCCACAAGCTTCTGAGAATTGTCATAATCAAAGTTGAGCAATTTCACTTGGATCTCATTGTTCAAGCCTCTCATGAACAAGTACCGCTTCCATCTGTCCCGACTAACATCTTCAGGGGCATACCTTGAAAGTTGAGTGAATTTATTGAGATATTCACCCACGCTCAATCTTTCTTGCCTCAAGTTCTCAAATTCTTGCCTCTTCAGGATCATAACACCTTCCGACACATAATGAGAACGGAAGCACTTTTTGAACTCGGCCCAAGTAATTCTCTGTTGGTTTTCGTGAGCATTGCATAGGGAATCCCACCAATCCGCAGCTGCTCCAACTAGTTGATGAGAAGCAAATAAGACCTTCTCCCGGTCACTACATTGGACAATAGCATGCTTCTTCTCCATGGACTTGAGCCAATCATCTGCATCCATAGGGTTAGCGGCTTGGGCAAAGGTTGGCGGCCTAGTCCTCATAAACTCTCCCAACCGGTTATGAGGAGGTGGGGGTGGCGGTGGAGGCATGTGGGGCTGATTGTTGATGTTGCCAGCCTGCAGCTGTCCCATAGTTTGTATCATGGTCTGCATGAGCTAGTTTTGCATTGCCAATAGCTGCTCAATGTTGATAGCTCCATGAGCAGGTCCTTGTCCATTATTGTTTTGGGGAACTCCATGGTTCTCCTCTTCATCATTGCCATCCCTCTGGTTGCGACTTCTCACCATCTGGAGAAAAGCAATAGGTAAGAATTAGAAAATGTCCACAACTATATGCATCAAGGGATATGAAACTAAACAACTCACTAGCCTAGGTGGACCTGGCAATGCTAAAGCATCCCAAAATCCTCTATTAAGCACACAAGCAACCAATATATAGCAAACAACACACCAAACAAAAAACACATCGACTCTTGAGTGCTCCTATGTGCTCTAAAGTGTCCATTCTATCTAGGATGTGTCCTACGGTCAACCTGTGGCTCTGATACCAAATTGTGACACCCGGTTCCGAGAATGAACCAAGTGAACGCATATTTGTGCCCAGGGTGTTCAACACACATACACGAGTGCATTCACAAAAGAGTATACAAAAAATTACCACAGAACAAGACTAATTTAGTACTTTTATTACACAACCATATCATCCTCGAGTACATGTTCTAATGAATATTAATGATAAGTCCAACTAATGCAGCAGAAATAAACTAAATAAGCAAACTAAATAGCTAGGCAGCATAAGCAATAGGGTATAGCGCAACTCCATGCAACACCACAGGCAAAGTTGACAGTAGACACAGCCTAGAACTCCGCATTCTCGCCATTAAACTCCCAATTCTGACCTGCAACTATTGCGGGGGAATTGGAAGGGTGAGTACATGTCGTACTCAGCAAGTGTAGAAAATATGACATGTGGCTGATTCGAATGACGAATATAATAATGGCTAAGTGCTGAAAAGTACAATAAAACATTTGAAAAGCAATATATTATATGTATGTGAAATAAATCCATCATAAGCCACGTAGTTATCATAATACCAGTCCATATTCCATATCTATCATCATATACCAATATCCATATTCAATACCAAAATTCAATTCATAACCATCCATAACCATAATACCAACCATAACCATCCCAAATCCCAATTTTCCTCTAATCATGTGAGGGTCCAGGTTGCTCATAACCGGGAGCATGGGTATAATGATAGTCTTAGACACACTCTGCAGAGGTTGTACCGCTTTACCCACGTGTTTGTGATTTTATCACCTTTCAATGACTATAGGATCTCAATTATGACGTCTCATACTTCCGTAGGTGTGTGGCCAAGAGATCACAAAATAGCCTTTGCAAAGGGATTACTACCCTATTTAGACCCCAATGAGGTTTCACCGGTGGCGATGTCTCCAACTGAACACATCTTCAACCAAGGGCCCCCTCTTGAGCCATTCGGATCCCAGGGTAGTCCCATCAATCATCAACAAACCCAATCCGACTACCCCTTCCCCGAACATCCTTAATGGTCCAAATAGCACTGGCAAAGCCCTAATTAATCAGCTACGCCGCACCCATACTTGGCCTCGTGGTGGCATTGTAAATCCTAGATGGTTGCTCTACGAACCGGTCCTTAGATCTAAAGCAAGCAAAACCACCATAACATCCAACCCATCCACATACCAAGCTTGCTTAGATCACCCATTACCATATCAGATTTAACCAGTTCATGTAAACCACAATTTCATTAATGCATAATTAAATTAAGTAGTGTAGTTGTTCTTCCATCCCACTTAATTAAGCGAAGCAATAAGGTAAAAATCCCATCCCGACTCTCTACCATATGTTCCAGGTGACAAGGGTGGTCAACAAAGCTAGTAAACTTCCTATCATAGGATTCCCATCAAATTGACACAAGCATGCATTTTTGCAAACAAAACATTTACTTTAAAACATGATCAATATGCTTCAAAGACACTTGCCTTGCCCTTGGGATTTGTTCGGGTCAACTTCTTCAAACTCTTGGTGCTGAAGAAACTCCACGAAACTCTCTAGCGCAATTCCATCTAATCCACACAATAAACATACAAGACAAGAGACACAATCAAATAGTGCACAAATATTACTCAATATGACATGACATGCATGATTAATGCAAATGTATGGTAGAACTTGTTAATAGATTGCTTTTAATGATCACTAACTAGTTATAATAGATTTTAAAATGTTTATACATGTTTGGATTTGATTAGATCTATTTTTGGAATCAATTCAACACAATTTAGTCAGCAAAATTGGACTAGTCTGCAGAAGGCCGGACTAGTCCGCACTTCGCAGAACTAGCGAACTAGGGTTTTCTAGATCGACGTGAATTTGGAGATTAGGGGTGAAATTCACATAAGGAAAATAGAATAGAAGGTATACCAGGTGTTTATAACTCCAATGAATCAAGAAACTTGGAGGTAACACTTGGATCTTGATGATCTAGGGTTGGTGATGAACTTGATGGTGGATTGGTGATGAAGAACGAAAGCTTGGTGGAGATCTTGATCCTCTTTCATTTCCTCCTCTTCTTCTTCATTCTTGGGATCTCCTCCTCCCTCCTTGATGGTGGCTCTCCACGAACTAGGATTTGGGTGGAGTGGAAAAGTGGCAAATAGATGTCAAGCCAAGGGGTCGGGTTGTTTATATAGATGTGGGGGCTAGGGTTAGATGGATTTAGAGTTTGAGAGGAGTAGAGGCCGGTTAAGAGTCCCACATGGTCTCTAAAAGAGTTAGGCATGACGTACCTAGGCCCACTTAACGTGAAACCCAAGAAACAGGTCGTAAAATAACGGATCAATTCGGAGTCGTGAAATATCGGACAAGTCCGAAAATGGTCGGACTAGTCCGATGTTAGTCAGAAAAAAATCAGACAAGTCTAGCCAAAAATTGGAAAATTCTGACTTTAGAAAGAGAGGAAAACGGACAAGTCCGCTGGGACACCGGACTAGTCTGGACAAGTCTAGGGACATAGCAAATTTTCAAGGATTCTTGGAACATCGAACTAGTCCGCCCATTTTCTGAACTAGTCCGACCATTTTCCGACCATTTTCAGAATAAAATTGGACAAGTCCGAAAGTGTCCAGAGGCAAAATCGGACTAGTCCGCAGCAAAAACGGACAAGTCCGTTTGAAGTCAGAGAGAAATCAGACTAGTCCTCACCAAAATCGGGCTAGTCCGCAGTTTTTGGCATTTTAGGTGCGGTTTTGTTCCAAATCAATTTTAAACTCGTTCCCCTTTATGTGGGTTAATGTTAAAAATGTATATGAATGTATGTAGGGCATGATGCATGAAAATGAGGGTGTTACACTCGATTATCACAACGGCTCAACGTGTCCCATCGACTTCACTGGTAGTTTTTTTAATTTGACACGGAAAAGGGCCCATAGATTATATAAAAAACATCTGCCACGTACACGCCTCCTACACGTTCCGTTCGACTTTGACCGGGCGAACAGACGATGTCGAATGGAGCGTGGAGAAGTCTTGTACGACATCTTTTTTCAATCGGATGTGTAACTACAACAGCGCGTTGCCTTATATTCTCGTTGCAACGAGCTCAACTTTTCAAGGTGGGACAAATCGTTCACACCTTGTCAGAATCGCTCGCACGAATTCGTTACGGACACCGCATGTGGGGCAGACGTGGGTAATATGCCAGGTGTCCAGTGCACAACCTGGGCCCAGGTGGTGCATATATTGCAAGTGACAAGGATATGATTCCTGGAATTAATCCTGGTGTTATCGCTGTCATGTCCGACCATCATACGACCTCATTCGTTCATGTGGACACATGTCACAGTCATGCAACTACTTCATCTGTCCGTTCATGTGGACACATGTCACAAATCTAGAACAGTATGCACAGCCTTGGATATGCATACGGTATCCATAAATTTTTTTTCCTCGTTTGGGTAGGAGTGGATCCACTTCAATCTATGTGGATTGGGGAGTGTCCGACCATCATATGACCTGGCGTAATGAAGATTTTTAAATCTGATATACTCCTCTTTTTTAATTCTTATCGTTATGACCACAAGTTACATTGTCTCAACCAAACACCACGTACAAGAACAATGACTCAGCGGAATCGGGAACTGGCCAATTAAAATGGAAGTCAGCAGTCTCACGGTTCATGGATGGAAACGCTCACCATCCTTTTTCCTCTTCCTTTTTTCTATCGATAACCAAGAGACTGTTGAGTTCCATCTTCATCGGCACATGTACGGCCCGGGTGTGCCGGTATACCTTCACCCCCGTCGTGTGTCCCCGGTGGTGGCTGGAAGACCCCTACAGGTATCTTCTGATTCCTGTCCTCAAACTCCATCTAGGTTTCCGATGACGCATGCGGTTCACCACCAGACAAACAAGCAAAGCCTCGTTGATGAGCGGCATGCAAGTTTCTTGATGAAAAACTAACTGCGGGGGCCAGTGATGGGCGACATGCAAGTTTATTGTTCAAAAATTGACTGCGGGGGCCGCAGTCAGTTTTTCATCAAAAAACTTGCATGCTGCTCAACACCGAGGCTTTGTTAGTTTGTCTGGTGGTGAACCACGTGCATCATCGGAAACATACATGGAGTTGGAGGACAGGAATCAGAGCATACATGCAGGGCTCTTCCCAACCACCACTGGGAACGGACGACGGGGGGTTAAGGTATAGCGGCACACCTGTATCGTATGTGTACCCGTCCAGTCGTGTACTAGTTTCCTCCGAACCTCCGGCTGGCTGCCTAGATGGTATACTCCCTCCTTCCCATAACATTGTCATTTTGGACAAGATTGTTATTTCATTTTTAGTTCAAAATGAACTAAAAATCTTGTTCGAAATGACAATTATTGTGGAATGGAGGAGAACCTTTTATCCTCAAACCCTCGAGGGAACATCCTTCTTATGAAACATGAATGGTCGAGGTACGCCCCCACAGTCATTAGTTTCTCATCAAGAAACTTGCATGCCGCTCATCACTGAGGCTTTGCTAGTTTTAGACTCAATGTCATGGCAGGAGAAAGTAGAAGCATGCAGGGAAAGATTACTACTGGTCTCGAGTCTATTCTGTATGGAGAATGTTTGTTGTGTATTCATCGGGGAAAACATATACACTTTATATAGGCTACCTAGTGTAGTGTGAAACCAAAACTAAACCCTTTTGCACTACACAGATTCAAAGACTAGCATTAATGACTAGACGTAGGCCAACACAATCAAACAATGACGTTAGACCAACGCAGTCAACAATGACTATTACATGTGTGCGTGCTTATCCTTTCAACAATCTGGTGGTGAACCACCTGCATCATTAGAAGCCTAGATGGAGTTGGAGGATAGGAATCGGAGCACACCTGCCTAGACCAGAATGGCCTGACGTAGCGACATTTTACTGCATGCATGCAGTAAAGACTGCATCCACCGTTTGTTTAACGGCTGTACTTCCGTGCTATCCAACTAAGGGGTCCATTCAAATCGTTTCTTAAACTCTTGCCTGCTTGCTTCAACATGAGAATGATTTTATATGCATACTTCAAACATCTCAATAAAACAAACTTATATAACAAATTAACAGGATTAAAAACACATTAACTATGGAGGACATTAGGGAGGGTTCCGATGCTTTCATTTTGTAAACTTGACAAGAACTCAAGAGTTTTTATTTTAATTGCCACTAGTTTGCATCAGCATGAAGCACAATCTTTTTTCTTTTTTGCTTAGAGCATGAAGTGTCGTATAGATTGACCGCAATAATTAATTAGAAAATATCATATTTAAAAAGACTCCTGAAAATAGGATGCAGTAAAATTCACTACGTCAGGCGATCCTGGTCTGCCTGCAAGGGTCTTTCCAACAACCACCGAGCACGCACGACGGGGGTTAAGGTGCACCGGCACACCGGCTCAGACTGTACGTGTACCCTCCAGCCGCGTAGCTTCATTTTATATTTAATTCCCTAGGCTTAAAAGTTTGCTCTTCCTCTCTGTTTGCTCTTCCCTAGGCTTAAAAGTTTTATATTGTACAATATTTTTACATATGTAATATGACATAGGATATATCACTTGATGGTTTTGCAAAAAAAAAATGGAGGAGAAATATGTATATCCCATGCAACTACGTAAATCCACCCCAATTAATTAGCTACTTATTTTTTAATATGACAAAAAAA
Organism: Tuctoria greenei; assembly: GCA_036927565.1. Taxonomy (NCBI): domain Eukaryota; kingdom Viridiplantae; phylum Streptophyta; class Magnoliopsida; order Poales; family Poaceae; genus Tuctoria; species Tuctoria greenei. Next base: position 70,035,966 of record JAYESD010000002.1, on the reverse strand, counting down.
TGATTATCTTTTTCTAAGTGAGGTGGCCGGGTTAGATGATGTACATGGCATAATAGCTTATGTGGCATGCCAATGTGGATGTCCAACTTAGACTAAGGATGAAAGTGAAACGGTTTTTTGATGTTGATGGACTAAATAATTGACTCATTTGAAAGTTCAAGGACCAAACTTAGTTTTGATTGAAAGTTTGATGATGAAGTTGAGTATTGCCAGCTTGATGAGCTCAAGCTCGAAATGTTCGAGTAAGCTCATTTATTGTTGTCATCTATGATATGTACGTATGATTAAGTATTCTAAAAAAATTAGAATAATGACAACTAATATAGGAAGGAGGGAGTAATGTTTTATGATAATGAACTAATTGTTATTCGTCTATTCCATCTGTTATTTTGTTTTCTATCTGCTATTTAGTGAACTATCTGTTCTATCTGCTATTTAATGAACTAAATTATGTGAATAATGCTCAAGTTCCCATAGATTGTCATGCACACCACTTCACAAGGTGGATATGCTAGTTATGGAACTACACCTCCCATTGAAGTGTCATGAATATCCAAGTCATTGGAGATTTGTTTGAATAATCCAAGTCGTGGACATTCACATGATTTGTGAAAATCCATGTCATCATGGGACGTGCGGGAATTGTTTCCCTAAGACCCATGAGGACCTTTTTAGAACAACAACTCCAATGTCTACCAATCACAAGGAGGTCAAGGGTGGAATTAACATCACCCTTGTATTCAAGGGGGCTATGGCTTTCCAAGGGATTTAAGTTCAACTAGCCTACCTTGAAGTATCTTGGCCAAGCAGAAATCAAGACAACATTCACATGAAGATCTTGGCCAAGGACAAGAACTTAAGGAGCATTCAAAGTCCAAGATATCCCACATCACTTGTTGGGATTCCCACACTTCGACCAAACCCATTCAACCTAGGTGACATTATATAAATACAACGGGGAGAGGCTAGGGCCACCATGTGGCCCACATGACAGCCAAATGAGTTTGGCATGTCAAAACAAAAGAAATCGTCCACATCTTCAACTCCGGGATTGGACAACAAATCATCGCGCTGAACAGAATGGAGGTAAGTCCTACCCATTGGACTTCAAAAATTCGGTGAGTCCTTGCCAATAGGTTAATTGGTAGTTTCTCATATATGTTTTTCAAATTGCATCAACCCTTGAATTTGCATGTTTTCCACACTTCCGTGTTGGAAAGTAAAATTTCCAACCATCATAAAACTAAAAATTTGAATTAGGGGAGAAATTGAATTGGATATGATCTACGTGCATGAGAACTTGAAATTATCTTCCTAGTTCAAACCAAAAAGATTTGCTTTGACCCTCATTGCATTTACAAGTTATTTCAAGTTGGACAAGACAATTTCAAAATTGGGTTCAATTTGCTTTTGGCTAACGTAACCTGTTTTTGAGTTGTTTTGTGTGTTCTTGATTAAAGTACAGCTAGGTCAAAATTGTGAAGATGTGGTATGGAAAGAAAGTGGGAGGTTTCATCAAGCTCAAGTCACCATTGGTAGGATTTGAGAACACTTCTCTCCTTCAAACTCATTTTGAGTTTGAGGAAGAGAAATGTTCAAAATGATGACCCAATAGAGGAGCCAGAACCAAATCCATTGCCAAATCCAATCTCAACTTGGCATTTGACATCAACCATCAAGCCTACGCCAAAAAATCAATGTTGTGAGTTTCTCACACAAAGACCTTCGTCACCAACTGCTCTTCAAATGAGGTATGATTTTAGAATTTTTCATTTGTTGGTTTGCCATAGAATTGAATGTATTTGCTTGAATTTGTGAGGAAGGTTGACACTTCCTCATCATTTAATTCTCATGCATTCTCACAAGAGTAAGTGTGGGTATTGACTTTTGGATCTCCAAAAGGAAATCCCACCTTACTTGGAAAAATCTAAAACAAGTACCTAGAATCCTTTAAGCATTGTTTTGTAGACTTATTCATTTTTGTCTAGGTATAGAAAATAAAACTTTTGGGCATGACTTAATTGGTGAATTGGCATATAGAAACTTGGGCATAATGACAACCATAATTTTAATTGAGCTTCAAAGATGGTGTCACTAGATTTCAAACTCCTAGGAATAAGTGATATCCTTGCTCTAAAATTGAATTGCATTTTTTGGAGGAGTCACTAAATTTTAAATTCCTAGTGAAGTTCAGGAGGATAAAATTGAGAATCTTGTTTGTCATGGTCTAAATGATAAAATTTTATCTTGAAAGCTAAGATGGTTAGAAACTTTAAAAGATGTAGGGATCCATATAGTATATTTCTATCACATGCATTGCTATGAGTAGGAGCTTTAGAAAATATGCAACATGAATTATCCATAAAGCTCCACTCTTATCAATGAATAACACATTGATCATGGATAAACTTGACATTGGAACCAATGCATCTTTGATTTTGTTCTTCACCGTATGTACAAATAAAAGTTCAGTTACCTAACCCGAACGTTCATTTGTACAAGTATCGGGAGCTAACCATCCCTCTATATTCAACAGAGGAAGTTTGTAGGAGTAATATTACTATGCAGACATTCAAGAAGCTGATTGTTGGGATCCCTAGAGGATCCCGTTTCAACATCTCTTGGCCATGGAGTAAATGAGGATGGTTGCTACCTATCGGAAATTATGCCCGAAGGTCAATCATAACTATACAAGGCTAGAGATTTGAAATGGTAACCCTCCATGAGCAACCAATGGGCTGCCACGAATGGGTGAGAGCATTATGCTCTCAACTATTCTAAGCACTCATTCAAGCTCAGGGGATTTGCCACCATCATTGGGTGCAAGTTGTTCCTATGTGGATAGAAGGTATGTTGTACCTTACCCAAGGAACAACTGATCATACCCAATGCATGTTAAGCACATGTCACTCCCTTATGGCAAAAAGATATGATACACCTTAGCCAAAGAATGACGAAACATACTCAATGTATTTTGAGTGCATGTCATTCCTTTGGATCTAAAGGTTATCATTATCCTAGCCAAGGAATGACAAATCACAACCAACACATGGAGACACCGATGTGCGGACAATCAACATCAAAAACACTCTATTCAACCACACTCATGGTGTCCATGGGAGGTAACACAACACTCAACCCTCCATTGTCAAAGCCACGCTGCAATAAGGATAGGCCAACTCATGGCCTACCTCCATCGTTAGGGTTTCAACCCCTATCACGGACCTTCATCAAGAATAAGCTTGGGGGAGGACCCCCACTTGAGGTAACTTATATCACACCCACTGCATTTTTAGTTCAAATCATCCATTGCATACTTACTTTCCATTCATCCACCATCCACCATGCATCTAAAAAAACATAAAAATAGGAACTTAGATTTGCTTTGCTTATCAAATAAAGATGTGCGGTAATAATGATTTAGAATTCACATAGATGAAATGATGAATAGTTGCTCGATTTTATTTTTTTCCTAAGTCCCTAGTTTACAACTTGCTACACTCTGAATATTGCTTAAATTGGCTAAAATTAACTTTGCCTTGATTTAGAAATTGTGGGTAGCAAAAGCTTAATCTACTTCTAGGTTGTTGGGAGATTTGAATTAGTAATAGGGCTGCTATTCCTATTTTGAAAGTGGAACATAGATTTCCGGAGAAATTCTATCAAGATTTAAGTTTCTCTCATTTGATTGGAAATACCTACCAAAGCCATATGATATTCTACATGAACAACACCTTATGCATATGCTATTTGTTTTCACATTGAGCCTAGTCAAACTAGTATAGACCTATGTGAGAAATCATTCAATTCTTTTTTGAATACAAGACTTCACTTGCACATGCTATACTTCTACACTAGAAGGAAGCAAAATTTCATCATATCCACCATTCTACAATAAAAAGAGAAACTCAGTACTATTCATAGTTAGCACTCTCTTCAAGTTATTGCATAAAAAGGAGTAGAAGGCATGGCTACAAGAAAAAGAAAAAGAAAATGCATGCTTATATCATAAGCATGAGAAAAAAAAAAGAAGAAAAAAATAATTCTTACTCCATAAGAATTAAAAGAAAAGGGGTAGCCATGTTTCATCCTTGCAATAAAGAGAGTCCACATCAAAAGGAGTCATCTCAATGTTTCCACATCCACCTCCATTCCATAACACATGCACAAGTCTTGATTCAAAAGTCTGAATTGATTTCTCCCAAGGCTTGCTCTTTTGACTTAGCAATATTATGTGTTGCAAATATGCCTACTTACTTTCCCTACCAAGCTCCACATGCAAGCCATATTCAAAGAGTAGGAATAATATAGGCATAATGCCTTGGTGAGGACATATTTCCACTATACACAAAGGAGTGATTGAGAGAATCAATTGAGGTACTTATAATCTAATTTGAATCTCTCCGGAATTTAAGTGGAACTTGATATCTAGGCTATGCTTGCCCCATTTGCTGTTCTATCTTTCAATTACCCATGAATAGGAGAAGGCATAACTCCCATAATGACTTAAGAAGGGTGAAGTACCATAGCCACTTTTTGCAACACTAAATAGAGTATTTTTTTGTGCGCTTGGTACTTTTGAAAAGTAGAACATTGTAGCAACTCCTAATCATCAACCTAAAGTCTTGACTTTGCTCGGGACGAGCAAAGGATAAGCTTGACAGCTGTTATATACCAATTTCAGCCATCAATATAACTCAATTATATGAAGGATTGCACACATCACCTTTCTACTTGACCTATTTCCACTTGTACTTGAAGAAATATGTGTATGCAGATATTTATACAGGAATTGAGGAAAAGTATGGGAAGCAATCCTATAAAATATCATCCTAGCCAATTAGGCGACGACACGTGGCACCACATGGATCAAATGGCCCACAAACAGAAGTATCTGAGGCCATCCAACGGTGTAGCACCAATATCAGTCAATGGAACCCACCTGGCAGCGACCTGGAGGAAGTACGGGCTGTTTGGAGCCCTGACAAGGTCGGCCGAACCAGGGGGTCAGCCGACCTGGTCCTGGCCCCAAACGCGGTCAACTTCCACGTGTTGGCTCCTTCCGGCTCCCTGGAGTCAATGACGACTGATTCGCCCGCTTTTGGGGGCGGGAACCAACCTCAACACTAGTATAAATAGGACCCCATACCCCTCACTTTAACACACACCACTTGGGAATCATTCTATTGTATACACTATCTTCCATAGTCCTTAGAGGAGTTAGGACGTAGAGAGGAGAGCCTCTAGTCCCAAGTCCAAATTGGGAAAGGAGTAGAAGGAGTCTCTCTTCCAAATTCCACATTTGGAAAGGTATGTCTCATGTATTCCTTCTTGTATTTGTGACTTTGTGCTCAATAAAGATATTATCTTTAATCCTCTTTTATGTGTATACTTGGACAAAGCGTTTCTTGTTTGATTGTTGAGTCCATGTAAGTAGAAGGTATAATCTTTATTATTGTACTCTCATGATCACATCTTATGGTCGTAAACACTATAGACCCCCACTATAGTCTATGTAGTTATGATATGATTCTGTTGATATGAATAACTTTGCTATGCAATCAACATTGGCTCAACGATGATTTAGTTCATTGCCTTAGGATGGCTTGTGTTGCAACTCTTAAGGTATTTTCTTAGTATGCTAGCATGGTGCTAGGGTATTTAAGTAGCGTTGGATGTCTCGTAGACTCACGGATTGAAGAGGTAGGCAGTAGGTGGTGACAGCCCTATCTGTCCTTTGTAATCCTCCACGTTCGGCTATACCACAGGCTCTTGGCGGGAGTCGCCCTAGTATTGCTAGGGGTAAGCCCGTGTCCTATGTGTTGAATAGCATTGCATAGGAATTCATCATTGACATGACCATTAGTATCTACCTTAGGCTATGTATATATATTAGGAGCATTGTAGGAGCAACTCTCTAACTCTTAATCCAATCTCCCTCTAGGACCCATTTACCTTTTAGAATAGATTGCCTAGGTGTGTGTCACACTACCCATATTATCAACATACCCCCTGTCCGGATAACTGATTAGTGTCCCATAGCTTTACCATAAGAGTAGTATATACTTTACTCCATTTGCCTTCCTTTGGGATAAATACGATACCCTTGAGAATACTCATGGGTGAAATGCTACAACAATATCTTCCGTGCACTTGCGGATCTCATCTCTTTACCGGAGATTATATGTGGTGTTAAGAAATACTAACAAGCATTTCTGGCGCCGTTGTTGGGGATGATTTGTTAGTATATCTTAGGAGCCATCAACACGGGACTGAAGGACATCGCAAGCGCCGTCATGGGCGCCGACATGGAGAAGCCTTACCGGGTGAGGACGAACAACTGGGACGCGTACCATCTCTCCGTCGCGCAGATCAGCTATGTGTGCGTTGACGCCTTCGTCTCCTTCGAGGTCGGCCACAAGCTGCTCTCCAGCGACTACTGATCTAACCACCGAGTTTGCAGATCGACTTCCGTCGATCATCCCGGCATGGAATTCGCAGGTGCATCGCTCAAGTTCTAGCTTTTCTGCTTGTGCACCCAATCTCTCATAAAATTAATTTTTTTGAGGAAACACTATATCTTGCTTTTAAAAACATGCATGTTATTTCACATGCATCGAGGTCTTTCACATGCATGTTAGTTGTCTATGCATGCTACGCCCCAAACATGAACAACAAGCCTCAAACATGACGATCTCTCAACAAAAAGAGAAAACACGCAACATCACCAAACATGATTGAGGTCTTTTACATGGATGTTAGACGTACATACACATGCTACACCCCAAACATGTATTCCAAGAATAGAATATTTCCCACCATGTATATATATTTCTATATTTATCATATTCTCTACCATGCATGTGTATGCTCTCAACCTATATGGCAGTTTATCTACCACACTAGTGAAGAATATTATCCTGTCATCAATAGAGATAACAAATTTGACACAAGGATGTTCCCTCGACGGTACAAGGATAGAAAGTGGACTACCATCATCTAATAAGCACACAGCTCTCACTACGTACGTGGTTCATCAAATTAATCGATCGCATGCTGTCATTATGTATCGATGTACTCGTCTTTTGAAGAAACGACAGGCGTAGGCACTAGCCGCTACGTGTTCTGATTTTAGGAACAAATGAACACACTTGTGAAAACACGTACGCCGCATCCGATCCTCAACGTAATCAAATTAACATGTTCCTCAACAAGGGGGCATAAAAATCCTCAACACGTGACCAAGCATGCTTGATCGCGAGACTCTTTCACATGCATTATATTCATGTCCACCATCATACATGATCACAACAATTATCATCGGTTCGATATGGACTCCCGATCTGCAATGGTCGGATCCTTCAAAAAAAATATATGGACTCTCGGTCGATTGCCACGCGCGTTCACATCAATCTCCACACCTCGTTGAAATCATTCGCACGAAATATTACGAACACTACGGGACGACCTACAAAGTATGCAAGTTGGTCCATTGCATATCCTGGGACCTTTGTGTGTCAAATTAAAAAATTGGCCGATGAGACGTGTCGAGCCGTTGTGATAACCGAGAGGAGGCGAATCGCGGTTTGGAGTAACTCTGACCGTCGATTCGAAAGCGCAATTTTTGAGGCGTCTGATCATATCCACTCACGCGCTTAGACGACGACTCGCTATAAAGACACACCGTCCTCTTCTTCTCCGCTGCACCTCTCGATCGATTTTAGCCTCCAAACTTCTCCTCTTGCTTCTCCACCGCTCCACCGTCGACCACCTCTTTCTCTTTGTTCGCACCTCCGTCGCCGCACAAATGGGTAGCCCCGCACCGAAGCGCTCTAGGTCATCCACATCCTCTGAACCTCCTTCTCTGTTTCCATCGCCGCCAATACCGGTGGAACTGGAGGCGGTGCCCGCACCTCCTCCACCCCTGTCTCCGCCCACGGCGCCCGCATCTCTTTCGTCCGACTATGATGAGACTGTCTTCCTCATCGAGAAATGCATCGACAAACTCGACGGCAAGCTTAAGGAGGACACCGACAACATGTTCGCTGCTCACGTGCAAGAATAAGTGCTCGACAAAATAGCACAGAATGTATTTGACAATACATCTCACTCCCGTCGCCGACTGGGACTTGGGATCCTTCCCCACCACACCAGCATGGACTCCGCCAGCTACTACATCTTTGGGTTAGGCTTATTGGTCGCTCGTCTCGACTGCCTCAACGAGACAATCGGCGAGGAGGCTGGGGTGGAGTTTTGCGAGCAACTAGTGAACGTCGCCGCCCGGAAGAAGTTCGATATGGTGTTGGAGGATGCTCTGCCGGCGGTTGTAGCGGAGGCAGAGGCTCCGCCGGCGGATGCGGAGGCGGCGGCGGAGGAGGTGGACAAGTCCTCCTCCGAGTAGAGTAGGATTAGTAGTATTTTTTTCTTCTGTCTTCTATGTGTTTTTTCTTATTTGTAATATATGTGTTGTTTTTATGTTAATGAAAAATGTCTTTTATTTTATAG